>JAQJVK010000099.1:0-529120 GCA_035578135.1 Flexamia atlantica | reverse complement strand
TAGCCTTTTTAACCTTTTGGAGCGTGCTTGGTATAGCCAAATAACTTTACTTATGGACATCTGGAAGAAATCAGTTATTTCATGGTGGAAGGAAAAACTATGTGTTATTTGCCATGCAGTTATTTGACTAACAGCCACGTTAATTAGTTGTTTTAACAGATGTTTTATACTCATGATATAGTTTACAGTACATATGTTATTGAAAACGTACGAATTCACTGGTTTCAAATGTCTCTGTTGAGTTGTAATGGAAGAAATGGGAAGAAACGAGAGGCAAAGTTATTTGACTTTACCTATACTCTATGAGTGAATTTGGGGAATAAAGCATTTCGGGCAATATGTAGACAAGTTATAACTGTCGCCAATTCTTGGGGCCCAGTGCGGCGGTAGCAAAAACGGCTAGTGCGCATGCGCGACAACGCGTCGCTAGAGCGCAGCACTGTCATTCTGCTCTCAGCCGTCAACAATAGCGTGTCACTACATGTCGTCCTAAAAATGTTGACCGACGGAACATTGGCTCTTATTGACGACTAATGATCTGTTTTAATTCTATTCAATAATGTAAAATATTTCATTAGTATTTATTAAAGCGGCTTGATACTCTGAACAACGATTGACACAGAAGCAGTAACTACGTGCGAGCAGCCGAATATACGCAACCAGGCTAGTACACTGTCGGCCGCCGCTGCCGCTACTACTCCCCTCTCCTCCAAGCCTACCCACTCCCCGCCCCATGAGCGGACTGGGCCCCAAGAATTGGCGCAAGTTATAAATGCATTTAATAAATTATAATCAGAAGATTTTAATTTTGAGTTTAACGATTGCAATGCAATCGTATAATTGTCCTACTACAATAAATTTCGAATTTTGAACTTTTCGAGGTTCGGCCGCAAGCCGCTGGCCCTGTCCACCGGCCCCTTCTACATCGTCTCCTGGCTGATCGTCCTGGAGTTCCGGACCCTGGCGGCCCTCTGCGTCGCCCGGGTGATCCAGGGGCTCGCCATCGGCATCGTGTTCACCGTCATCCCCATGTACCTGGGTGAGATCGCGTCCCAGCACATCCGCGGAGGCATCACCAGCCTGTTCCAGATCGCCTTCTACTTCGGCTTCCTGTACGAGTATTTCACAGGTAGGGTTATCTGACGTCTCTTAAAAACGGAAATGTCCCGTTTTTTTCATGTGTTTTGCTGTCCCGAAAAACTTTGTCGGGACGTCAAAATGTCCCATTTTTTTTAAAGTAGGTTAAATGTATAAAAACATACTTATACTTCATTCTGTGAGAGTGTAAAGTGAAGCCCCGCCTCCTGCATCAGCTGTAATGTTGGCAGGCGGTCACATGAGTACCTGATGTTATAGCTACAGAACTCTAAAGAGCTTTTGGAGCTGGAACTGAATGACTATTGCCAAAGAAAATTATGGTTCAGTTTGTTTGCAGTGAACGTAAAATGCACGTGAGCTTTACAATAAGCAAATAAATAGTTCATAAGACTAATTAATGCATCTACACATGCTTTATTTATTCTTCATATCATATAATATAGTTTCATTTTAAATCACTAGGGGGAGATGGCTGTGAACCATCTCTGGGAACATATGGACAGCCTCTTCTCTGATTGGTTCTTTTCTATACAAATGTAATTGAGGAGGAGCTTCACTTTAGACACTCACGGAATAAAGTATAACTTTATCTTTAAAATTATATAAGATGCATCTCACATTACTTACGGTTATAAAATTGCGAACTTTTACCAAGCGCTAAACAAGATTTTAGTTTCACGCCACCTACTTGAAGCTCTTCTTCAAGTATCATATAACTTCAAAATGGATTGTTGCCAGTTCTACAACTATATAATAGAGAAGGACTGGTGCAAGTGACAAGTATAACAAAACTTGAAACGTTTAATGAACTTATTGCTTAATTTTAGTATAGTTGATTTCCCAGCATAACAATTAACGATAAGATCTTAAAGTTTAAGATAAATCATGATACTTTTTTAATCCTACTATTTCATATATATTACCCTATATAATTTATTATTGTTAGAAAACCATTTTTCTTGTATAATAAAATGTTAAGATCTTAAAAATGTGAAATGATTATTTTTAATTCTCAGAATGTGGCCTGTGGGTTATTGATTCAAAACGTGGATTCAAAAAATTACCTTTCATGGCTTCATGCCTTTTATTGTATTCCTCAAGAAAAACTGTAACAACCGTTGCAAATGTTACGCTGTATTAAGTTCAATGAATGTAAAATAAAATTCATGTTCTAAAAGCTTCAAAAATAGTTTGATACTTAATTTCTTCCATTACAAAATTTTTAAATTACAGAGACCACCGTATAATTAAACACTCTGGTGTTTGGTAGATAAAAAGGACTGGAGCAAGTGACAAGTATAACAAAACTTGAAAACTTTAATGAACATATTGTTTAATTTTAGCATAGCTGATTTCCCAGCATAACAATTAACCATAAGAACTTAAAGTTTAAGATAAATCATGATACTTTTTTAATCCTACTATTTTATATATATTACCACCTTATAATTTATTGTTAGAAAATCTTTTTTCTTGTATAATAAAATGTCGAGATCTTAAAAATGTGAAATGATTATTTTTAATACTCAGAATGTGGCCTGTGGATTGTGGATTCAGAATGTGAATTCAAAAAATTACCTTTCATGGCTTCATGCCTTTTATCGTATTCCTAAAGAAAAACTGTAACAACCGTTGCAAATGTTACACTTTAACAAGTTCAATGAATGTAAAATAAAATACATGGTCTAAAAGATTCAAAAATAGTTTGATATTTAATTTATTCCATTAAAAAATTTGTAAATTAAAGAGACCCCCCCCCCCCGTATAATTAAACACCTTGATGTGTGGTGTGTTGTATTGTATTGTATTGGGGATGGGGGGGGGGTGAGTTTTGTTTAAGTGTCCCGTTTTTATTTGAAAACAATCTGGTCATCCTATTCACACAGGACCCTTCGTGTCGTTCGAGACGCTGGTGCTGCTGTCTGCCCTGCTCCCTGTGGCGTTCCTGGCGCTGTTCTGCTGGCAGGTGAGTCATTTATTTGATTCACCATCCTTGACGTTGATTAAAAAAGAATTAAGGAATTTTCATCTAGCTTAGGGTTAGAGGGCGTTGAGACCCTTATCTTGGCCACTTACGTTCAACCTGGAATATGACACACACTCAGCCCCCCCCTCTCCCTCTCCCTAATATAGCATTCAATGCCCCTATATGCAGAATCAGATGAGCTGTCGTCTTATTTCCATTTAACTTCGTTATGACATCTATTACATCGATTTTTAATATATATTTTTCTCTAATTTCATAAGTACGGCCAATGGAATTTTATTAGATAACTAGGCCTACGCACAGGCTCCTGCCCATGAAGGCCTATTCCTGTTATGAGGCTTTGAAAATTTTGTTATAATGAATTTAGGTACCATGTATGTTTAAATTAATATATGTTTACGACGTTCACCTAGACTAGTGCATGTGTATGTATTCCTTGCATGTAATAGTGTAATTTAGTGATTTAGTGTAATTTAGTGTAATTACACTAAAATATAAAATGTAAAATTTTAGTGTAAGCTTTTAGTGTAATTTAGTGAGTCGGTGGCGCAGTTGGTAGCGCACTCGATCCCGGTTCTGAGGCGGCAGCGCCGCAGGATCGAGTCCCGATGATGTCGCATACTTTTAGCAGTACTGTTCATCCTCGTACTGTGCCGGCTTACTCCTTGGTTTGCTTGATAACTTCCAAGCACAGACCTGAGGCCCATGTGGGGGGGGGGGGGGCAAATGCAAGGTAAAAAGAGGCCGCCACCCTCTTAAAAAATATTTACATGGAATAAATGTTTAATGAATAAATATAAAAAAAATTTAATATAAATATAATATTATATATATTATTTAATATATAATATAATATTATACCGGGTGCGACAAAAGTCAGCGTACCTAAACACAGGCCGGTGAGCGCCATTGTTTATCTGTCGCGCTAATACATTGTCACTCCTTATCTTATCTTATCATCTAGTTATGGTTTATTTTGTCTTCATTTATTCTTTATCGATGAATGTTTGTTTTGTATTGTTAGTATACCACTTGTGACAGTCAAGTTAAGTTGGCGAGTGTAGTGCTTGTTTTATTAACTTCTGTTATGAATGGCTTTAATGTTCGCACCACGTCCTTAATGTTCGAGCCTTTTTAAATGATAACTTCGATGAATGGATAGGAGGAAGAGGAACTACTGATTGGCCTGCTAGGTCGCCAGAATTAACTCCGTGCGATTTTAGTATATGGGGTTCGTTAAAAGAACACGTTTTTTCCAAGAAACCTCAAAGTTTAGAACATTTAAAAGAATTGATAACGAAACATTTTGATGTTTTTTCACTCCACAACTATGCAACAAAATCTGTAAATCAGTGTCAAAAAGGTGCTAAAAGTGTATAGACAATGATGGTGGTCAGTTTGAGCAGCTTCTCTAACAGGTACATTAAAATAATACTGTTAATAATAGCTACAGTTTAACTGCATTTTCGGTACGCTGACTTTTGCCGCACCCTGTATATATAATATTTAATATTTAATATAATATTATATAATATTTAATATTATAGATAATATTATATTTAAATATTTAATATTTATTTTATATATAATATTCAATAAATATTTTTTTTAGCCGGAGTCGCCGCACTACTACGTGATGCGCGGCCGCGAGGACGAGGCGGAGGCGGCGCTGATGTGGCTGCGGGGCACGACCAGCGTCGAGGACGTCAAGGAGGAGTTGGTCGACCTCACACAGACCGTGCAGCGAGAGATGCGCAACAAGGCGAGTAGAATAGAATAGAATATGATTTTTTGCAGTAATACAATTGTTACAATTGTGTAGCAAACGTCAATAAATTGTTGTTACAAAAGACCTAAAATATGTAATAAAATTAACATTGAAATTACCCCTGGGGATAAAAATTTGGTCCTACTACCCCCAGTGGTGGGCCATGAACTCCTCCTCCGTGTAGAGGACTGAATTCGTCAATTCAAGCTTCAATCTTCTTTTGAAAAGAGTGGAATTCTCCCCTCTTTTGAGGCTTTCAGGGAGACTGTTGAAGACCCTGGATCCTATTTTTGAGATGGGGGTGTGAGTTGGCAAGTGAGTGAGTCACTCATCACTCAAGTTATTTGTTTCTAATTATAAAATTATTTCTCCGATCAAAATAAAAATATTCCTAACTAACTTTATGAATTTAAGCCCTACAATATCTGTTAATAACAGTTGAATAGACATTTATTCTTAAAAATTAATAATTTTAATATAGACATCATATACATTGAGTATTTCACCAATCCAACCATTTTTACTCACCAAGCAATAGGCTGTTGAGTAAAAACGTGTGAGTTGACAGGAAACAAGCTTCTCCTTCTCCTCTTTTAGAGGAAGTAATAATAGAACTCATGGAAAGCCTTTCCAATTAGGTAATGTTTATTTTCTGGTAATAAATTTTTTAATGCGATCAAATAGCCTTTGAACTATTTGTAAAATGCCTTACAAATAAATTGATTTATAAATATGCCAAGATAGTTTAGTTAAAGCCACGAAAAATGAGGTAATTCCTTAAATTGGTCAATGTTTAGATTTGGCTTTCTAGTTTGACAGATGTATCATTTGAAATAAATGTTGACATCCCACATGGTGCTTGAAACAATGATACATCAGCTGTTAGTTGACTTGAAATCTTGACGAATGACTCACTACTCAATTCTCAACAGTTTCCAAAATAGGGCCCCTTACCCCGACCTGAGAAGGGAGGCGTGCAAATGCCGCAGTTCTGTGCTGGCTCATGCATAAGCCATCCCTCGCTCTAGTGCCGTAATTATGTATAGCATTGCCAGGCGTCGGCTGGCAAAGGAAGCAGCAATACACAGTCGTCTCCATATGTAAAGGGAGCATAGGGTTAAAATTCCAAGTTCCCTGAAAGCGGTTCTACACGACTCTCTCTGTTGTAAATTTGCAATGATTCTATTGGCTTTTTTTTGGAGTCGAAACACCCTCTCAAATTCTCTTTTGGGACAGCTTCCCCAGAGCCTTATCCCATAGGAAAGATGCGGATGAATTAGGCCACAATAGGCCGTGAATAGGCCGTGACCAAATCATTTGAGGGGTACAATTTTTTCAGATTGCGAAGAGCCTTTTAGCACCTTTGACCCTTGACAAAATACCTATGAACATACTACCTACATACCTACATTGTCCTCTTTATATTACATTTCGTTCATTATTTACTTTTTCCTCTTAGAATTTAATTTTAATAACACGATCTCGCTTAATAGTGAATTATTATGAACATAACTAGTTAAGCTGTGCTGTGGTGCGTTTTAAATGCCAATACAGCGTGTTTTTTTGTTTTTTTTTATAACGCAACCCATTTTTAAGATTGAATAATGCATATATAAATATGGAATGAGTATTGTTTAGTCAATCTGAACATTTTGTACAACCTATCATTTAAGTTTGATCACATTTAGTTCACATTATGTGTTCAAACAATCCGCCTTTGGCGTTTGTATAAGTTGTGCTCTCTCCATCAAATTCCCGAACACGTGTTGTAAGGTACCTCTTTGAATTTCTTGCATTAAACATTAAACATTTGTTATGTTTTTTTAGGTACTGATATCCTGTGAATTGTTTTCGCAGGCCTTACTTTTTATTTTCCTCCAAAGAAAATAATATAGTGGAGTCAAATCGGTATCTTTGTGGGGAATAATTCTTCACTAATAAAATAAAGTTTTGGGTTGCGTTAAAAAAATCCTGTATTTTAGCTGTATATGTATTGTATATTATTTGTGTCTTTTATCAGATAGTTGAAATATTTTTGCAGTTGGAAATGTTGAGGTTTAAATTTAAAAGATAATAACTCGTCTCGCGCACAGGCCCTTCGCAGGCCCATGCGAGATTATTTTCTTAAAAACCTTTGTATAAAAGTTTGGTAAATATGAAAATAAATTGATTTTGATTTGATTTGTAGGCGTCCGTCGCCGACATCATCGCGACGCCCGCGGACCGGCGCGCGCTGCTCATCGTGCAGCTGGTCGGCGGCGTCAAGATGATGAGCGGCCTGGCCCCCATCGTGTCCTACTCCACGGAGCTGTTCCAGCGGACAGGCTTCACCCTGGTGCCGCCCTACGTCCTCACCATCGTCATGGGCATGGTCCTCTTCGTTTCCGGGTTCTTCAGCACCGCCCTGACGGACCTGACGGGGCGAAGACCCCTCCTGATCATCTCTACCGTGGGGTGCGCCTTCAGCCTAGGGTTGGTCAGTGTCTTCTTCTACTACTACGACCAGACGGACTACGACCTCTCGGAGTACACGTGGGTCAGCCCGGCGTGCATCATCCTCTACAACCTGTTCCTCGCGTTCGGTCTGGACCCCGTGTCCATGACCTATAGGTCCGAGATGTTTCCCGCTAACACGAGAGCGGCGGCCTCCAGCATCAACACGATCGTCTTCACCATCGGCGCCTTCGTCACCCTCAAGCTCTACCAGATCGTCGCCGACAGCATCGGTGTTTACTTCATCTTCATGATCTTCTCGCTCACCTGTTTCGTCGGCTCCGTGTGGATGTACTTCTACGCTATCGAGACGAAGAACAAGTCTCTGTCGGAGATCCAGAGGGAGTTGAGTAGGATCACACAGACGTGCTGATTGTTTTGTGATCAAGCGGAGATTTTAAAAGTATAAAAAGTGGATGAGTGAAGTTAGCTTTAAGAATCTTGCAACGAGTGAGATTTCATCTCGTAAGGTCTGTGATGTTATTTTTACCAAAGGACATTCGTCAAAATATATTGTATTATGACGCATTTTAGTATGTTAGTATTGAAATATAATATTTTTGTACTTATTTTCTATAATAGTTTTTCATTAGGAAAATATATTTTGAAAATATCGAAGAAAATTAAGCTTTTGAGTTTTGACGGTATATGACCATAGACTTTTAAACTTATATTGTACCAAAGTTTATTTTTTTTATTACATTTGAACAAAATACTTTTTTCAATACATTTATGCTCATCAAAGATTATCAGACTAAAAATATCAATGTGTTGAAATTAAAATTTTGGGATATAAATAAAAAAACCCTTATAAAATTACAAAAAGACGTTAGATTAGATTTTTTATTCCATATTGCTAACAAATATCTACAGTTTCTTTAAGTAGACATTTTACTATTAACATGTTATTGTCTGTTTGTTATTGTCATTTTAAAATTTTTATAGAGACGTCTTTAATAGACACATTTTAGAACACAAAATTTCTTCATGCTAAACACGCACGTACGTTGTATGCGTTGCTACATTTTTGTTTGGCAACTGTACATTGTTATAGTTTCTGCAGTACCCAACGCGTATTATGATAAATAAGCTACCACTGTTATATTATGTAAAAAATTAGGAAATACTCATTAGAAGTTTAACTTCCGTAATAGAGATATAACTTAATGTGATTTTTAGTGTTTCAATGCAAATGCATTTATTTTGTCAAGGCCAGTTTGAAATACTTTATACTTAAGTATAAATTATATTTGTAATTGTAATGAACATTACTTTTAGCTTTCTTAGTATTTTATGAACTATTAAAAAAATTTATAATTTTCTTGTATAGCTTACGTTTATTAAATAAGAAATTAATAGTTTGCAAAAAATTTACTTAACAATCCATGCACTTGGCAATCCAAGAAATACATAACAGTCTACGTTTATTAAATAAGAAATTATTAGTTTGAAAAAATGTAGTTAAAAATACACTGTCTTTTAACAATCCAAGAAAAACATAACAATATAATAACGTTTTACCACAGACTTAAATTTCTATTGTTATACGTTCCATAGCCATGTACATTTTGTCTGTAAAAACTGTATATATTATTTGTACAAAATCGTATGTATTAGTAAAATTATTTTTAAAATCCACATTGTACTAAATCAAAACCTAAAAATTCTTGGTGGCTTACTTTAGGATTGCAGTTTCTATATTTGAAAAAATATTGACTTTTTAAGTTTTTATTATTTGTACACGAATATTAACAAAATTACTAACTAATAAACGTCCTGCAGCATTTTGGTACGCTTATTAAATAGTTGGAGTTCCAGAACTTGACTAAGGGTAGGCCTACTCAAATCAGATGTTTAATTTTGAACATCTCCAACGGACGAATACGAAACTTCAATACGAGGGGACTTATGGGGGTTAAGAGGGGAGCTCTTCCCTTAAGTTTAAAATTTGTTTCCTGCAAAACTTTAAGCCAAGCTCTTTTTAGGTACACTTAAATAATTCTTAACATTGGTCCAGAACTGCAGGAGGAGTTTTTATAACAAAGCTCTCTACGTATGTAATAAGTTACATAGACAAAAGAAGGATATAGTTTTTGAAGACTACAACTCAGTATTAACTAGAGAGCAGACCACTGCAGAGGACTAAGTAAGTACGACCTAGAAAATATCGCTTTCCTATTTCACGAACAGAAAAGGTATTACACAAAACATTTTCCTGTAAATATGTGAAAACGCCAAAATATTATAAAAACAATTTTTAAAACGGGCGAATGAAAGATGTTATCTACTTCTTATGTTGTTTCATGGCTTTTCCAGCTTAAAATATTTAATCTGGGTAGTAAAAAATCACTGACATCTAAAAATTACCTACAATTCTTAAGGAAACTGGAATTCCTTTAGGAATTTCATAAAACATGAATCTATGACCCAAGGGGAGCGTATATTCAAAATTTCACATCCATAGGTCTTTTTTGGAGATTTGCTGTGTGTTAGAAACTCCCCACCTCCTGGTATATAGTGTAGGTTTCTTTTCAAAAATCTACCTGGATTTTGATTATTTTCAAAATCAAATATTACCTGGACAGAGTACATTTCTTACAAATTAGCTATTTTTCACTCACGTTTTAATCTCATGAAAATTTTTGGGATAGTTATGCAGCAACATACAGTGTCAATTGTATAATAATAAAATGTCAATTATTAAAGTTTTTTCACGGTGGATAAATATAGCTTTCCCTATTTAAGTAGAAAAATAATACAGAATAGATAAGCTACCCACAACGATGTGTAAAAATACAACTGTTTACAATAGTTTATCACTTGGTGTTTCACCATAAGGACATGAAGTAGATATTTGTTCCTTCCTCACAATCATTTTAACTATAGGCGAAGCCACCGGCAACGGCTAGTTTAGGTATAAATAATTCAAAAGCATCAATTACTTTAAACAGATGGCGCCTCTTCAGTCCAATTACCAAATGTTAAGTGATATCGTGTTCAGAGGTAGTTTTACTTGACCCCCTGTACAGTGGGTACGTAGCTAGAGGAGGAAGTGTGCTGAAGCTTATTGTGTAAACAATGCGTGCTTTGACACTCAGCAGAATCAGCAAAATGCACTATGTCTTGTGAGTTTGCCTGTCAGTCTGCTACCGTGCTGGGGAGCATTTGTAAAGAGTCAAGTAAATAGCTGAATTGACTTTCTCTGAAGGTTTTCTTTGTCAGGATTTGGGTTTTTACTGGAGAAATAAGGTCTGTATTCTCAGCGATGATAACTTTGCTATCTTAATTTACTTAAACATTGTTAGTAATTCTGAATTATTTGACAAAATAAAGCCAATCTCGTAGAATAATAAGGGAATCTCGTAGAAAATCGAACATTTCCAAGATACAAAGGCAAATTGTGCTATCAACTTTCGGTGACATGTTGAAGATATTTTTAAAGAAAATTGTTGATCATAAAGTTATTTGATTAATGTATAGAAGTTATCTTTAAGAGTTAATTATAGTAAAGAAGATGACCGGTTTATATTTTTGGTATATTTATTAGGAATATCCCTTACAAAGTACAGTAAAAATATATAATACATTAAACATTCTTGAATTGGCGACCTACCCAGGTAGGTATTTTAAGCCAGGTATGAATGAAAGATGAGTGAAGGATGATTGTGGCACGATCTATAACATATTAACATCATAATAACACAATACAGTAATATAAATGTTTTTGAATAAAAGTGCGAATTATAGGTGTATCTCAACTTCAATCCAAACTTTACAAAATCAATCATAGAGAAAAAAGTTAATACCGTAATAAACTATAGAAATTTAAATAAAATAACCTAATACAAAGCTTGCTGCAATACAAAATTGTTAAAAGCTGGGCATATTTTTAATATAACTGAATGGATAGTTTTTTCTGGGGGGGGGGCTTATCATTTTGTCATACCCTCTACGACAGTTTCTCCTGGATAACTAATCTTCAGATGGAAGAAATATTAACAATCATATGGTTTAACGGTTATTTATATTCATCTTACAGAGACCATGAGACAAATTTTTGTTTCTTTTAATTTTAGATAATTATGAATCCAATATTAATTATGGTGTAAAACTTCATTCACGATTACATTCTCTTATGCAATCGGAGGATGTAACTATCAATTGAGATATCGTTCTCAAATTAATAATTGCATCAATTGCATAGAGTGATGTAAGAATGACGTCTTACTCATGAGAATGGTTATGTATATTTTAGTTTTTAACGCTGTTTTACTTCGTTGTTTTTACATGGAAATCCGACATGCTGATAGGATTCTTATGATTTAGTGAAGTTGTCATCAAACTGAGAAACTCATCTTTATTTTATTTCTTTAATTTTACTTTTAAATTACAGTTAGAATAACGTACTGAATTTTTAGACTACAAGTTATATTTCATGGCAGTATTGAATGACAGTACATACGATCAAGATGGGACTGTTTGGTAAGTTAATACCACTTCAGTTATTTAAGGTACCATATTGCAATTTTCTTTAACAGTATGTTCGAAATTTAATGTTGATACGAGTTAGGAGTGCTCTTATTTATGGATCAGTGGACGTGATCGAGGAGTCAAATTGGAGGGATTTTTTCAGAAGTCATTATATCATTTATTCTTCTTCAGTCTTAAAGCACTGTTTCCAAATAAAAACGGGATACTTAAACAAAACTCACCTCCCCCCAATCCACAATACAACATACCATACACCAAGGTTTTTGTTTACAGGGTCTCCGTAATTTAAAAATTTTGTAATGTAATAAATTAAGTATCAAACTGTTTTTAAAGCTTTTAGACTATGAATTTTATTTTCCATTTATTGAACGTATTACATCACACGATTGTTACAGTTTTTCTCTAACTACTATTACTCTAGCTGTACAGCCAACCGATTATAGTAGGTTGCGTAAAACTAAAATCTTGTTTTGCATTTTGTAAAAGTTCATAATATTCTTTAATAACCGTAAGTAATGTCAGATGCCTCTAAATTTTAAATTAACGCAATAGGTTTTTTATGTACAGCCTACTTTTTTAAAAACGGGACATTTTGACGTCCCGACAAAGCACGTCCCCGTTTTTCGGGGCTGTGAAACGCAACAAGAAAAAACGGGACTTTTCCGTTTTTACGGGACATCTGGTCACCCTAACCCAAGGACATTCAAAGTTCCATAATTGTAATAATGGACAATATATGTTTCTGACTTTAACTTTTCCAAATGAATAAGTTTAATAGCCAATTATTCTAAACTGATAGCGTTTAAATAAACATCTGTTCTCTCGCTACATTTTTAATATAATTTATTTTCGTTAGCAAATTAGTATAGTTCGTTTACTCCACGGTAACTAACTAGAGACCTTTCATAATTTCTATTTATTTTAGGGATAGCCAAATCAATATTCAATATTCTTGAAGTTTCAACATAAAAGTATGAAATAAATCCCTACTCGAACTTCTTTGTACTAAAATCCCTTTACTCTGTCTTTTATTCGAAGTAGCCCTAGGAATTAAACCATTCCTTAATCTACAATAAAGCGAAGAATAAGGTAGGAAATAGCCAACTTCTCCATACAAACACATTTTCCATAAGAAAACTCCAGTATTTACCTATAGGTATACTTAATTTTCAAATCCCCTTTACACAGTGTATTCTTAACCTCAAACACGCGTTAGAAGGAAGGCGTACAAACAAATCATGATGGCATTGGCTGCAAATAGGAATGCCGGACGGGGGACCACGACCACTTGGCCTTTGCACCGGCGCCGACAGCTGACGGCCGCGCTGCAGTGACATGTTGGGCGCTACAGGCATGGTCTTCGGGTCCGTGGCAAGGCAGCTTTCCACCACCCTCGCAGGTAACTTGGGCCACTGTATGACCCCCTCCCCCTCAGAGGGAATTTTCGACTCATATACTTTTTGTTGCAATTGACATGTGGGCTACTTGAAGGTTTTGCTCGTTTGTCACTTCAAAATTACAGCAAACCCCAGAAAAACAAAAAAAATCCATTGATAATAGTTTAACAAAATTATATTGGATAAAAAAGAAAATGTACTTCACTGCAATTTTTACAAGCATACTCGGACTAACACCTAGCATTGTTGGGTGGTTAATTATGTAAATTATGGTTAAAATGTAAAGATGGTGTTGTGACACATCATTATACGCTAAATTTTACGCTGACCACAATGCTGAAAACCGTGTTTGAAAATCTTCATATATAAAAAGATGTGCAAAAATTAAGTTTCTTCTCTGTACATTTCTTATGGACCATTCATATTTCCAATATTTTTGGGATCATATTTCTTATATCTCCCATTATAATTAAGATATGTAGTTTGTTTTAGTCTTAAAATTCTCGGTGATAAGCCGGCTTTCATTTAAGATATTATTCTTCAAAATCGGGAAAGTGAGAGACGAACTGTAAAGCTCAATGTAACTGAAATTTTTTCAGAAACTTGTTTATTAAACATTTACATCTCAGGTTCAAGTTAAGGTATTTAGTTCGTTTTTGTGCATGTAAAAATTGCAGTATTTTTTCAAAAATTATTCATGTTGATTTTTTAAAACCATTTTCAATGTTTTTTCTGGATTATTCTGTAGTTTTAAAGTGGCAAACAAGCAAAAGTACATGTCAATACCAACAAAATAAGAGCCAAAAATTCTCCCATGGGGGAGGGTTTCATATGAGCGACCCATGGTCTATAAAGCCATTTAGAATCCGACTACAGTTAATATTTATGTTTGATATTTTTCGATTTGAAATAAATAATCGGATGGCTTAAACACACAATTTATTGCTATTAAACGTATTAATAAACAATGTAGATCAGTGATATATCTGTTGTATTAAAATGTCGATTCCAGTTACCTTACTCGCACAAATAGAAGAACTGACAATCCAGGATAATATTTAAAGAATTACAACGGTGTTGTTTGTCAGGATGACTTTATATCATATGAGATATGAGGTATTTTGATGACTTTAGGTATGTATAGTGATATATAGTTTATGTATAACGTGTTACCAACGTGGATGTTAATAAATCAAATTATCTTATTTATTAAACATTAATGCCAATAAAGATAATTGTTTTAAATTATCGTAACGATTATAATATTGTAACGTTGCGTGGTTAATGTATTTACGATTGTAAACATCAGAAAATATTGATTTTTATCATCGATTTTAACGATGGAGAGGGATTCGAAAGTGTCGTCACTGAAGTATACTGACGTCTGCCAAAGGTCATAAAACCGACCGAGGTTACATAAAAAATAATTAAAATAACCCAACATGCAGTAATGACTGCGGTAATGAAAAGTTTCTCAATGATTCGTGTGTGATCCAAATTAATATTTTGTTGCTAGTACAACAATTATAAATAGTTGGAAGCAATGTTAAGGATACACATAAATAAAAAAAAAGATAAACAATGTTGAAACTTAAATTCATTAAAAGTTTAACAACCTAGATTGACCTAGTATTACCTTATTAGAGTGGTACGTCTGCAAAGGAAAATTTTTGACAATGTTTATAACTTCACCAACTGTGTAAAATGAATTAATGATCAAGAATCGTTTTGATTTATTTTCGAATAGCGATACATTTTGTTTATTTACTTCATCGTACAAGAATTAAAAAAATTGACTCTTATTGAGTCAGATTATAACATTTTAAAAATATTTCAGCTATGTTGTGTTGGCCTTTTGGCCACTCTTTGCTTTTCAGTTTATATGCAACAAATACTCGTAACGATTCATAATAAAAGCTGTGTCAGCACATTGTACCTTTTCTACTTTTCAAGTTGAACGAGTCATTGTTATAGTTATTAATAAAATGCTTGTGTAGCTAGGTACCTGTTCATTTCAATTTTTACTGTAGACTTAGTTTTGGAACTCTTCGTTTTTTTCATTGAAGTGTGATCTCGACTCCAACTAGAAAAATTTTTATTATTTTAAGTTTTGGATTTATGACGCAAAATATGCATCATATTTTACTTATTTTGGCAAACTGGTTATGACTAATTCCAATAAAACGGCAAAATAAAATAATAGATTTCATGTGTTGTCAATGATTGGAATGTAATAATTGTCAAAGTAAGTAATAAATATAAATATAAAATCTGGTGCACCATTTCAAAGTTGGAAATAAAAAAATCCGAAACGTTTATAAGTGTAAAAACTAAAAGTAAATGAGCAGAAATACAACCATAAGTGTTTTATAACATCAATGACTTGCCTTTTTGCCCGGTATGTTTGACCAATGCTTTACCTTGATACCTTGTAACAATGCTTTTGCCTCGATTTCATTGTGCAATGTTGTATGCTCCAGCACGGCTTGCTAATTTTATGTTCTAAGTTCTTGTCTAAATTTATACTTTTGGAATGCACCATTTAGATTTCAACACCCTTACAGATTATTTCAACTTATTAATACTTTTAGCGAATTTCCCGTATATGAAAGAAGCTGTTACCGTAGTACTCATGGTAAGACCTAAGCCCCAGACCATGATAGCTTTTCGTTTTGGGGCCCCCAGAAACAAAAAACACCATTCGTTACTATATGTATGTCTGTTAACACGACAGCGGTCGTAAATATGGTCCAATCTTAATTACATTTGGTACAGACATGTAAAGTGGTAATCACTCGGACGAGTTCGTAAACCATCCCAATCGGACCTCCGGAAGGGGGGTAAACCCCCCAAAAAGGTTTTTTAGGGGTTTTTGCACAGAAAAATGAAAATAATGAAATATTTGTTTGCGCCACTGAATTCAGCTTAAAAAACAAATAATTTGGAATTTGAATCACTGCTCTATGTCCATTGGTTACCGAGATATTGAAAGCGGTAAACACAGTACATTGTCCCTATAATTAACCTCAAGAGAAATAAGATCATTCTATATCTAGCTTATTCCTCATCAACATTATCTTGACAAAACTTGGTATATGACTTCTTACAACTCAGATCCACCGGTTATTGATTTGAAACAGCCAAAAATTTCCATACCTGTTGCAGCAGACCTGCATACTCATTCCCATGTTATTGTTATTGAGGAAATAAAAAATTTTCATGTATCGTTATATTTTCATTGTGATTATATGCATAAGAGATTCGCAGAGTATGCAGGTCTGTTGCAACGGGGGTATTAATATTCCCGCGTGCTTCACCACAATGCTCTCCTTGATCTAAAACTATCTCGATGCTTCTCTGCCTATGCTCTATTTTTTATTTTTTTATTTGGATTTTTGCGGACATTTGCCATTACTGATTAGTAAAAAAAACAAGTTCAAGAACATAACAAGATTACTAACACATAGCCAGGAAAATCTGGACAAAAACACAGCTAAAACAGAGAACTGTAAAAGCAGTCATAAAAACACTATGCTAAAAAGAAATACCCCCGTTGCAGCAGACCTGCATACTCAGCGAATTTCAAATGCAAAACAACGTATTTCAATCCAACATAGCGAGATTTGACATGTTTTGGTAAGCTCCATAAGAATAACATGGGGAATGAGTATGCAGGTCTGCTGCTACAGGTATATTAAAACTGGATGGTTTTAATTCAATATTTAGTAGATATGAACTAAAAGAAGCTATTTACCAAGTTTTATCAAGATATGTTGAGAAATAAGCGAGATATAGAATTTTACTTATTTCCCATAAGGTTAACATTGGGACAACGTACTGTGTTTACCACTTTCAATATCTCGGTAACCAATGAACATAGAGCAGTGATTCAAGATACTAAATTGTTTGTTTTTTTAGCTGAATTCAATGGTGCCAACATAAATTCGATAAATTTGATTTTCCTATGTAAAAAAACTCAAAAAACCCATTCCCCCCCCACTCGTCCGAATAATTACTACTTTGCACGCCTGTGCCAAATTTCATTCCGATCGGACCATTTTTGTGAGCGCTATCGTGCTTACAGACACACACACATATATATATCTAGAACTTTGAACGAATGGTGTTTTTTGCTTCTGGGGGCCCCTAAACGAAAAGTTATCATGGTCTCGGGCTTAGGTCTTACCATGAGACCTACGGTAATAGCTTCTTCCCTATAGGGGAAATTCGCTAAAACAATAACACAAAATAACACAGAAATCACAAGTATCAAGAGTCACCAGGCAGGAGAGAGCACGCCCACACCCAATCAGAGCTGAGCTGAGACTGTCAGATTCCAGAACTGAGGACGGGATCCGATTTCAGATCCTGAAACGTCGTGAAACTTGTTTTTTTTTACAAATCAGTGATGGCAAATGTCCGCAAAAATCCAAATCCAAATATAAAATCACCATCACCAACAAGGAATTTCAAACAAAGAATACGCTCTATTGTTCCAGCATGCTTCATCATGATGTCGTGCGGGACGTCGTTCGGGTGGGTGGCGCCCACCTTCGTCCGGCTGACCTCCCCTGACAGCGAGATCCCCATGACCCCGTCCGAGGCGTCCTGGGCCATCGCCATCATCGAGTTCGGCAACCTGTGGTCGCCGGTGCCGGCGGGCGTGCTGGCCGACCGGTTCGGCAGGAAGCCGATAGCTCTGCTGAACGGGCCGATCAGCATCGCCTCCTGGTCAATCATCCTCTATTTCAAATCCTTCCCGGCGCTGATCGTCGGAAGGATCCTTCAGGGGTTCGTGATCGGCATCGTGTTCACAGTGGTGCCCATGTACCTGGGGGAGATAGCCTCCCAGAACATCCGGGGAGCGATTATAACCCTCTCTCAAGCCAGCTTCTGGCTGGGCTTCGTCTACGAGTACGTCATAGGGCCGTACGTGTCGTTCGACTCGCTTATAATGCTGACTGTCTGCTTACCTACGGCTTTCCTGGTGCTGTTCGTCTGGATGCCGGAGTCGCCGCACTTCTACATGATGCACGAGGACGAAGCGAGCGCGAGGAGGAGCCTGATGTGGTTGAGAGGAGCCAGGAGTGAGGAGGAGGTGAAGGAGGAGCTGGCGGAGATCTCCCAGAGTGTGCGGGAGCAGATGAGCAACAAGGTTTGTTCAAAATTAGGTACGAGTTTCATATCTGATCTTCTGCCTTCACAGGTTATGTTCATACTATCTGTTTTTATACAATTATTTATATAAAATTATCTATATAAATTATACGATATAATTTATACAATTATAAGTATAAAAGTTATTTTTATACTTATAATTGTTTGTATATTTAGCTCAGGTTTAATAACTGAACTTCTCAATATAATTTAACATGGGAGAGATCAGTTTCGTTTTCAAGTAATTGTAATCTGTTTAGGTTTCGGTAATCCGATATCAACTATCGACCTGTTGTATTGAATTCAATCGATGTACTGTTCCAACAACCGTCAGTAGTGGAGAAACATCGATAGCAAACAATAACCGAAACCATTGTCAATTATATTTTTCGAGACTCCCACAAACGATAAAACATAAAACTCTAGAAAATTAAGTTAAACATAGTGAAGCTAACCAAAAACTCAATTAAAACGTTACTATAATTAATATTATTAACTAACTAAACAACCTACCTTATTTTTACTCATCCGCTAATCTTGTCGATATACATAATATTTTTTAAAAAGCGTAAGAAAACAATCGATAGTAAGTACAATGGATTCCGATATCAAATTCTGTCCAACAAACAATATTATCGAACTTCAACTGTCGGTAGATCGTTCGAAATGTTTTCTTAAAAATCAGATGTTGAATCGTCTGCAGAAGATGAGATATGAAACTCGTACCCAAAATAATCATCGGGCATTTTTGTTTTAAGATCACTTCCCAAGTTCTGCCCAATTCAGGTACTGATGACGGCATACTACGGTATTATCTTTCCCCACCTTTTTTACGGAGTAGCACTGTGGGGACACTGTTCAAAAATACCGAATGTCAAAGAGTAGTCAGGCTGCAAAAAAAAGGCAGTGAGAATAATTTCCAAATTAAGTCAGAGAGAGTCGTGTAAGCCTGCGTTCAAGGAAATAAATTTGTTAACACCTCCCTGCCTCTCCATTGTAGAAACAACAATGTATTGTATGTCAAAATGTGCCTTAACGCAAGGTAGAGACATACACCATTACAACCGGTGCATGGGACATGTACATGTACATGGGGCAGTACATGTGCGTGGGAGGCAGGGAAAACTTCAGAATCGCTCAACACAGTACGGTGGCTTTTGAGCACCTCCCTTCACAGAGAGGTGTTCATTTCATTAATAAATTGCCACCATCAACAAAAATGCTCCATCCTTAAAAATAGTCAAGTCTTGCCTGAAAAATTCTTATTTCCAGAGCATTTTATAGTTCAGACTAATTTTTAAATTATCAATGGGGCAACCAAACCCTCTAAAGAGGAGGTCTTCAACCAATTGGCGATTGGAAGGCTGAGTGAATGTTAACATGGATGTATAAAAAGTGAGCGTGAATGGAAAATTCTAGTCATATTGCGTTATGTGCAATATGTTAGACTTTTGCAATACAATTTGTTAATTGTCTGACTGCCATAGGCGTCGCCCCGTAGGGGGCACGGGGGCACGTGCCCCCCCATAAAATGAAAAAGTTTATTTTTGTAGCCGCCGATAACATTAAAAATCCAAATAAAAATTATTTTCCACTACTCTCTAAAGTCGTTTCTCTTCTCACAAGTAATTTAATCCAATTGTTTTTAGGTTAGGTGTTTATTTTTACCATAATCGTTCAAATTAATTTTAATTTTATATTTAATCATTATTACATTAATTTTATTTGAGATTAACCATTTGGTTAAACAAAGAGGTTGGATGAAGAGTTATACATTCGTTTAGTAGGCCCGCTCTTTGACTGGGCTGAGGTTAGTCACCTTGTGCTCCGTGCACCTAGTACCTGTCATTCTGTCATCCTACAACAACACTCCACCCGTTTATACAGCCACCTACTTCAAAAAATAGTATCATTTCAATACTTTCCCAGCAAATTCACTTTGAAAATCCTAAACAAAATAAGCTTTTAGTGCTGAATATTTCACAGTTTTTAAGGCTTAAAACCCCACTCTAGAGTACGAAAAAAACCTTGGAGTACCCCCCAGACAAGGGACACTTGGTCAGTTGTGCCCCCCCAAAAAAATTTGGTTCAAGCGACGCCTATGCTGACTGCAATAAAAATATTTATTATTAATATTATTATTATTATTATTAGGTGTCGTTCGCCGACATCGTCGCCACGCCGGCCGACAGACGCGCCCTGCTGATCGTGCAGGTCGTCAGCGCCATCAAGATGTTCAGCGGGGTCGCGCCCATCCTCGCCTACTCCACGGAGATCTACCGACGCACGGGGTTCTCCCTCGTCCCTCCCCACGTCATGACGATCGTCACGGGACTGGTGCTGCTCCTGTCGGCGTTCTTCAGCACCGCGCTCACCGACTCCGCGGGTCGGCGGCCCCTGCTGCTCGTCTCCTGCACCGGCTGCTCGCTGAGTCTGCTCGTCGTCAGCGTCTTCTTCTACCTGCACGACTTCACGAGCCTCGACCTCTCGCACTGCACGTGGGTTATCCCCTCGTGCGTCATCCTCTACAACCTCTTCCAAGCGTTCGGCCTGGACCCGGTGTCCATGACGTACCGCGTGGAGCTCTTCCCCGCCCACACCCGCTCCACCGCCGCCAGCCTCAACACCCTCGTCTTCACCGTCGGCGCCTTCCTCACACTCAAGTTTTACCAGGTCCTCGTCGACGCTTTCGGCGTCTACGCGATTTTCCTCGTCTTTTCGACCAGCTCGTTCTTAGGCTCGATTTGGATTTATTTCTACGCTATTGAGACCAAAAATAAATCGTTTAGTGAAATTCAGAAAGAGCTAGCGAGAGTAGGGTGAATTTTTTAGTGTAACTACTGTCCGCGAGAAGGGGCTCCAGTCACGAAAAATATCGCGTTTCTACGTGCTCCTCCCATAAGGCCAGTGTTAACTTTCAAATTCGGTTCAGCCTCAACGGCTCAACCAAAATCGTTAAATTTTACCTTCTTTGAAAGAACAACAACTTATCTAGCGATTTCAGATGAGCGGAATTTCTACATCAAATTTAGAATAATTTATAAAAATTCCGAAAAAAATCATTTTTTGCGAATTTTTACAACTAAACAAAAAATATCAAAATTCTGCTTCCTTAAATCGCTAGAAAATTTTTTTTCTTTCAAATTAGCTAAAAATTTTACGATTTTGGTTGAGCGGTGTAGGCTGTGCCGAATTTGAAAGTTAACAGTGGCCTTATGGGAGGAACATGTAGAAACGCGATATTTTTCGTGACTGGAGCCCCCTCTTAAGAAGTCCCCTGAGTCCTGGCCTATTCGAAAAATGCAGTCGCTTGTTGCTGGGCGACGCGCCGGGCGGTTCGCCATATTTCACGTGGCAGTCTGGACTCACATCCACTATCAGAAGAGGCCTCTGTGATTTTACTTTATTGTTATGCCTGCAAATACCGCGCGGCAACGTACGGACATTGCTGCATAGCCTATCGCTCTGGCTCGGGGGACTTCTTTACTCTCACGGACAGTACGTAGCTTTTTATGAAGGTAAAACCTTTGTACAGCTTTAGTGTATTGTGATTAAATTGTTTCAGTGTATGTTTAGTTACACTGATAATCGTTTAACGATGTACCTAGTCATGAAACTTAATACCGGAATAAAAATCTCTGATATAAAATACTGAAAGTTGGTATACGAATATTTCATTATGAAAACAGCATGCTTATGCGATGATTTTGTAGGATTTGTTGCGTGTCTGTATATTTTAGCGTAGTTATTTTGAATAAAATATTTTTTTGTATTTGTAAGTTTTATTCCTTCTGCATGAAACCTTCAACATGTTATTTATAAGTCCAATGGCACTGTAAGCTACAACATTTCCTTAAAATACTTCCTCAAAGTAAATTTTGATCGGTGAATCATCCAGTTATTCAAATAAATTTAGTTTAGATGAATGATAATTAAAAGGTATAGTAATGATAACATGGTAAAACTTTTATTTCAGTTAAACAAAATGACCTCTTAGCAAACGTGATGTGCTGATTTTATTACTCTATGGGAAAATAGTAGTTTATGCAACGATTGTATAATGAATGCCTTTAAGCCACGAGTGAGATGTAAGTTAGAACACGAGCGAAGCGAGTGTTCTAAATATCTCACGAGTGTAGACAATCGTTGCATACACTATTTTATCTACGACCAACAATATACGACAAAATTTCCTCTGAAGTTAAACAAAACTCATGACTTTTACTAATGATGGAATAGGTCAACTAAAATTTGAGGTTAGGCAAATAAGCAGACTGAACCATGGATCGTTGTGGAACAATCAGCTGATGGGATAAGTAAACTCAAACGTGAATCGTAATGCAACAATCAGCTGATGTGCGAATTGCGTAATTGTTATTATGACACTACTTCCGTCAAAAACCGAGCTCTCATTGGTCTAGAACCAGTACTCTAAAGTGACTCCAGTACTCTAAAGTCGTCATTAGAGTACTGCTTGGTTTTTGGTGTTTTAATGTACATCATTATAATGTTTATTGTAATACCATAATTGGTGCTTATTGCAATGGTCGTAGATAAAGAATGTTTTACATTATTCTTAGATTCCTTAAAGTCTTAATCAGATGAAAATTTGATATTTTTTAAACTCGTTTTTCTCCAATCAAGTACTTCATTACCAATAAAACCCTTCCTAATTCCTACTATTTCTTGGCATACTCTCACCTTTTTATTTTAAGTAGCGTAGACCCTTCAGCCAATCCTTTTGTTGAAATCCAAATTTCAAACACGTCAACTATTTAAAAAAAAACACTAACACACAGACACATTCTTTAACACAATTACATACATAGTCTACGCACTCCCACATACATAGTGCGTAGACTATGTATGTAATTGTGTTAAAGAATGTGTTTGTGTGTTAGTGTTTTTTTTAAAATAGTTGACGTGTTTGAAATTTGGATTTCAACAAAAGGATTGGCTGAAGGGTTTACGCTACTTAAAATAAAAAGGTGAGAGTAGGCCAAGAAATAGTAGGAATTAGGAATTATTTGCCTCACCTAAAAAGGAAAATAATGTCAT
Organism: Flexamia atlantica; assembly: GCA_035578135.1. Classification (NCBI taxonomy): domain Eukaryota; kingdom Metazoa; phylum Arthropoda; class Insecta; order Hemiptera; family Cicadellidae; genus Flexamia; species Flexamia atlantica. Next base: position 505,671 of record JAQJVK010000099.1, on the reverse strand, counting down.
TTAAAACTACAATAAAACCCTGTTTACGTCTGACTGTTTGGGTGAATAAATGAATAGAATAGAATAGAATATATTTTTATTTCCTCAATAACAATAACAATTTTACAAACAGAAAATATATCTTGGCTAACTTATACACAAGATATTTCAACAAAGAAAAATTATTATAAAACAAAATAAAAATGTCCTCACTTGCCAGGCTGCTACAAACATTTCAAAAAAGTTAGAGAGAAAATAAAATAGGACCTCATTAGGCAATGCCTGATTTGAGGTTCCTTCATTTGTAAATAAAAATAATAATAACGCTCAGAACTAATCCAACAAAATAATAAACATTTTAGGTCTCTTAATCATAAATTAAAAATAAATAATTCAAACAAAAATGAATATTTCTACGTGCTATATAACTCAAAATAATTTTTGTATAACAATTAAAACTATAAAATAACAAAACCTAATCATGAATGCTATAAAAAATGTAGTAGGACTTGAAACAATTAAATTTCTGGGGGTGGATAAACAAACAATCCAAATTTATTTTCTCTAAAATACTAAAGAGAACAAATCCATTTAATTTAGTCTAACCTTATGACCTTGCAAAATCTGATAAACCGAAGCTAACCGAAGTAACATGCAGGACGAAATGGCTCAAGACAAGACTCTATTCGGGGTCGTATCATTGCAAGCTTCTACATATTTTAACAGGTGGTCACTTCCGTTTGCAAAAGAGGGAATTGACCAGCCGTTTAATACTGAAGCTTGCAATGACATGCCGTCGAGTATAATTAGACATAGAGCACTATAATACATTCATGGTATATTTTAACTGAGCCTCAGTATTCAAAGTATAGGTATTACTCGTTATTATTTGGGTTGTCGTTTTAATAAGTACCCATGGAAACTAGAAATTGCATCGATCAGAAAAATAAGTTGATATGTCTAAAATCAAAACAAAATTAGTTATTTTGTTATATTTTAGTTATATATTTGTTATTGAAATCGCAGTGGTATCATGTAAACGACCTACCAGGAATAAAAAGTCTGTAAGTGAGAACATTTTAATTTTTTAAGGGTAATAAACGCAAGCCGAGTACCTAATCAATATTGGTATGAGCAAAACATGTTCGGTGTTGCCGTAGAAACCATTAACGTAACAATAATACGAGCCGTGATAGAAAGCATGGCTGAAATTTCAGTTCACATCAACACCACTCACGATTATGGTCAGGGCCGGATTTACGATTTTGCCGCCCATGGGCCCAAGCATTTTGCCGCCCCTTCTCACAAACGTGACAATTTTCCAGACCTAATCATAGGCGCAATTCCGGGGGGGGGGTACTTGTTCCGCCCCATAATTGGGATTATAATTTATTAGCAAAACCTGAATTTTGTTAACATGAAAAAAACACTAATGTTTATGATTGTGCATGTATATGCCTGCTGATGCCAGCTGGCAAAAGGCCTTACAAAATAAATTAATTGGCCACAAGACTGAAAAATGTATTTAGTTTGTGGCAAACAATCTCGGTCGCATTGCCGCGGTCTGAAATTCTGTCGATTGTTTCGCCGCGATCATCTCTCGGCCAGTTCGGAGCCACCAAAGCTTAATTATCGCCTTATTTTTTATCTCGGCCGTTTCGTCGAAAATCTCTCGGTTAGCTTCTTTCCTATATGAAAACTTCGCTAAAAACGGGAAAAAATGATGAATTTAAACATTTGGTCGGGGATTACGATACTTGAATTGCAACGAAACGAAATATAGCCATTTTCATCGTTGGAATCATCGTGGCCGGCAAATCTCTTGGAAGTTTTGCGGCCCGAAAATCGCCTGTTTGTATCGCCACCGGCAGATGTCTTGGTCGCATTGCGGCCGACAATTCTCTCGCTCCTCGATCTTTTCGCGGCCCTCGCATAGATTGGCCATGTCGGTCGTTTTACAGCGGTTGGTACGCATGCAAGTAACTCGGTCGTTTCGTGGCCGACAATCTGTCACTCCTTTAAAAGGAGGCATCATGACTGATTTCACTTATCGTGATTTTTTTTTTAAATAGTCGGGAGGTGTAAGAAAAAAGTCGAAAAAATAAATGAGGAATCTGGTAAACAACCTGCTTTGGATTTACAGCGACTGGCCGAATTCCCGGTCATATTAAGGTAATAACAGCTCCAGCTCATGTTTAGGCTGTATCGTGGCCTGCGAACATGGGTTCTTTTAAAACGCTCTAAGTCGTATAGTGGCCGTTAAATCGGTCGGTTCTATAGTGGTCGTCAAATCAGGTTAGTTGTGTGCACGTGAAAATTCTCGATCACATTTTGAGACAAATACCTGGATTGCTGCAGCCGACGAATTTTGGTTGAATCACAAGTCAAAACAAATCTTTAGAATTAATTTTTAGCGATCGGCGAAATTCCTATGGTCGTTTCGCGGCAAAAATCTAACGGTTGTATCGTAGCTGGAAATCTCGGTTGTATCAGTGGACCAGTGGACCTATTTGTTAAATCTCTTGGTGGTACTGTATCGCAACCGCGTTAAACCTTTCAGCTGTAAAACTGTCGGTAAAACTCTCGGCCATTTCGCAATTTTTTTTGCAAATAACGAACATATTGCCCTCCCTGCCCCCTCCTTCTTATGATCCAATTCCACCATTACCCCGAATAATGACTCCGCGCCAACATCCAGGCCAAAAAATAAGCTTTTGCACCCCACTCGCCTTGAGTACGGTACACGCCGCCCCTCCGCGCAGAGATGCACTGTGGCATTACGCAAAGTAATAGTGTAGTCTGGTATGAAAAATTATCTAATGTACTAACAAAATTGTTTCCGGACTTTTTATAATTAATATCAGTTCATAAATCTGAGAGAAAACAAAATACAATACATAAAACGTTCTACATTATTTTAGCAAATTTTTAACTGGCCTTCAAAGTTTTCCGCCCCTAGAAATTTGCCGCCCTGGGCCCGGGCCCATGTGGCCCATGCCTAAATCCGGCCCTGATTATGGTGGTAGTGGACATGTATTAATTATTCATCAAACTCTGGTATCTCATGAAAGTATTGATGCTCGTCACATGACTTTCTTTGTCACTTAATTTTTTAATTTTAAATTTGACTCTCAAAATAAATCGACTGAGAATTTGAGTCTGCTCTAATTCTTAAAACAATGTAAATTTTTTAATGTTTGCTTGATTTGAAAACATTGTTAAAAATCTGAAACTATATGTTGAACGGCCTAAATGTACAAACGCAGAAGGGCCTACCTTTGATGCCAAATACCTTAACATTAACAATACATACACGTAAATTGTACAGTAACAATCTTGTTAACATTTTACGATTCTTAAAAATTTATAAATAAACATTAAGAATTCTTCAAATGAAATAATGTTGTTTCAATAAAGAAAATAACGTTATTCACAATTTCATCCAGTAAAATTAAGTAAAATTAAATTAGGTAAAATTTGAAAAGGGCAAACGGTACGGGAAATTTGGATTTTGGATAATTAAACTCACCTCGAGTTGAAAACTGACAACCGATCAAACTTTCCATGTTACACTCAGCAAATTTTAAATTGCCTTTAGGAGACGTGTGATCATCCTGTTAAGAAGCGATTTGCGGCGTTGTATTGCATTAAAAAATACCATTAATTTGATTTGCATTTTGTAACATGGCTTATTTGAACCCGTGCTTAAATTTAGGATTATTGACTGACCCCTTCTGGCTGACCTTCAACGGAAGTCATGAATTGGCAAGGACCTTAAAACATTGCTTTTAAAGACTTTAAAGTGAATATCAAAAGTCTGAATCTACTGACCGATTCAGAGAAAAATATATTTAGCTATATCCAGACTTGTCAACACTCTACAGCCAACGAAAATTCATAAAACATAAGCTCTCTGAACTATGGAAAATTCAAATTTGTCTAAAACGGCTTTATTATTTCGATAAAAATTTATCAGTTTGAAGTATTGTTGATGATGAACAAAAACGAAACGAAACCATCCGCGTTACAGAAGAAACATGCATTCAGACATTCAGAAAATATAAGGTTTATATGTGACAAAATAAATTATTTTGTGCTGTGTAGCCTACACATTGAATCCTATGTACGTCAAGAACCGTAGGCCTAAAAAAACATAACATTCCTGAGTTGTAAAATCGTGTTTCCTCTTTAATTTGTTAATTGTACATTTTGCTTTACGTTGGTTAGGCATCGAGATATCTGGCAAAAATATAAAAAGTGTATGATTTTTAACATGTTCTTGCTGTGGTTCCGGTCGCACGAGGTTTCCGTTATTTCCACAAACTTGTTTATTCACTCTCCTTTTGGGACCTAACAATATATAAAAAATGTACACCTCCTGAACCGTTTGCCACCTATATACATCTTGACTGGACTAATTCGAGCTATTCATGATCTTCAGTGAACAAATTAGTACTAATTTTTTATTGTGACTGTAAAACGGTCTCCAGTCTTAAATGGTGAATTTATACAGTGTGTTTTTTAACGAAACCCATTTTTAAGATTGAATAATGCACATAATGAAATGAGTATCGTTTAATTGATCTTTACATTTTATACAACTTATTATTTAATTTTGATCACATTTAGTTTACATTATGTACTCAAACAATCCGCCATTGGCATTTGTATAAAGATGTGCTCTCTTCTTCAAATTCCCGAACACGTGTTGCAAGATACTTCTTTTAATTTCTTGCATTAAATCTATTATGTTTGTTTTGAGGTGCTGGATATCCTGTAAAATGTTTTCGTAGGACTTACTTTTAATGTATCCCTAAATTAAATAATATAGTGGGTTCAAATCTGGGGATCTAGGGGGGAAATACTCCTTCACTGATAAAATAAAGGTTTGGGTTGCGTTTTAAAAAACGACCTGTAAAAATCCCATTTACCGTGGTTTAGTACTTTTAAAATTAGATTGCAGAACATGTCTCATACTCTGAACCATGGTTGTTTACTTATTTGCTTGAATTACCCATTTCAATTTCCCAACCCGATTGTAATGTTTGTCAAAGGCAGACGAGGACGGCCCGAGCCGCGTGTGGAGGGACCAGTGGAAGGAGCAGTCCAAGTGGCAGGCGGAGAGGGCGGATCCCTACATAAACGTGGTCCGAGGGCGGTCCAGGGAGTGGTCCAGCCTGGAGCACCCCCAGCCGCTCAAGCGCTCCGACGAGGCGGCGGCGGCGGCGGCGGAGTTCCCGAACGCGCCTCTACAGAACGATCTGGGCGCGTTGAACTTGTCCAACCCGATATCCAAGTACCACTGTCCCATAAATCTTCTTTACGGCAACAACCTCACTGTGAAAAATTACTTCCTCCTGATGCCCAGAGGGAACGAGTCTTGTAACGATACCCTCCAGCAGATCCAGTCGGTCGGGGATGAGGTCCTGGAGAGGAAGACGATGGCCGTTCCGCAGCCCGCGGAGTTTGGCGCCGGACCCGGGCGGGCGCAGGGGGCGACCGCGGTGACGATGGAGGCCGCGGGGAGCGCTAGTGAGGCACTAGTAACGCACACGGCCGCGGGGAGCGCTGCTGCAGAGGCGCAAGTAACGCACACGGCCGCACCCGAGACCACCGGCTCCCTCGAGCTGAACGTCACGTCTTTCGTCAGCTTTGAAAATAAAACTGTGGAGCTTGTGGTAGAAATGGAAAAGCTTTCTTCTGAAGGCGTCTCCCACCCCACGGCATCGCCAGAGTTGAACGCCACGGCTTTACACACTTCTGAGAACAAAATTACGGAGGTTTCTGGAGAAATGGAAAAGCATTCTTCGGAAGCAGCGGGTGCGTCGGCGACACCAACGGCTGCGCCTGAATTTAACGCTACGGCTTTTGGCAATCTGGAAAACAAAACTATGGAGGTTATGGTAGAATTGCTGACAGTCTCTTCGGAAGCATCGCATGTACCTGCGGTGGAGACGACGGCAGGGGCGACAGCGGCAGTGAATGTGTCTACGGCAGGGCCAGTAGTAGGAGTGGCGAATGAAACGACAATAGAAGCGATAACAGGGCATACGGCTGAAACAACAGTAGAAGCGGTAACAGGGCATACGGCTGAAACAACAGTAGAAGCGGTAACAGGGCATTCGGCTGAAACAACAGTGTCGGTGGCTGAAACAACAGTACCGGTGACTGAAACGAAACCAGAAGCGACGCCAGGGCCTACTTCTGAAGCCGCTACTTCAGGCACTCCTTTCAACGCTTCCGCTTTCACTTTGAGTGCAGAATTAATGCGCACCATAGACAAATACTGTGAAACCTTCAATCTGACCGATCACAGCCCGTATACGATCAATCCAGTCAGCGTAAATTCAAATGTGATTACTCTTATTGAAGAAAAAGATAAAAAAGTGCAGCTCGATGACACTAATAAAAAGAAACGTCATCTCGACACCTGTGTGAAGTTCAACATGAGTGGTGATCAAAATTACACCATAGAACCGGTTAAAATTGACCATAGCATTCCCATCTCCGTGAAACCGAAAGGAGGTGAATTTAAGAACAAGAAGCGTAATGTATCGACCAAACGGCCAAGAAAACGTTCGAAAGTGTCTAGGTAGCTTGGTAACTTAAATGCTTTGTTCATAATAAAATTTATTTAATTCATTTTCTTGCTCTCTTTCATTTTCCATCCGAAGACTTACGGAATGTTTAACAAGTCAATTTGGTAAAGAATACGATTTTGTTTTCCTTCTAAAAGTTTTATGTATTTGGTACGATAGAAAGATTTTAAAAATATGAGGATTCGTAAGGATGACTAAGATAAAGTAGCCGTGTTAAAGTTATTCGGAGTTGTTTCCCCAATGCAAATCCTTGCGTCGAACGTAAAGCCGCGTATACAACTTGTTTTATAAACTTGTGTTGTACAACTAATTATACTAATTGGCTTGAACATGTTTAAGAAAGCAATGAAAATTGTTATAAAAGTTGCACAGCAAACGTGTTTTAAAACCGAAAAATCATGTTTTACAACAGGTTACAACTGTTGTTTTACAACAGGTTTTTACAACAGGTTCCCGTGTTGTAAAAATCATGTTTTACAACACGGGTTCGAGCCGTGTCGGAAAGAACAAAGGAAATATTTGTTTTATAAATTTTCATTGTACATGTTTTAAAACACAATATTGAGTTTCAGTTTTAAAAACAAAAGTTGTATTAAACATGTTTTACAAACAAAAGTTAATAAAACAAGTCGTATAGTGTAAACGCGGCTTAACTATTATACTACTGTAGGGCGACGGTTTTAAGGCTACAGTTAATGCAGATTTTTTAGTCAAAATTTTTTGATTTGCAGGCAGCGTCCACCACTATAGAAAATGCAGTACTAGGTACAAGCATAGATAAAAAATACCCTGCTGGGTATTTTTTATCTATGGTACAAGTGTCAAAATTTCTGGTTTGAATCGTTGATTAACATCAAATTAGCCCAAAATGGGGTTTAAATTAATTTGATGGCTTTAACTACCCAATAAAAGACATTTTAATAGGGCTTTCTCAAAGACTGGCATTATTTTAGGAGTTTGTACCCTACGACGTAATTTTTCTTTGGGGGGGTTATGGGGGTTATGACGGTAGGATGACTGGAGGGATAGGGGCCTAAAATGGCCAAAAAGCGATGACGTAATTTATGCACGGTCCCTATATTTATACTTCTAAAACTCTAAGCTATTATTTGAAGTTCTATGATGGATAAATAATAGAAAAAGAAAAATACTAACGTAGATAAAAAAACTAAATACTTAGGATGGTTGCACTTTTTGGAAAATAGTTTATCTTGGAGTGATGTACATGTACGGTAGGTTGATTTTTCAGTGTTAGCTTTCTTCACTCAACTCACTTGCTTATCGTTTAGGCTAAACAGCTGATTACTCACCTCGACTCACGACTCCCGAGCTATAAAAATCAACGTATCTTCATCCGATGACTATCGCGCACTAACTGCCCATTTCGACCAACTTAACGTCCAATACCACTCCTTTTGCCCCCCTGAAAACAAGCATCTCTCTGTTATTATGCGTAACGTCCCTATTTCCCTCTCTGATGAGGAAATTCTCACTGAGTTGAAATCAAAATCATATCCAGTCCTCAAGGTTTCCAGACTGTATAATAAAAACAAATACCCAATGCCATTATGTGCCATCGACTTAGAGGATTCAGACTCCGGGAACGAAATTTTCGGACTTGAATTTATTTTTCATTCCAAAATCCAAATAGAGTTGAAAAGAAAATCCAAATCTGTCCCGCAGTGTACACGTTGCCAGAGGTTCGGGCACACTAAAAACTATTGTAAATTAGAACCACGTTGTGTCAAATGTACGGGTAACCACCTATTCTCTAACTGTCCAAAAAAGAAAGATGATCCTGTACAATGTGTCAATTGTGGTGGTTCACACACTGCTAACTATCGTGGATGTCCACATTATCTCAATCTAAAATCAAGAACAAATCATAATAAAAACTCCCAACAAACAAAAAACAAACATCATCATGATCAGACTGATTCACCAAACAATAACTTTCCTGCTCTACCAACCAAAGAATCCAAAACTTCATTGAATAACCAAAATAACAATAACATTTCTACTCCACGTGCAAGCTACGCCAGTGCTGTAAATGGAACTAATTCTCAACGCCCAGAAGCAAATCCCCGTAATAGTGATCCTCCCGTTTCTGAAAACGATTCTCTTCATCCAATATTAAAGTCATTAATAACTCTTATCACCCCTTACATGGCTCAAATCAAATCATTTATCTCTCAATTAGTGTCATCTATTTTTCAGAATGGATTTTAACTTACAACCAGTTAATAACTTAAACCTCCTAAACTGGAACGCCAATGGATTAAAAGAAAAACGTCCTGCTTTTATTATTTTCCTTGCTCAATATAAAATTGATATTGCCTGTGTGACGGAAACCCATCTGATATCATCAGAACGATTTACTATTCCAGGTTATCACGTATATAGATCTGATAGAGATGCCCCACGGGCATCTGGTGGAGTCGCCATCATAATTAATAGAAATATATCTCACCACACACTGTACTTACCCTACATGAACAACCTAGAAGTTGTAGCAATCAAAATTAAAGTTAACAACGATGAGATAGTCTTATATTCTGCTTACCATGCCCCACGATATAAATTTTCAAAAACTTATATTGAAAACCTATTTCCTGGAAATACCTCTACTATCTTACTAGGTGATCTAAACTGCAAGCATGAAGCTTGGGGTTGCCAAAAAACAAATCCCAATGGAAGGCGTCTTCTTGCAGCTACTCTTGATTACAACGTTTCGATCATAGCTCCCACTGCACCCACACATTACTCCTTTAACCATAACGTCAGGCCGGATATTTTAGATATCGGTTTATTTAAAAACATTTCTTACCCTACTCATATGACTCCTTTAATTGATCTCGACTCTGACCATCTCCCAGTCATACTATCATTTAATGAACCACCTGTACCAGAACCACCAGATGAGAAGCTTATTAAAGGGATAATTGATTGGGAAAGTTTTAGGGATTGTTTTAATGATTTATTTAGTTACCCACGCCAACCAACTGATATTTCTCAAATTGATGAGGCGTTTGGATATTTTATTGATTCTATCCGACTCGCAATAGAACGAGCAACAGTTCGTAGTTTTAAACCCATTAGGAAATTCTCCCGAACCCCTCAGTACATCCTGTCTCTCATTAACCTAAAAAACAGACACAGAAGATTATGGCAAAGGCTCAGAACTCCTGATTCTCGTAGAAGATACAATCAGTTGATTAGGCGGGTAAAGTGGGAATTAGACCGTCATCGATATGAATCGTACAACAAGTATGTGGCCAATCTATCTCCTAATGATAACAACTCCTTGTGGCTAGCAACAAAGCGAATTTTAAATGAACGCTCCCCAGTCCCCAACTTAATAAATAACGGTCAAGTTTATGAAAGTAAAGTGGAAAAAAAACTAATGTTTTGGCAGACCACTACCAATCTTCATTTTCTCCCAATGAAGAACTTCAAGACGTTGACTTTTGTTCTCATGTCACCTCAACCAATTCATTGCCATTACATACTGTAGAACGACCAATTAAATACACTTCCCCATCTGAAATTTCATATTTCATTAAAACTTTAAAAAACAGAAAATCTCCTGGACATGACGGAATACCTAACATTGTTCTCCATAACCTGCCCCGAAAAGGACTTGCTTTCCTTGCGTCTGTTTTCAACTCTTGTCTCACCAAATCTTACTTCCCAAAAATATGGAAACATTCATTAATTATCGTCATTCACAAACCAGGTAAACCTTTATCTCAAGTCGATAGTTATCGCCCTATCAGCCTTCTCCCCACGCTATCCAAATTATTTGAAAAAGTCATCAAAAAACGCCTCGATTGTTACATAGATAATGCCTCTATAATACCCCCTCATCAGTTTGGTTTCCGTTCGCACCATTCGACAACTCACCAATTATTAAGAGTTACAGAGGACATCATAAATGGATTTGAAAGAAAATGCCATACTGCAGCTGTGTTCCTTGATGTACGTCAAGCCTTTGACAGAGTTTGGCATGATGGTTTGTTATTTAAACTGAGAGAATTTGGAGTCCCACGCTACCTACAAAACATAATCAAGAGTTTTCTTGACGATCGGACATTTTCGGTAAAGATCGATGGTACTCTATCAACGCCCAGACCAGTACGAGCCGGAGTCCCTCAAGGTGCAATTCTATCGCCTCTATTGTTCAATATCTACACATCAGACTTACCATCAACAACAAATGTCAAAACTGCTGTGTTCGCTGATGACACTCTCCTCTAATCCACTCATCATGACATTGAAATTGCCACCCTCAACGTCCAGGATGCTTTGAACGATTTAATGACTTGGTTCACAAAATGGAGAATAGCCATAAATCCGACTAAGAGCGAAGCAAAAATCTTTACTTTCCGTAAACCAGGAGATCCCCAAAATTTTGAAATTCTAGGTGAACAGATCCCTTGGAATCCCCCAGATCAAGGAATTAAATATCTAGGTGTTTATCTTGACCGAAAACTAAATTGGAAATTTCATATCAATAAAAAACTAAATTTGGCATATGGCAGGCTATCCAAATTATTTCCCCTTATGAACAAGAAATCTTCTTTATCTATAAAGAATGGTACACTCCTCTTTAAATCTCTTTTACGCCCTCTAATAACATATGCGTGCCCAATATGGGGTACAGCTTCTTCAGGTGCAACTAAAAAACTTCAAACCTTTCAAAACAAAGTTCTAAGGATAATTTTAAAATGCCCCTGGTATATTAGAAATAATCAACTACATCACGAACTAGGAATTGAACCTATTATCGACTTTATTAAGAAGACCTCTTCAAAGTTCTTTTCAAGACTTCATTTAACAAGTGGCATTACATTTTATAACACCGGCCAACCTTCTGACATCGGCAGACTCAGGCTGAAACCAAGGCTCCCTCAAGACGTCCTGTTGACGTAACTCAAGATGAAGACCAAAATTAAATCATTCATCAAGATTATATTACTTAAAATCATTATTGTGTGTTCTCTAGTGCCTGGGGGGCTAATTTGCTGACCCCAATTAACATTAATGTATAAAGTTAACGATTCTTATGTTAATACTTAGCCTGTATAGCAATGTATGCTGATCGGTTAATAAATATATTAAAAAAAAAAAAAAAAAAACGACTCCCGACTCCTAACAAAACAAACTAACCTAAAGTGGCAACTAACCTAAAATGTGTTAGTGTGAAAAGTTATGTTTTCTGGTTAAATCTGGACCTCACTGTCAATTTAGGAGATATTTGATACATTAAAATATAAAATGAACTCATCGTGGAACTACAAATTGCGAGTGAGCACCAAGGTAGGCCTATGGGTTTTTTCTTAGTTCAGGTTTGTTCACTAAATTATCCAACATTGGGTTTGTACTTTTCTTAGCTTTTATGGATTAAAATAAGTGTGAGTGGCTGATTTCGAATTGTAAGCCTATTTGGGACTTTGGGATTGGGTTCTACACCAACTTTTCGTGTCTTGTTTAAAAGTTATCTAGAGTTGTTTTGCGTTTCAATGTTTTTTTTATGGGAGACACACCAAAGAAAAAGCAGTCCATATCCTTAAAATATCTTTGGCAATGTTGTGAATCAAACCCAAGACATGTTGAAATGAAGCCCACAACACCAACAGCAGTTAGTTGCAGAATCAACATTTTGGGCTGTAATAACTTTTAGGAATTTACAAATAAAAACTGGATGGCTCAAGGTGTTACAAGACTATCTTACCGTCCATAAACTACGCATCGCTAAAATCTGCATTTTTAGACCCCCCCTCCCTTTTTGTAACCGAACTGTAACAGTACAACCTTTATCTCAATTTATCTTATTCTAAAAAACAAAAGACAAATTTCAACTCAAAAGAAACAAATAATTTATTAACATAACAAAAACAATTATTTGATGAAGTCTTAATATATTACATCACATATTGCACACATTAAAAGGAAAGAAATTGAAAAAATAAATTAAATCTTCACTCGTCCTCCCGTGGAGTGCTCGTGTGGTCAGACATGTCACGATTGGCACCATGGATGAATCCGTGTTCTGGTGTTTTTTGTTAATAGGGTATAAGTTATGTTTGAATCAGGCATCCGACCCGGTCCAACCAAGTTCACTCAAAAGTCATTCTTTTTCCAATTGTTAGGCTATGCAGCCTTAGAGGTTGTTCAAACTTAGTTCCATTTGCATTATTATGAGAAAATATAACGCTAACATTTAACAATTTCTGAAAACTTGAATTTTAACAAGAGAAAAACTTATTTTTAAAATAAGACATACGTTCTTGAAGTTTAGGAGTTATGAAACGCTGTGTCTAACCCCCCTTCCCTCCCCCGTAACAGTTCATAACACTGCCGAAACCCCCCCTCCCCCTTAGGGGCATTTTATGTGATTTATGGATGGCCCCGTAGCACATAAATATTCACCATTTTAGTAAATTTGGCATAGGGCTTGGTAGTTAAGTGAACACCTTACATGGCCAGTAGGAATATACTGACAATACTGGACTGACATCAGATACTGATGAAAAAACAGCTAGAAAGAAAACTAACAGACCGACTGTCTGCCGAAAGCTTGATGGTTAGCGGAATAAGTGTAGGGGGAGGGGAGGAGTGCGCTCGCTATTGGCTGAGCCGTTCCCCTCTCGCCGCAAACGTGACCCTAGTAGCCGACCTGAAAATGTATACTGATGCCGATGCCCCTGCGTACTCCCCGCGCTGACGTACACCTGCAGTGCGCCGGGCGTTTAGTTGCACGCCCGAATGGTTTGTCCATTTTTACGTACAGATGCCATCACGAAAAAGGAAAATAAATACTTTTATCACAAAAAACTAATTTTAAAACTTTTATTCGCACGAATAGAGCATAATAGCGTGAACAAAAGAATCTTGGATGTTTAAAAATGAAACTGGATCAATTTGGATTTTCAAACGTGGAAAATGAAACAATAACATAGGCTATGTTCAATTGATTTAACTATGAATTTCTTGTGTTTATCATCTGTTATTTTTAATAAGGTAAATGTTGACGGGTAGTAGCGTCGTTGTTATGGTAACCGGCCCACTATCCCCTCCCCTCAAATTTATCCCGCTAGCCATCAAGTCATCGGTGGACAGTACTTAAAAAGAATTTTTTTATTATTTGTTTGGGTAGGTAATGAATGAACTATATGAGCATATGTTAAAGTAAAAATAAATTTCCAAGTAAAAGGCCCTGAAAATAACAAAGTTTTTACAATTCAATAAAAACTTTTCATTTTGCTGTTTCAGCTAAGATTTTTATATCTACATATTCGTAGCCGAACTGATGTGCTTGCAGTTTCTGATGCCTGCCTTATTTCGTGCTCCCAAAAATAGCATTAAGTAGGCCCCCTTTTATTATTATTAACGGTTTTGAAAATGTGCTTTGTAATTTATCTATTAGCTAAGTAAACTTAACCTAGCTAGATTTTTAAGCATGTTATGAAATGAGCCTAGATCAGCTTACCTGCTTCGTTCAGAGGTTTCTATTACCAGCTGTTTCTATTAATTCTAATTATACAGTCAAAACTATTTGAACATATTTGTTGTTATGATCTTGTTTTTCACAGATTTTGGATTCCATAAAGAACTGCGGATCAAAAGGTGTGTCCCCCACCGCTGTATCTAAGGTTCTTTTGTATGGGTCCAATCGCCTCAATGGTCAAATACATTTGAAACTTCCATTCAAGTCGTATAGGAAGCTATTTCCCGATTCAACTAAAGAGGACTTTCTCAGCTTCTTAAAAATTACTAGTGATAACTTTGTCTGTGGAGTAGAACCACTCGCTGGTTCTGAAAATGAGCCTGACCTGGTTTTTAATTTGAACCAAAATTCCTTTGTGGAAAGTATTTTGATGAATAAATGTTCCGATTCCTCTGAACTGGACGAAACAAAAGAAAACGTAGTTTTGGATTACAGGTTTGTAGTTTTAGTCATGTTTATCATAAGTCCAGGTGAAGTACAATTAATTTTAGTTTGTTAGTCTTTTTAAAAAGTAATTAACACTTAAACACATTTTCATTGTCTTAAATGTTTAGTGTTGTAGCAAATTAATATGAAATTAAATTCAACTTATGCTAATTTTGTTTTGTTGGCTGTATAGTAAAAAAGGTAACATGCTTGCTAGTTAAAATGACAAAGGTCATCAGATTATAGAAAATTTTGCAAAGGTTAATTGGGCACAACCATAATTTTGGGCTATTGATTAGTAACCTGGCCGGCGCATCTGATGTTGTTTGCCAGTATAACTTAGAGCTATCATATAATCTTTTTTCGCATATCTTACATTGGTATTCATCTTAACACATTGACTGCTAAACATTTTTTAATATACTGCCACATAGCTGTAAAAGTTTATTGCTAATTCACATAACTTATGGTTATGGAAGGTCAGTCTTGCCCAGTAAATGTTTTTTCGGGCCACTTCCGGTTTGTGGAATGACGTCAAAGATTCGGTCATCTTTAGACGTCTTCAGCCTCACTGGTTGGATTAAAAATATAAAAATGTTTTTCACGTGGTTTATATGTATATACTATACAAATATTGGGTTGTTCAGTTTTTCTAGTCAGTTGTAAGTTCGACTATGTCACCATATACCGCATAAAATTGTGAAAAAAAAACAAAAAAGAAGACGTCTTTAGACGTCATACAGTTTACAGGACACACAAAAACTCAAAATCTCAAAATTCATTCATCTTACTTACGCACTATCACACAGGATAAACAAAACACACGCAAACTTACAAAAATCCTCATAGGAGTACGTTAAAATAGGATGGGAGCACGTGCCAAACTGCTTTGTTTACATGGGAAAATTCCCACATGTGCCGCTAGGAGTGCCGTTAACCGGAGAGCGGGAACTGCAAGCGACGGTGATGACGTTAAACTATAGTATGTCCCCCAGTGGCTGACAGAGCTTCAATCCCCTACTACCAAAACGGAGACGATAGCAAGTCTGTTTGATAAACCCTACATAAGGACATCTTAGGACGTCCTCCGCTATTCATCAATGGATCGAAGACGTCTAAAGACGTCCTACGCGGACAAAGTGTTAACATCTGCCTACCCCTTATTCTAGTTAGTGTATTAACTGGTAGGCTAATGTAATTTTGGAAGTTTGTTTCTTGATTTTAATGCTAACTTATATAGAAGTGCCAACAATTGAAATGTATCTACCCTTTTCAACTTTGTGACCAATCAATTTTGCAAATAAAATAAATGAAGAGTACAAAGTGAATGGAAAAATGGTGGTAATGGTGGTGAATGGTGGCAATGAATGGTTATACTTTTTTGATAAACATAGAAGAACTTTGTTGAAAATTAAATAACAAAATATCAAAGCTTTTCTCTTGAAAGGTGGCGTTATGTTAGAATTGCTATAGTGAGGTAATTTATTGATTCCTCACAATAATGATTGATGTTGAGAAGGCCACAGAATTTCTTTCATAAACTTGGAGATGTGTTGTGTAGTTATTTTAAAGAAGGTGGAAATAAAATTCTTAATGTGGTTATGTTTTTGTACTTTCAGCTCCCCGAATATTGCCAAACCATTTCATATGGGTCATTTGCGTTCGACAATCATTGGAAATTTTTTAGCCAATCTGAACGAACACCTCGGCAACAAAGTGACTCGACTGAACTACCTCGGAGACTGGGGCACTCAGTTTGGAGTGCTGCAAATCGGACTCCAGCATCTTAACATAAGTAATGCAGAGTTGAAGAAAGAGCCGATTAAACAGCTTTTCGATGCTTACGTCAAAGGAAGCGCTCTGATGGAATCAGACAGTTCAGCAGCAGATTTAGCGAGAGGAGTGTTCCACGAACTCGAGTTCAAAAGTGACTCGAGGATGATGGAAAGGTGGAAGATGATCAAAGAGGCTACTGTGCAAGAACTGTCACGGACCTATAATAGACTGGGTGTGAAATTTGATGCGTACCACTGGGAGTCGATGTACAATGCTAGCGCATTTGCTCCCATCCGAGAAGTGATGGAGAGAAATTCTCTGTTAGAGGAAGATGAAGATGGAAAGAAAGTAAGTGAACTTTCAATACAATAATATTGTTACTAAAAGCTATTAGGCTACTAAAATATAAAGTAATCCTATTATTCTCATAGTACGGTATGTTCAAATGTTGAATTTGCACTTGATTTGATGAGTCATTTTTTTCATGGCATAATGTAGTCTATTTTGCACATATCTTTTACTTATTTCAACCCTGCTAATGATCTTGTTATGTCGCACTGTTATTGCACTCAACTTGTTATATGATTTTCATAGTTTAATTTGTTTTTTCTCTTGTTATTTTTTGATTAAGTGTTGTTGTTTGCCAGTTTTAAGAATTTTTGTAATGGTTTCACCATTGATATATGAATAAATAAATAAATAAAGTTGTGATTGAGTTTGTTGAAGAGGATTGTCCATCTTAAATCATACATAATGAAAACCAACCACTATGCCACATCTGACATCGGTAGTCTTCCTAAATTATGATAAATTCTTGGTGTCTAACCACCTTTTATGATGAACCATTCTGATCATGTGTTCTGTCATAGCCATCTCTAGTAAAAGGCCGCGATGCTAGAAAAATGGCAACATCGCACCAAAGCGTTCAGCATATGTTTATCCATACTCTCTAATGGCACTACTTTATGTTTACTTGAAACCAGGTGGCTCTCTAAGGGTTTTTCTATGCAAATAACCCTTAAGAAGCAGCGTTGCCAGGTCGAAGGCCGCACCCTTATTACTAGAGATGGCCATGGATCTGTACAAAAAAAGGGTTTAATGACATAGTATTTTAGTGAAATCGTTTAATTCTTTATCTAGCACTAAGCAATTCGTGTACTTAACCCAAACAAAAGGTTTTGGTCAAGAGCCTCTTAAGATGAAGAGCCTTAAATCTAAGACCTAATAAAAATATTTGGTGCTATTTATTCGAGGAAATGGAAACTTAGCTCAAATTAAGAAATAAATAAGTAACTATTGCAAGAACTATTCACAATCCTCTATCGTTTGATGTACACGGTAGGACAACTGACTGGACCCAGTGCTGTGCAGGTGGTGGCGCTGCCCAGTGGTCGGAAGGTGCCGTTGCTGAAGAGTGACGGGACCACGTTGTACCTCTCGCGAGACGTGGCGGCGGCGCTGGATCGCTGGGTCACGTTTCGTTTCCACAGGATGTTGTATGTTGTGGACAACAGCCAGAACCAACACTTCTCTGCTCTCAAGGAGGTAAGCCTGCACTGCCTTTAAACGACTAAAGGTTATTTTAACTGTAGTGAGTTTTTTCATCTTAAAAACTGCCTTGCATGCTAAAAGAAAAAAATTGCAGAGATGAACTGACATACACAATTAATTTTAACACTAGAAGAGCCAACAACATGGTACTTCCGAACCGATCCATCATCTCACACTCTATGAAAAACAACCGTCATATTTGGGAGCAAAATTCCTCAACATCCTGCAAGAAGAGGTGAAAAATGTCCAATGTGAGAAAGTTAAGAACAAACCTAATCGTATGGCTACTTCAGCCCTTCTACACAGTTGATGAGTTTGAAAACTGGAGGCAGAACTTTTAAAAACCCAGACCTTACATTTTGTATTAGTTTTAGTGAAGCGTTTGCTTTTCTCGATGAATATGTAAACAAAGAATTATTGTCTATTGTCTAAGCGATTTAGGATTGGGATCACATCACGTTAAGTCACTTTGTAGCAAAACTGCACTGATTTCTTTATTACTTGCAGTGCACTGATTCGTTATTACTGCTAACAGTTTTAAATGTGCTGTTTCTGTATGCGTAGTTTATTTTGGCTGCAGAATGTAATTCTGCTTTTCCCTTATTTAATGCTGTGATAAGACAAGTCAATAATCCCAGGTAAATTTTTTATGCTCTAGATTTCTGTTTTCTTTTAGGCCCAATTAGCTCTCTAAAATGTAGGAAACAAGAATCACAATATATAACAGTTACATCAGCTTAAAAGTATCTTTTATTGAGGATACTATCTTGATCTGCAGTATTATTGAAATCAGATGTGATCACTGATTAACTGATGAAGACGATCCTGACAGATATTGAAGAAGCTGGACTACGACTGGGCGGATGGAGTAGAGCACGTCAAGTTCGGCAGGATCAAAGGCATGAGCACGCGCAGGGGCCAGGTGGTGTTCCTACAGGACATATTGGATGAGGCCAAACACAGGATGGCCGAGAGGCAACGACAGTCTGCGAGTATGTCAAATTTTTTATATTAGGCCTACTAATTGGCTGTATCTTTTTTTTGTGGTACTATGGAGAACATAATTTTGTTAACTTGCAATAACCTAGAAGCTCCTGTTGAAATATAACATGAACTTTTTAAAATCTCTTGGAGAAAATGTTGGAAGTCAGAATGTATAGTCTACTTTGATAAACTTAACTTAGTGTGGAAAAACGTTTATAACAAATTGAGTTGTGTTTACAAAAATAAAATTTCACTCGTTTTTTACAAAATTTCTAAATTTACCAACAATATAAGTTCAACATCAAGTACACTGACAAAATTCTTACAGAGCCTGCATTATTACACAGTTTGCACACTGCATTAATAAGTGGAGTTTCATTTTATGTCCACTTCTAAGATTTTTCAGGCAATTTGTTATAGGTATTTCCTCTGAATATCTCTTTGTAATCCATCCGTCAATCCCTTCTTTACCCATCTAAGACCTGAAAAATCCATAAAAAAAGATAATTAAATAATTGGAAATACTAATATGAACCAGTGAAAATGTATTTTAGCAACAACCAAATGAAAGTATATTTTGTACAGAAATTATTCACAAGTATTGTTCAGCATTTTTATTCATTTAAAATTAATTTGTTATTGCAGCTACAAAGGATTTTTCCGAAGAAGTTTCTGATATACTCGGAGTGTCAGCCCTCATAGTAAATGACTTGAAACAACGCAGGATGAAAGATTACAGTTTTGATTGGGACACAGCATTGCAGGTCAGTTTTACCACTAGGACTCAATTATAAATTGCATACAACAATAGGCTTTAAACAATGTTAGGAATGGCAAGTAAATTTTAATTTTTGGGGCTGTTTTTCTCAGTTAGGATCTTGCAAGTAGTTTATTATTTAATGGGTATTGCAAATGTTATTATTAAAAATAAAATTGCAAACAATAATGCAAGATTAAGAATTTCTTAACTCGATACACTTAGTTAGCATCGCAGCTTCATCTGCTTAGTTTCACCTCACTTGCTTCAGATTCAAGTTTAACTCATTGGACAATTGTATTTCTGAAAGCATAGACTGCTTTGCCAGAAAGTGTGTATTTGTTTAGTAAATGGAACTTTCCCATTAAAAGCACGCTTCTGGCTAAGGCCCCTTTCACACGGTGCAGTTTTTATGCGGCTGGAGACAAGGAGTCATACGACCCGCTGCCATCCGGGCATTGTTTTTTTAAGAGCTAATGCTTTTGATGTTGCTGTCTGCATTTGAAAGCACCCACAAAGTTACATACTACTACGAATTGCACGACACCTTGTCGCTAAGCAAGAGTCACGTCAAAACAGCCTCGTGGGAAAAGGGTCTTAGAAGTATACATCGAGTTTTTTATTAAGTGCAACAAGTTATGGTGCATGTCTTAATTAATTTTATAGTTTACTAATTAGTATTTCTAAACATTTCACATCCAAGATTTAAAAAACACAAAGTACTCTTTTAAAAAATAAACAAAAATAAATGAGATTCTCTAAATAACATTTACTCATTCATAAATTAATGAATGAAACATATCAAGATTTTATTATTCTAAAGTCGCCTTTGATAAGGAACATCTCTGTTTCCTGTTTCTGGAGGTGCTGTTTAGTTTGAATAAGTTAAGGCTGTCTTAATCATCGGAGTAGTACACAATGTACAAAAAATTCTCAATTTTGTTGAATAATAAAGCAATGGGTTTATTACAGATTCCCTGAGGCGCCTAAAAGGGCACCTATTCCGAAACTCGGCAATTAATTGCAATTTAGGTCTCATGGATAAAAGCAAAATTTTACGGCTCAGTACTGCTCTGGTACAAAGTTTGATGCCATTGCACTTGTCATCGGTAGGAAGCATACCAGGGAAGGTGATTTAGGACTTAGGACTCAAATTTTCCTAAATCCAATTTTAACTCAGTTGATTGAGGAATAAAGTCTAAAACTGATTGTGTTTTGCAACCCCCAGTGGGATCCTAACTGGCTTTTGCTAGTTTAGGTACCAATACTGGGTACAGTAACAGATGTTGTCACAATTGGAGGCAGTGTTGTAGCTGTCTCTCAGTGAACAACTTAATTTCCCCACCAGGGGAGGCTTGGCTCGACAGCAGGATGGGCGGGGGTATACTGGCGACCAAGATGAGGGCCAACATGAGGGCCACCTGATCCCTTGAGGTCCTGTGTCCATCACCCATTGGATAAAGGTATACTGTTGCCCACCCAGTCTTAGCTTGGCCGAACCTATCCATCTACCTATTTCTTTTTCTTTTCGCTTCCCAAGTATTAATCTACTAAAGGCTGTGAGCCTAAGGGATAATCGAAGAGTAGCTTCCTTTCCTTTCCGGTAGCCGTGCAAAAATACAAAATAATGGCTGAAGTACACTCACAGGATTTTCCTGTGGGGTGGGGAAACCCAGGCTTCCTAACCCTCCCGCCCAAAAAAAAAAAAAAAAAAAAGAACCAGACATAAAGTCTAAAACTGATTGCGTTTTCCAGGCAGAAGGAGACTCGGGAGTGAAGCTGCAGTACACGCACTGCCGGCTGAGCAGCCTGGAGACCAACTGCGGCGTGGAGCTGCCGAGTGGCTGCGACGCGACGCTGCTCTGTCAGCCTGAGGCCATCGACTTGGTGCTGGAGATAGCTAGGTACGCACGTCTGCGTCTGCACTTTCTGATGAGTCAGAGATGGACAGGGTTTAAGCTGCGGTCGCATTTGTCGCATAATGCAACATGCCCCACGAAAATGCGATAATATTCAGACAGGCTGTCGCCTTTTTGCTACAAAGTAAAGAGTGGAAATTATTTAACTTTATTGCAGAAAATAAAGTTAACCAATAACAAAGTTAACCAATACAAATCTCAGTAAAAGTCCATTTACTTCCACAAATTACTTTGTAAAATTAAAATAAAATACTTTGTAAATAGTACTTTGTAAATTACTTTAAAATAAAATAAGAGTTAATTATAGAATGTAGTCGTCAACGTAACCCTCGATCAGATGCCGCGTCATTAAGATCCACAGTCAAAAAGAAGACTATAAATAGACACAGAGAATGTGTAGACGTTCTATAAGTTCTCTGTGCTAAAGAGCAGTTGAGGCGCACTCTGTAGTGGCCGAGTCACCAAATCTAGCCGAGCGGTGGCGAATGCGAGAATGTGCGGGGCTAGTTCGCCACTGCTTGGAATGATATGGAGTCGAATAATCAGTATAGTCATTCGATAATTTCAGTTTCAAGTCATGAATATCCTATTTTAGGGGCAAGAAACGGTGCCGTGGATTATGCGGGGATTTTTAAAGAAACTGCCGTGTAAAAGCGGGGATTTTCTAAACTCACGGTGGGTAAAATCTCATGGCCAGTCTGGCAACACTGGCGAAAAAAGACGTCTCGAAGACGATGATGCAAAATATAGTTTGAGGTTATGTTGTTCGATTAAGTTGTTTTGGTTTGATGAAATTTGCTATAACTTAATGACATGCGATAAAAATGCTAAAAGGAAAATAATTTTGCTACAAGTCTCAAAGAGCTTGTAGCATTTTTGCTCAAAGAATTTTTTTCCCAGCTTAAACCCTGGGTGTCTTAATTTCTGGCACCGATGCTTTAATTTGTAATTGCTTACTTAATTGCTTAATTGTCAGCCCGCAATATCTTGTATAACTGAAGCATAACTAGACTACTTGTACTGCTTCGACCCTACAGATGACTACTATTACAGTTCATTTACGACAAAAATCCATGCCTCAGTAAATCGGAAAATCTATAATTTATATTGTTTTATATCTTGTACAAGGCATTTTACTTTTCTATTTCACAAAATAATGTTTTTACGTTGTTAGCAAAAAGTGTTTTCCAAATCCTTGTTTTAACTCTATTTAGTTACTTCTTTATGTTTTCTTTCTTTAGTTGTAATTCTTTTGTTTTTTTTTTCACTGTGAGAAAGAGTGCTTCTATTTTGTATTTTAGTTTTATAACCACCACGCAGCCAGATGTGGACTCATTCACGTACAGGTCATTCGACCCATGTGTCAATTTATGTTGATGAATAAAAAATTTTTGATTTGATTTAAAAATTACTCAAACAATAAATAATGGCAATATTTATTGCCTACTAATTCATTTTAGGTTAATATGCTGTAAATTAGTCCATTTACAAAATTTTTCTTTTGGTTTGTCAGCAATGTTATTCCTATATCACTTGGTCTGTAGGCATTGTTCTGATGATTCCTTTTGGTCTGTAGGAGTGACTGGAACGACGCAAATGTGTGTCACTCGGTAGCGAATGTGTTAACACATTAAGATGATTGATTTGTAGCTACGGATTGATGTTGTATGAATCTAATTTTACTTAGATCTTCAATCCTTAAAGATCGCGTCTTGTGTCGTTAGACGCGTTTTGGCAAGAGGCCATCCTCAGCTCTTAACACTTATAGGTTCACTATAGTTCCGTAACTTATTGGCTCCTTTTTCATTGCTCCAGGGCTGCGTCAGTTTATTTAAATAATAGTGATTTTTCACATATAAAATGTACACAAAATGTGCAATACAAAAAGATTAAATACTGGACGTGCACACACGTTTGGGAGCAGGCTCAGAACTGAAGAAGTTATCATTGTAGATTTCCTTGAGTGATTAAACTATGATCGCTGACGTCAACAGTCCTGTTTAAGGAACATGTTGGCCTTAGTCAGTAACAAGACTATTGACAATCATCCTTCACTCATCTGTCATTCAAACTTGGCTTAAAATACCTACCTGGGTAGGTCGCCATTCCAAGAAAAGTATTAAAGTATAAAAGTATTGCAGTGTGCCACCCTTATTATTGTACTGTTTATTTGAATTATCTCGTCATAAATTGGTCTGGCGACATCGGAAGAGGTTGTTATATGCTAAGGTTTTTAATAGTATTTAATGAAAAGGTCCAAACTGACGCCAATCTAATTTATTTTACCCAACTAACTAACCCAAGAAGCAATACTTAGCATTGCTTAATTTAAAGGTGAGCTTAAACATGAGTGGTGGAGACTGAGCACAAGTTGAACTAGCAGTAGCGGAGGTCTGTGGTGAGCCAGGACTAAGCTAAGTTGCATTTCGGCTGCATGGACAGGGAATCTCAAGATTATGACGCAAGATTGAGACATACACCTGATTCTCTAAAACAACAAAAATACCTTTTATATTTTGACACTAATAAAAGGAAGGATTTTATAACTCTCGATTAACAACTACTCTCTGTCATCCTAAACATAATTAAGTTTAGGATTATTATAATTTCTTTAGTATTTGATCATGAAAATTTTGGCTTTCCAGGTTTGAAGAGGCGATTGAAAGAGCTCACTCAAAAATGGAGGCCCATGAGATTGTTAACTATCTCTTTAAACTTTGGTAAGTTACATTGAATAACATAAGAAGAAAAGGTTACGTTAGCAAATGTTTATTTTGTATCTGATAATATTTTTTATCTGATAGTCCTGAGGGATGAAAAGTTCATAAATGAAACTAACAAAATGTAAAATAATTTTTCTTTAGTGTTTCCAGTAAGTACTGAAGGTTAAATGAGGCAGCCCAAACTAATTACAGTTTTGTAATTTCTGTACTGTAACTACAGTAACTGTAGCCGTCCCTAAATCACCATGGCTAGTTCTAATATTCAGACAAAATACTTTTTCTTTGCAGTTACCAGTTCAAGATACCACTGTAGGTACTTCAAGGTCACCTGTATGTTATAGTTATCACTTCAAGGAATCATTTTTGCAACAGCTCCACTTTTGACCAAAACATCCTCCACCCCAGTCTGAATCAGCAAATTCGAATTTGATCCCATTCTAATGATCTGAATATTTTTTACTCTAACATTATTTTCCAAAAAAATAAAATATCAATTTGGTATTACAAGTAAAATCAATATTAGAGACTACTTACTATGAAATCAAACACAGCAATGTTAAAGTGACTAATGTAATTATTACCCCCCGTGGGATCCTAACCGACTTTTGCCAGTTTAGGTACTAATACTGGGTACAGTAATGGAAGTTGTCACAAGTGGAGGCAGTGTTGTAGCTGTCTTTCGGTAAACAACTTCAGTCCCCCACCAGAGGAGGCTGGGCTTGATGGCAGGGTGGACAGGGGTGAACTGGCGACCAAGATGAGGGCCAATATGAGGGCCATCTGGTCCCCTTGAGACCCTGTTCCAGCATCCATTGGATAAAGGTATACCTTTGCCCACCCTGTCTAAGCTTGGCCGAACCTGTTCCTACCTATTCCTTTTCCTTTTGCTTCTCTTTGATTAATCTACTAAAGACTGTGAGCTTAAGGGATAATCAAAGGGAAGCTTCCTTTCTTTTCCGGTAGCCGTGCATGAAGACAAAATAATGGCTGAAGCACCCTCACAGGATTTTCCCCAGACTACCAAATCCCCCCTACAAAAAAAATGTAATTATTGTTGCAGCAACAAGGCGAGCCAGGCGCTGAAGCTGCTGAATGTGAAGGGCCAGCCGGCGGCCGTGGCTGAGCAGAGACTGCTGCTGTTTCACCGAGTGCGGACCACCCTGCACTGCGGCATGCGACTGCTGGGCCTGCGACCTCTCACCCAGATGTAGCGACAGTTCGGACTGATCACTGGTGGGAAGACAATTCAACTCGAGTTGTGACCTCGCACTCAGATGTAACAACACGACGGTTTGAACTTGTAACTGGTAGGAAGACGATTTACCTGGCTTGCAACCTGTGCAACCTGTTATTCAGAAGTAGCGATAGTTCAGACTGGTGACTGGTAGGAAGATGATTATCCACAGCTTGTGACCTCTCATGGAGATGTAGCCATAGTTCGAACTGGGAGCTGGTGGGAAGACGATATACCTAGACTTGCGACCTCGCACTCAGATGTAGCTATGGTTCGGACTGGTAAGAAGGCAATTACTCTCAGCCTGCGACCTTTCGCCCAGATGTAGCCATAGTTCGGTCTGGTGACTAGTAGGAAGACGATTAACTTCAACTAACAACCTCGCACTCAGATGTAACGGCGCGATGGTTCGGACTGGTAACTGCTCCAAAGGCAATTATTCTCAGCTTGCGAACTTTCGCTTAGGTGTAGCTACAGTTCGGACCGGGAACTGATGTGAAGACAATATACCTAGACTTGTGACCTCGCACACAGATGTAGCCATGGTTCGGACTGGTAACTGGTACGAAGGCAGTTATCCTCAGCTTGCGACCTTTCGCCCAGGTGTAGCCATAGTTCGGACTGGTGACTGGAAGAAGATGATTCACTTCAACTACCGACCTCACACTCAGATGTAACGGCACGACAGTTCAAACTGGTAGGAAGACGATTTACCTGGCTTGCGACCTGTTACTCAAAAGTAGCGATAGTTCAAATTGGTGACTGGTAGGAAGATGTTTCACGATGGAGTGGCTGAGAATAGTATTACCAGTATGAGCTGGGTGCAGCAAAATCATCCATCAGATTGATTTACAAGGGTTGATAGGGTGAATAGGACTTACAAGTTTGGTTTACCTGGTTCAGTCAGTTAGGACTAAAACCTTGCTTATCTGATTTTCTGCTTCATCCAAACTAAAATAAAATAAAAAAAGCTGGTGAAAGATAATTTGAAAAATATGGATAGAATTGCAAATGTAAAAGATGATTGCTCGTGATTTGCGGAAGTAACTCTGCCGTAAAAAAGATTTCACTGCCGCAAGAGTATATTCACTTTAAAAAGACCATTGTGCGTGATTGGTGAAAATGACTACTAATAAATCCGATCATGCATGATTGGTTGACTTTACTTTGCCGTACTCGGTTAATCTGAACTAAGTTTGTTCCCCAGTAATTCGGACTAGCAAGGTTATACGGCATTTAAAGTGGGTGAGGAGGAAGAAAATGATGGAGTTGGTGTAACTCGAATGAGTTAACTCTCGCCATTACTGAACCTGTGTAAGTCAGGTTTTAGGGTCTTACTGCCTTTCTTACAGGCTTGCAGGCCATCCTTCCTTTCTTACACACTTTTGGGCCCAACTGCCTTGCTTACAGCCTTACATGAGAGATTGGGAGGGATGTGATTATAATGTTCCTTTCACAATTTACATTGTTTAGCTGTTGTGTCAGGAACATAAGTTTTTCTGAGAGTGAGGATATTGTTAGGCGTCGCGGGATTGCGACCCTCATAAACTTAGCAGCTGATCCATCATGTGTTTGATTATTTTGGAAAAAGCCAGCTGTTTTTAAGATTGTTATTTCGAGACACCTTGGAGTGCTCAAATTAGTTGAGAGAAACATACTGTTTTAAGAGAGAATTGCTATAACAATATTATCATATTACCATACTTGATGCTGACCACCAGTAAAGGGTTTTTTAAGGCGAATATGAGTGAAGGATGAGTATAGGATGATTGTGGTGCGATCTTGTAGTCTTGTTACTGACTAAAGCCGAGACTAACCTTAGACAGGACCGTTAATTAATAGCCCAGCAGCCAATGGCAACTAAGGGACCTACATTTTAATGTTGGATTTGAACCACAATTTTGCCTAGTTTACAGTTTTACGAACTGGGGGGTGTTTCTAAATGGGCTTCACAATTACCAGCTATCTCCGTTGTATCTTTACGAGATAGCTTGTAGCTAGTAATTGTAAACCCCGTTTAGAAACACCCCCCTGATCTATTTATGAAGACGGTCCTATGAACGTAGTACTCAATAGTGTGGACGTTAATCCCTACTAAGGAACACTGCGTCCACAAGCCATCGCTTGTAACCATTCACAATTCGTGACTTCCAAGTAGCTGGATTACAGGACACGTCACCACCAGATGTCTGTATTTGAATTAGTAAAAAAAACACAGTAGGACATAATACTGCCCAGTATGATTACTTTCATAGCTTTTAACGTTATTGCTGGAAAAGTTTTGGGTCATCATTTGTAAAGTAAAAATTCTGATGCATTTTTAAAATAAATTCTATCCAATCAAAATCAAGATGTTTATATCATGTTTCATATCTAGTAATTCCTTTTATACTTAAAAAAGTGTCCTAAAGATATTTTGTTATACATAGTCTTCTAGAAATTTATAGTTACCCGTTAAAATTGTTGAAATGCATTGTTTGTTAATTGCAATAAAGAAATTTCAAGAGATGTTTTAGTTGTTATAACCTAATTCTCTATTTTATTTTATACTTCTGTAGTGACTCTCCAGAATGTACAAAGAAGTACTTTTTAAATTGAAGTTCTAAATTGAATTTTCAAGATGCTTAATGAATTTTCTAAAAAAGGATCTGTAAAAATGTTAATTAGCTGGAGATGATGTCCGTCCCTGGTAAAAATTCTTGCCCAGAAAGAATTATAATTTTGTTTAATTTACGATTAAAAAGCTTGACCGGACCAGTTTAAATCATGCTGCACTTCGGCCTGTGAAATGTCTTCGAGATAAAACAAAGTATTTCCATTACAATAATTTTAAAAACCATAAGTTTAAATTGAGATTTCCAGGTCACAGAATCTTCTTAAGGTACCTGACATAATTCTGATATCAATATCAATCATTACAACAATTGGAAATAAAGCTATAATCTAAAAGTTGGTTTGAAGTTTGAAGTAAAACAATCATCTGTATCATGATAAATGTATGTAATTACAGCAATATATATACTAGGTTAACGTTTCTTCCACGTAAACTTTCTTCTGGCCCCTTCTTGACCAGGCTTCTTCCTTTCTTTCCTTCTCTTATCTCTGGTTAAAAGGCCAACTAAAACAAAAAACAAGTTATGAAGTAAAAAAATAAGTAGGCCTAGGATTTTTATGTTCCGATGTTCTAGTTCACCCTGAGCATATGAATGGGTCATAATTAATTTTGTTCAGTTTATCCAGAGCACTGAATTAGTGACTGAGAAGTTTGGAAATTAAGGAATTAATTCCATTAGTGGAAGTAATAACGGCCTGTAGAATGTAGGTCTTAAAATCGACGATAGAAATGAGTCTTTAGTGTTGTGCAGAAAGGTGGCATAACAATTTGAGACAGCCATTGATTTTTTATGTTAGAGAGGGAAAGGTAGCATTATGGATAAATAATGGCCTGAAGTACGTAGGTCTTAAAATCGACAATAAAAATGAGTCTAGCCATGTGGCGAAAGGTGGCATCACAATTTGAGGCAGCCATTTTGATTTTTTAGCGCTATGGAAAGGCTACTTAGTCCACACATGGTACCTCCACCTCCACCTCTTACTACCTCCTGTGGTGAAGAGGTTACCTCTACCTTCCACTTTCTATCCAACAGCAGAAGTTCCGGCGTGTCATTTAAGGGTTTAGGATATAACAGGTTTACTGTCAGTGAGATGACTTAGTAGAGAGTAGTTTTCATTAATGCTGAACCACTGAATTTACAAATTTTTAATCTTAGGTTTCTAATATTTTGTTAACCATAAAATCTTAAAATATCATAACCAAGATGTCTGAGAAATAAACATGTGAAAAAGCTCAATAATAAAAAATGATGCTTGCTATTTGAGCCAAAAGCATAATTGAATGTGATAAAAATACTTCAATGAGACTGAGCTGATTTCAATCAGGACAGAATCATCTTTGGTATTTTCTACTAAAAGTTTTTTGAAACCAGTCTTTAAGAATTATTAACTTTAAAATTTACATTACAAAAATTTATAGAACAAAATAGAAAAAAATGGGTTCTGCTTTCTAACTTCAATCACTGGCACTCTCCCCACTTGAAACAAAATGATATGACACATGTACCTAATAGTTAGTATAAATTTATTTTCAGCATTTGGGGACTTCTGGTCTACATCCATCAGTTGAGAGTAAAATAATAAAAGTGGCTTCTTAAGTGGAAGAAATTAGTAAACCATTAATTACATAAAAGCTATTGGCCATCAATGATACTGACGGTCATTACTAAAACTTCCACCCACAAATAAAACAAACATAACCAGGGGACTTGTACGCCTAAAGATAGAGTGGAATGCTCGGTTCCAGCAGTAGTCTGTGAATATTCTGAGCACAAATAAACAATTGAAACAAAAGAATGGTGTCTGGCTCACCACCGATATTTAGTGCAACCTTTGCATCATTGTTGTAGCCAAGCTTGCTTTCATAACAAGGCCACTTTTATGGAAAAAAACTTAGCCGTGACGATGAAGCAAAGGTTTACAACAAATTGTTAAAACTTAAGATGAACAAATTTTATGTTGCAGATAACTTGTGTTCTGACAATTAATTCGGTGTCATTGATTTATTTTTAACGACAACAAAGAAAAACACTTTCTATGGGCACTTCTCTGACATAATCTTTCTTGAATTTTCATTTTCATGCACTCTGCTGATGTCTAACAAGTTAATGAAATAATTTTTGTGAAGGTGAAGCTCTAAGCCTGAATTGTAAGGTATGCATTACAAATATACCAAGAAGAAATAGTTCCTCTAATCAAGTCAAGTTTGGTGTTCTTTTTATTGATATGCCAGTTTTCTTCATCATTCCTAATGAATAATGAACTTTTTCTTTACTAAAAGAGCCAGTGGTTTCGAAAATTCTTGTTTAGTTTTGTTTCTATTTGTGCTGTTCAGCAATCCTTGCCACCAGGCAAGCCTGCTGATTCTCCTATTTGACCCTAATACCTTAGTGTGCTTAAAACTTATGTAAGTTTTTTGCCAGAATCGGCCCTTTTAAAAACGAGAAAAATACTACAATTTCACCATAAAGGAATCATAACACAGTTCATTGCTATCTGGTCCTAAGCTATATACAGTAGTGAGCTCCCAAGTGTGGGACAGAGATTTGAAGGCGCTAACCAGCAGCCCATGCAATCGTTACGGGGGTGCTCTGAGGGTTGCATAGTTTCAGTCCCACACTCGTGAGCTCAATACTGTAGATACACTTAAGATTTCTTGCATGAAAGCAGAAAAATATGTGAAGAGTAAAAACACTTTAAGCGGTGCACTAACCGAGTCTCATCTGTTCGATCATATCCGCTGGAACGAAGCTGCGCAGAGCCATGGACATTCCGTAGCGTATCGCGCCCGCCTGCACCATGTAGCCTCCCCCACGCACCCTAGCCTCCACATCCACCTTGTTCAACATCCCAGTGAAGTGTAGCGGAAACAGGAGCTACAACACCAAACAAATATTTCCATTACATAATACACCACTACACGATACTACTAAATAATACTCGCTACTCCATCTGATTTTAATGTAAGGCTGAATGGGTCCAGGTTAGGTTAGGTTACAATTTAAAATTTTACAATACACGATTTTTCTGTTGCTACAAACTGAGCAAAAATAAATATTGAGTGGCTGATTTTATTGCCAGTTTTTTAATTGGTTCACAGCGCGAGGTAGAGGGATAGTTCTCAGAGGTATGGAATTAAATATGTCTTTTATCTGCACATTAAAATCAGATGAAGAACGAGATATGAATGATGTTGAATAGAAATTAGAGGTCTATAAAAGGTGCTTTCAATTATGACATAGGCACACCTACTTGAGCAGTGGTTCTGTACGCTAAAATATAAGTGAAATCCTAGCTGGATTGCAGTCAGAGTTACGTCAGAGCTAACGTCACTAGATTGTGACCTACCCTTTCTTTAATCTTGGATCTGAAAGACTGCTGAAAATATTTTTACAGTTTGATGTGATAAATTGAAGAGGAAAAGTAAGGCAAATAATTTCCCACAAAGTTTCATTCAATAAAGTTGTTTGCAAGAATATTAATCATGAAAGCATTAGGGATGTTGCCCCCATTGATCCAACATAAAAAAATCAATCAAAATAGCAAAAACTACAACATAAAATTAAATTTTCTCGAATATACCTCAAGATGTCCAGAATGATAAAGCCTCAGATTACTATGGTAAAGCAAGAATCACATGGTAAAAATACTTAAGTTTTAATGGTCACCGCCTCAGGTTAATGGTGTACAAAGTACATGATATGATATGTGTGACTTTGTTTTAAAATAAAAAAAACCTGACTCATTTTTCTTACAAAAATTTAAAAATAGTTGCCTGAATGAAAGTCAACTGACACTTTTGACTGGATCCAACTTTATCCTTTTCAAGATTTATTGAAGCATTTACATTGGAATTAATCTTACAAACTTTTGATTACCAAGTAAGCTTACCAATGTGCTACCCTATCATTAATTAATTCTTTAACAAGGGCTCTAGAACAAATATTTTCATCAGAACGAATTATGAGGCAATTATTTCACAATAAATATTTACTAATTAAATAAATCTTTATTATTTATTTTTATAAACTGAACTATTCTCATCATTATTCCAAGTTTCTTGCCTGTGATTTAAGTATACATCACGAACGTAGTAAAAGTAAGCATGTTTAATTTGTTCTAATTTTTTACATGTTTTATATTCCAATATTATTTTTTATATCAGAGTATTGTACACGGCTCATTCCTACACACGAGCAATTTGCTTATGTAGACAATATTATTTCATGTAGTGTTCATATCATTGTGAATACTTTCTATAAATAAGTTTTAATTTGGATCTCATTGTGAGTTTTATTGGGCTATCAATAACAGTTAAGTAGTTTGCTTACAATTCATGAGTAATGAAATAATGTAGCACATATTATCTAAATATAACTTATATATTTGATATTGTACAGTTACAGTCTTGGGATACCCGCAAGATCCTGTTGAATTCCAGAGGCAAGGAGTATTGCCTCATACAACAAACAATGTGTTGGCCAACCTACCGCTGAGTCGCACTGAATGAAAAACAGGTTTCAACAGCATTCAATTAAGTTGTTCGTGTAAGACATCATCTATAACTTGAGCTGTAATCTATTATTACTACAGCACGAATAATTAGAGATGAACTAAAAACAATGCTGATTTAATAATCTGTTGCTTCACTCACTCTGATTGAATTTCCATTTATTTTTGAAAAAAATTATTGACCATTATAATTTCAGGGATAAATTCCTTTAACTTAAATATTTTTAAGAATTTATTAATGGACATTTTCTGAAGAAAGTAAAAATAGCTATCCTGTTATAAACTTTTCTAAGATATTTAAAAATCCATTCTCAATAAATTTTTTACACTACTCCAAATGCTTGTCATATTTATGAATTTATATCTTTACAAAATTTACAATGTTTAGGTATAAAGTTAGTTTTGATTAACTTGCATTTCACCAACGTCGTTAAAAAATTAAACTATAAAATCAATTTCATCGGTTACTGCCGTTAAAATTATACAACAAATGCTTTAATCCAAATTCGTTATGCCGACATAGGGAAGTGAATTTCACCCATGTTCAGTTACACACGGCCGGACATCCTGGTAAGGCCCGTTACACAGCAGTGAACAAACTTGACCCTGCATCACTGTCATCCGTGGAAGGGAAAAAATTAAAACACTAAAACAGCTTTCAAAATGAAACAAATTATTAAATTGGCATTTAAATACAAATCCAATTTTTGGTCATATCCATAAAAGCCTCTTAAGTGAGGCTTTCTTTACAGTTTGAGAAACTGATTCCCGGCTATGGCTAAGAAGCTACTAACTGTATCATATATTTTCAACATATCACACTGGTAAACACGTTTGAAAAGCAGCAGGGCTGTAGGACGATGTTTTCAGGAAATTACCCCCTTTTCCCTCGCGCCTCGAAGCCAGATCACTGAGCCGTGGCTGGAGACGTGTTATGGGAATTATACCACTGACATTGTTTTAAGAGAATAAATGCAGAGTACGTAGGTTTGCTGAAGTGGAGTTGTTGGTTAAATGTAGTCAATCAATCAATCAAATCAATCAAAATCTCTTTATTCACAAAACTTTAAGATGTGCTATGGTGTCGAAGATTTGCTATATGGTGTCAAAAAGAGATTTGCTATGCTATTGTAGAGAGACCACTGGTGATTGGCTTTATCAAATTATTTGTGATTTCGCAAAACAAATTAATAAGTTAATATGAGAGATGTCTGAGCCTTGGACTGAAGTACTCCACCCACAAATATTCACTATTGGTATATTTTACTAAGGGTTGAAATATTTTAAAGATTTCTCTACTTTGTTGCATGTGAAGAGGTCAAATAAAAAAAAATACAATATAATAATTTTTAAGTGAATGGTTTATGAGGACAAGTCAATCCTAACCAACAGGTTTTATTTGATTGGATCCTAATTTTAAACTGGTGTATTTTATAAAAATTCTTTGAACAAACTTATTAAATACAAATTAGTAGCCAAAATATACCATTGTGCAAAAACTCACAGTTGCAAAATGCAACACACAATATGTTTCATTGCTTAACAACAAATGGGCAATGCATTTCTCTCTTGACAACTAACAGATCCATCTGACTACAAAGAACACAATTCAAAAGTACATATTAACTCTTAAATTCAACATATGATAACTTATCACAATTATAAGTTATTTCAGATGATTTCTTTTACCTACATCTGTTTAATTTCATTCCGTTCAATTGATAATGAGTCTATTTAGAATTTATTGAATAAGCATTTAAAATATCTTGACTTATAAGTCTGTATGATGCTATTTGTGTCCACTAACTGATATGAGAAGTCTAAATAAATAACCAACACCCTGCTATCTCCTTCCAAGTGGAAAGTTCTTCTAATTAACTACCTTTTTCATTGGTCTATATCACTTGCAATATTAAATTAAATATAAGTCCTGCATTGGATTTATTTATAAAGCTAAAGACGAAGGTAATATAACCTGTTCTTATCAGATCTGGAGGCTTTACAACATGAATAATATTAAATTCTAAGACAGTTTGTCTTCATTTTATTACTAATGGTTTGCACTAAACTAAAGACTAAAATATGACTGGACGGAATCATTTGAGAATTTCTCAATACCTCTAGTGTTAAATATAAGAATTGCAAGGTAAATACTATAAAGGACATGGAAAGTCCAGAGAATTTCAATGATAAACAACAAACCTTGGTGGTTTCTACCAAACAATGAGTGAAATCATAACTTCATTTATTTATTGGGTAGTTTTTATTAAACATTTCTGGGATTAATTTATAACTAAACATTTGTACAATGAAAAACCAAATTGGGAGAAAATATCTCATTAATTTATTTACTAGTTTGAGCCTGCTAATAAATCCAAAGATTAATAAGACTAATTCAAATAAATGTCTCTATAAAAAAATTCTTTTGTATGATACATTTACAGAAATTGTCACCTAGGTCTCTGTTTTAGTTTTTATTTTCACAGACTTTCCATTACTGACTAGCAATGACAAGGTTCAAGATGTTTCAGAATCAGATTCTGGATTTCTGAACATTGTGAAACTTGTTTTTACCGGTCACTGATAGCTGAAGTCCACAATACCAAATCCAAAACAAACTCACCAATAATAAATTTCAGACAAAGGACCTAGGTCTATTTCAAACTTACATTATGACATAGTGCTGATTTTTAAATAATTAAATTGTAAAATGGAGTTAAGAAAATAAAAAAGAACACAAATAAAAACAACAGATGTATTTAAAAAATTAACAAAATATACATATTCTTACTAGATAAGATTTTCAAGCCTAGTTTACATTGTACAAATATGATCGTA
Source organism: Flexamia atlantica (assembly GCA_035578135.1). Taxonomy (NCBI): domain Eukaryota; kingdom Metazoa; phylum Arthropoda; class Insecta; order Hemiptera; family Cicadellidae; genus Flexamia; species Flexamia atlantica. Next base: position 470,250 of record JAQJVK010000099.1, on the reverse strand, counting down.
AAAATAACTAAAGCACTAATTTAATTTTATAACAGTTATGCTAACAATTATAATTTTAAAAGGAACTGACTTACAGGAACTCTTAAAATCTAATTTATTTTTTATACATCACTTTCACTGTTAGTATCCAAAGATGCATCTAAATTTTCTGCTTATTAATTGATATTAATTAACACCACATTATACAATAAAAAAATGTATATAAAAATAAATCCACAAAGAAATCAATTTTCTGATTTTCTGGACTCATATTGCATAACTTTTAACAAAAGAAATTTTGTCAAAAGGAATTAAAAAATCGACTAAATCATATGTAGATTAAGCTTAGAGCAACCTTATAAATAATTTTATTTATGACCAAAAACATAGAATTAACTATAGGAAGAACTAATACTTGTGATCACAACTTTTTTTATAATTAAATAACACTATCAGTGGGTGAAATTTAATTAAAAATGCAATAATCATCATATATCTTCTAAAATAATACCTACAATTGTTAACGGCTGAAACTGAATTTGGAACTTTATCAGTTTTACATGTAGGTACATAATTCACACTGCATGATTCACAATTTTATTATAAATTGAAATTTGATTGATGGTAAAGCGTTGCAACTTATAAATTAATGATTAGAATAATAGTTAGGCTATATCAAAAATAATTTGGATGACTTTTACTTATACTAAACTAGTTCAAAATAGGAAAATTGTACTAAGTTGCTTCATGTTTATTACATTGAACATAAGGGGGGCAAATTTCTTTTTAAACTGATAATTCTTTCTTATCTCCCTTATAACCTGTGGTAAATGGAGATTTTTAATGCGATTGACTAACGTAAAATGTTACAGAGGGATATATTTTAACTGTTTATTAAAAGTTTAGTTGATTAGCAAATTTGACTGCTGTAATCTGGAATATGAGGAGTTCAGTCAGTACCAGTAGTGTGAGAATTTAAAAGTGTAATAAGTTATAACAAATTTAAATTTTAAAAGAACATTTAAAGCGTTTTTAAGAGTTAAGAACTATGAAACTAATTGTAAAAAACTAAAATTTATCAGCTTAACATCAAAATATCAAAAAGCAATTTATCCAAACATATTTTTTTGTACTTTTAAGTTTATTCCGATCTAAGTTACAATCTACTCCGCCAGTTCCCTAGACACATCTTTCCCCCCGACCATCACCAGCAGCTGGTTCAAGCACTGCTGTTGCTCGGCCAACATTTGTCTCAAGCTCTTCACCTCCTCCGCCAACTGTCTGGCGCTCTCGCTCTTGGCGTCGTTGGCGTACCTGTGTGTCGCAGCGAGGGCCGTCGTGTTGGTACTGCACTTCCTCTGCTCCCGGGCGATCTCGTAGGCGGCCATCAATATCTGCTTGGGCAGCCGGGTCTCGCGCGGGTTCAGTGGCTTCACGTGCAGCACGACGCGGTAGGCCGAGGGCGAGACCAGCGCCGGCCACTTGAGGAGGTCGATGATCTTGTGCGGCACGTACCCCTGGAACAGTGCGATCTCCAGGAAGGATATCAGCTCGGTCTGACGGACCAGCTTGGACAGACCCGCGGTCTTGTGGAGGCCCTGGATGTCGTGGACAGCGATACCCACGAGTAGGTTCATCAGGACCACAGTGACGAAGAGCACAAACAGGACGTAGGTGATCTGGGCGCTGATGTCCAGGAGGAGGTTCTTGCCGTCGGTGGCCAACATGCCCATGTCCAGTTCGCCAGTCATCATCACCAACACCTTCACGAAGCCGATCAGCGGGTTGTTGAAATCCTGCGACATCGGGAATATCACGCAGAAACTCACCGTGAATCCTACCAGGAGGAAAGCGTAAGCTAAGAACAACTTTGCGAACTCTCCCTGGACTTTTGTGAACATCGCGACGTACGTTCCAAAAATCGGGTGCTGTCCGATCATGACCATCAGATTTGTCCACGCGCACAGCACGCCGAAAGCGCCGACGTGATTTTGCCAGATGTAAGTCCTCCCGGTGTATATGAAAGAGGTTGCGAACACACTGAACACGGTGTACCACTCTATGAGATTCGACCACTGGAAAAAATACTGTCTGGTAGATCGGTAACCGGCTAAGGCGAGGAGCTTCCTTAGGATTTCTAAAATTGTAAACACTACGAGAATATACCAAGTGACTTCTATCACCTGAGGATTGTTAATTAGCATCGTCCGCACCATCGAGTTATTGAGGCACAGTTCTTGGTCACTATGACTAATATTTTTCGCAGCGTTATAACAATTATGAGCGAGAGCGGCCATTACGTAAAGTGTTAAAAACAATACAAAGATGGCACTAAAAAACAGTCTTAAAAAATAAAATCTTCTAATCTTCTGCCATTTTAAACACAAAAACGCACCACAAAGAGGATGTTCGAGCATGTTTTTTTGTCCTTCGTCCACCAACGTTTTCAACAGACCGCATTCACCATTAGAGGAATGTTGCAATAAATATCGAAAGTCCAGTTTCACTTCGACTTCTCTGTTCGACACCTCCGGGTCGTGGAGGGATATCGAGCTGTCCAGTTTTTTACAAATCGTCGCTAGACACGCAGGAGTTTTCCTACTAATAATACAGAGAGGAGTCAACCCTCCTTTGGTTTTAGCACTCACATCGGCACCTTTCATAATCAAAGCGTCCACACACTGTGACAACTCGTTCAAAGCGGCGACATGAAGAGGCGAAAACCCATACTTATCTCTTAAATTCACATCGGCCCCCCACGAAATCAGTGTTTCTAACGTGTTATATGCCAGTAACGCTTTCCCCACAGCCGCCCTCAGGGGTGTAATATTGTCACTATCCAAAGCGTTAACATCGGCTCCGGCTTTCAACAGAGTTTCCACACATTCCACACCCTGACACTTGGCCGCAAGGTGCAACGGAGTTTGCCCTTTCACGTTGCGCTTATCGACAACAGCACCTTTCCCGATCAACATCGCGACACAGTCCGCGTACCCTCCCTCGCTCGCCAGATGCAGCGCTGTATTCTTCTTCTCCGCTGTCTCCAGGTTCACGTCCACCTTGCTACACTCCAGCAGCACCCGGAGACACTGCTCCATGCGGCGGTCGGCGGCGATGTGCAGGGGAGCCATCCCTGTAGCATCCAGACTGTTGACGTCGACGTTGTGTTGCAGCAGCAGGGACAGACACTCCGCTGCGTTCACCCTCACCGCCGAATGCAGCACCGTGTCTCTCAGCTCCGCCTTGCGCTGCAGCAGCAGCCTCGTGGTCTCTGTGGAGTTGCCCAGTACCGCGCAGTGAAGCGGTGTGTACGACTCCGGCATCAGGTTTACATCCCACCCCTTCTCGATCAACCACCTCGAGCATCTCGCACACCCGCTGAACGCGCTCAAGTGAAGAGCAGACAACCCTTCTCCGGGGAGTGTAAAATTCACATCCACCCCTCTTTTTTCAAGAACCTCCAGCAAGTCCGCTTTCTTCAAGAACGCGCACCACAAAAACATAATATTCCTCTCCGTCTTAGAACACTTCGCACAAACCGATTCCAAATCATTACTTCCTACCTGGTTGTTTTCGATATCCAGGAGCAACTTGACATCCCGAGACACAATCCGCATATTGTCCAGAATCGTATGCCTGATTGTGTCCTTGCAGATTTTGATGCTTAGTTCATCGTGGCCGCTATCCTCCTCGAAGAAGACCATGCCCACGTCGTCGGCGGCGGGCGGAGAGTCGCCGCACGGCAGGCGCTCCGTGCTGTCGTGCAGGGTGTTCCGGAAGCTCTTCCACCTCCCGAGCAGCGAGGCGGTCGCTGTCTTCGTCTTGTCCGTCTTGACGTCGTGGAACGGTCTGTTGTCCGTGTTCATGCTGACGGCGCGGTCTAGGCGGGTCCGCTTCATCGCGATATATATCTTCTAAAATCTTATATCTTGGTATTTCTTATAAAATCTTCTGGCAGTCGGCGCGCCGCCGATGTCTACAGTCTACTCTCGCGCTGCCACTCACGGCACTCGCGTGTACCGCGCATCACTGACACTGACCCTTCCCTCCAGCGCGGACTGCGGACCGCGGCCTGGCCGGCCACGATTATCGTACGGGCGGCGCGTCATTATCGTATCCACGGTGAAATTATCGTGTCTGTGTTAATTTTTCTGGTCTTGTATGAGCGTTATTGTTAAGAAATGGTTCCATTTCAAGATTTACCAATTTAGGTGAAGTGATATTTAAGTACTAAACTATCCATATTTTAGCGAATTTCCCCTATAGGGAAGAAGCTATTACCGTAGGTCTCATGGTAAGACCTAAGCCCCAGACCATGAAAACTTTTTGTTTTGCAACCCCCAGAAGCAAAAAACACCATTCGTTCGAATTTTTAGATATATATATATATCTATATATATATATGTGTCTGTTAGCACGATAGCGGCTGTAAAAATGGTCCGATCTTGATGAAATTTGGTACAGACACGTAAAGTGGTAATCTATTGGACGAGTTCGTGAACCAGCCCGATCGGACCATCCGAAGGGGGGGTAAAGGGGGATAACCCCCTAAAAAATGGGTTTTTTGAGCTTTTTACATAGAAAAATAAAATTTATCAAATCTTTGTTGGCACCATTGAATTCAGCTCAAAAAACAAACAATTAAGTCATTTGAATCACTGCTCTATGTCCATTGGTTACCGAGATATTGAAAGTGGTAAACACAGTACGTTGTCCCAATGTTAACCTTAAGGGAAATAAGTAAAATTCTATGTCTCGTTTATTTCTCAACATATCTTGATAAAACTTGGTGAATGGCTTCTTCTAGTTCAGATCTACTAAATATTGAATTAAAACCAACCAGTTTAAACATACCTGTAGCAGCAAACCTGCATACTCATTTCCCATGTCAATCTTATGGAGCTTACAAAAACTTGTCAAATCTCGCTATGTTAGATTAAAATATATTGTTTTGCATTTGAAATTCGCTGAGTATGCAGGTCTGCTGCAACGGGGGTATTTAAATAATAATATATTTCATTACTAGGACCTAAAGTGACGCTTTTCGCACAAGGTCAAGTTTTTTGAATTGGTTGTTCCTCTGTAATATTTTTTAACGAAAATTAAAACATTTCCTTTTTTTATTCATGGACTAAACGACCAACAGATATTTAAACACATTTTAAAGTAAAAACTTAGCGGATAGTTTTGAAATAAAATAAACAATCCACAAAAATGGCAAAAAATGTACTACCCAACAAAAATCAAATATTCAACAAAGTAGAAGTGACGAAAAAACCAAAGAGCATTTCAAACCCGTAAATTTAACAAAGGATTCATAAACAGCTGCTTTTCATGAAAAAAAGTTAAATTTAACGTAAATACGTCTCTTTGACCAATAACCTAGCGAGAAAAAAACTTGTAAAGAAGAAAAACTTTCTAAAATTACAATATTTTATGAGTTAACAACTTTAGTCTACGTTTGATAATTTTAAATTCCTCAATAGATAGATCCATCCAAAATATACGATTGTAAACACGGTCACAAGAAACATCGTACCGCAGGCCGAATCATCGTATTTTATTACGACAATTCTCGTACCTCGGACACCCCCCCTCCCCCCTCTCCCCCCTCCAGTGTCGGTCTTGTTCAAGGTCGCGCCAGGGACTTCAACGGAACTTATAGTTTATCGTTTGTCGTTTGATCTAGTTCCTAGCTGATCTAGTTACCTAGCGAAGTCCCGACAAATAAAACGAGACGAACCCTCGGCGCGCCGCCTGTCGCCTGCGGCCTGATGTTTTTTGGTATAATTTTCGATGTTGCAGCCAACGGATTCGCCGATGACTCATATCAGGTGTGCCGACGTTGGGAGAAAGTCGAGGTCAACTAGTGCTTTCTCCCCCCAACCGGTGGCTACCTTGTTCGACGCGATTCACGTATACGATTATGCATGGTGATCAATTTATCAGGCTGCAAAAAACATAATTGAAATCGCTCGTTTTTACAAGAGACGATAACGCGGCAAAGTCAGTATATTGTACAATTTAATTTACATACAGGCATTCATAAATAAATAAATGAACTAGTACATAGAAATCAATGTTTAAAGGATAGTTGAAACTCAAATGTTTCCATCAAAAATTGTATATAATATATGTAAACTTGCGCCAGTTTGTTGTCGTTAACTCTTTCTCTTGCGTTTTAAGATCTTTTCAATTATTTAAGAGGCATCTTACGTTAGACAGAAAAAAATCAAGCGAGGAGGAAGAGTCCCTAACTGAGTATTTTTTTTGTAGTAACGCAAATTAAAGTTATAAAACTCTAAAACAATTAAAAAAATATCGCACATTCAATTCGAGGGTTTAAATTGTCGCGTTGAAAAAAAAATCGAAAAGCAAATTCAATAATTATTTAAGCATGAGTAGAGTAATAAAACAATATTTAAAAAACGCCGGTCTATTTCAGTTTGACTCAGTTACACCGTGTTTTGCACCGCAGTGCAACATGCAGTGTTGGCATGCCAACAAGGAAGTTTTCGTACATCGCAAATTAATTAAGCAACGAACGTTTCCAAGAGTAGTCCTAGTCCTAACACGCTGCAACTTTCAGCGGTGTTATTTATTTGCCGAGTCTAAACAGGCGACGACACGCGGTTGTTTTGGATTTCAGAGAGAGTTTATTTAACGAGGCCGGTTCGCCGCAAGCTCGTGGCTGATATAATGGGAGTTAATCCGTGTGTAATGTGTGTAAGACAGGAAAGCAAATGTCTTATTAGCTTTAAAGCAATTATCTCACAAGCTCACTCACTATTAGTACGTGTGGTTAGCGTAAAAACCTTGCACTTTTTGATACAGCTTAGCCACTTGGTATGGGTATAGAAGATACCAGTTGAAGTATTTTTGTCCGAAAATCCAACCTTGAATTCGTGTAGAACACTCCCTTATCAGCCATTAAAGATGACCGCATTTACATTCATAAATTGCTCTATAACTCCGGTAATAGTATTCCGATCTTGATAAACCTTTTTTTGTTTAAAAGATTAATTTTGGAATAAACCTTTTTTATATTCAACATTTGTTTCTAAAGTTAATATTTTTTATTTTATGTTTGAAAAACGAAATTTTCCATTTAATTCCATGGGAAAGTCTGATTCCTCAATAAAATGCGTTTTCAGGGGCTCAACAAGGCTATGGCTTAATTTCGAATATTCTCTAGGTTGAAAACTTATAAGCACAGAAGTTTTATTCCAATAGGTCAACTATTATCAGAATAATGGTCTCAAAAAGATATACGCACAGGCCATTTTCCAAGTTAGCCTAGTTTTTTCGGTATTTTATGGAGTAAAAATACTATTATTGAGGCAAAAGGACAGGCTCTGACTTTTTTCGTAATAAATACTTTATCCGTCGATAGAAATGAATAAAAATCCATGAACATATTTAACATAAGCATTTTAACGATATAGCCTAAAAAAATCTTAGATAAATAATCGCTAAACAGAATTTATACGTGTTTTAAAATGAATTTTAGTGGTAAAAGTAAGCCTCGCTGCTAGCCTACACGCTCTGACTGTGTAGGCCTATAAGCTGACGGTCAAAGTCGATTAGCCATTCATCGAGTAAATCAAGAAAATAATTGTATTATATCCCGATCAATGTAGAACAATTTAATTCAAGAGATAACAGTAAGCATCTATTACTATTACATCGTTAATTGCCAGGAGATGGAAAGTATGAATGTGAGTATGTTGTTATTCGACTACTTATTTTATTGAACAAAAATAATACAATCCGATATAAGTCATCGTTATCGTAACGTTAGAACATCGTATTAGAATGTTCGTAATATCAGAACATCGCACTAACTGTTCTACGCAATTTAGTTTTGAAATTTAGGTCACTAACCTATATCTTCCATAAATAGTAACAAGAAACACAATTCGAACTGATGATTAAGTCTTCCGCCGTATAAACAAACCTGTGCGAAATAGAACTTGTTTGAACTTTCAAAACTGTTTACCAGTTATGGAGCACCTTAACAGCTTTGGTTGATTCGCAGATCGCAGTACCAAATCAAACTAAAAAACATAAACCTTCTACAAACATGAACCTTCTAAAAAAATACACGAATAAGCTGCATGTTTAAAACAGGAAATAAAAACAATATTTTTCTTATCCGGGTAAACTGAGCTTTGCTGGCTGCAGGGCGATCGCCAGATTAAGGTTAATAGCAGCAATTTTTCACCCGTACTTTGAGAGATGGCCACTTGCTTAGTAGTCAAATTTGCTTTTGTCTGCATGAGTTTAGGTGAACCCAGAAATAATTATTATTTTTCGTGATAACGCTACGAAAATGCAGTCTTATCACATGTGTTGCGGGGCTAAAGAAGCATTTTTTCCCTAGGGAGAAAAGGAATCAGCTGAAGGTTAGGACGACAGCGGAATCTTGAAAATCTTGACCTTGTACGAAAAGTGTCACTTTAGTCCCTAATAATGAAATATACTATTTAGTTTGAAATCCTGGACACCTTAATGTGTTATTACTCGTCAGAAGAAGCAAGTTAGCACCAGTGAATAATTATTATCGCTTGAATTTAAAATGTTACTCAGGAGAAATAATCACGACATTTCGGTTCAATACATAGAAAGAAAAAAACGATATAAATATGTACTTCTATTGAAAGACGTGCCATCCATATCTGCAACTGAATATTCACTCACTGATATTTATAAAAATAAAGATTAATAAAGAACTTTTCGTAATTATAAAAACATTTCCGACATTCAGAAAATGATTTACTTCATTAATGCGTTTAAATCTTAAATCCTTAAAATACGCAAGGAAGAATGCTTTACAGTTTAGCGCAAGAACCCGACAAACAAACGTATAGTCTGTTATCTCTACGAGAATTGAAACAACAAACTTCAAAAACAGAAATCTGCGACGCCATCGGCCATTCCGGGAGAAACAAGGCGCCTGCACCCGACAAGCGACAAACAATCCCCAAGTTCGCGGCCAATGTTTGTCGGTGACCAACAGAGCAGGCACGTTCCAGGGCAAGACAAACACACGTCCAAGGCGAAGACGGGCCCGCGGTGAGGCTAGGCGGCTGACACTGACCAAGGCGAAGACGAGCCCGCGGTGAGGCTAGGCGGCTGACGCTGACGTCACATCGTGACGTCACCAGTCATTCATTACAAACCGACGGTCGGTGCAACGGCGATGTTGGTTTGATTAGACAGAGGTCAAAGTGGACAAGAGAAACTAGGATTTGAGGAAATGGGGTGTGGGTGGTCATGCAACATTGTGAACGAATAAATGCAATACGGAGGCTAGTGGACACTTCGAACAAAATATTCTTCAACACTATTATGTCCGAGTGGCTTTGTTAAGATTTAGTTTGTGATAAGAAGATAGAAATACTGTACGATAAAGGATTCCAATCCGACTAATTGCAAGTTCACAAGTTCACTTCTTTGTTGTAAATTAATTGTCGGTGATGGTGAGTTTATGTTATGATTTCAACTTTTGCCATCTATGATTAATAAAAACACCAGCGATGGCTGATTGTTTTTACCAACCAGTGGCAACTTTCCGCAAAAATCAAAACATATCGGTCGCATTTACTGACCATGTAAAATTTATGATCATTAAAATTATTGACGCTTGACTCGTGTTCCTGCTTTTATGCTACTTTTGAGAAGACTTATGTGCGTATTAAAATAAAATTTTCTCGAATCTTGATTATATAACTATAACAGAAACCTTGCGCGACGTTTACATTTAAGTAAAAAAGTATGCTTAAGACGTACTGTAATATCAACTTTAAAAGAGTAAAGCACGCCAAATGTTAATGAAATAACTTTTTTTGAAACAATCTTTTTCAATGGAACTCGTATATTTATCACTATGAGGAGACATGGCCAGGGGTCTCTGAAATGTTTAGGAGACTAGGGATCCTTCGGAGATTGTTATCATATGTTGGGGTAATAGGGTTTTAAAGTTCTCCGTCGGGCACAGGTAGCCGAACGGCCATTTAAACTTGATAAATCCACCTTCAAAATGTAAGTTTTAATAATCTGTCGAACATGTTTTTAAAATACTGCGTTTTGAACACAATAATTCTTACCCGCCCGCTCTCCTTTGGTCGACACGTAGTCAGCCTACGCCAACAATTATTGAGTTGGTAGGCTTGGTTGGCTGTCCACTCTTAATTCTCTGGAGAAGTCGATCTGTGTCAACCATCGAGTACTTATTTACATCGATGGTGTCAACCAGACAGATACCACTGTTACATTGCTTTTACAGCCTAAAAATCTAAATATTTTGTTTCGAATGTCGGATACATCTGAATAATTTCGATTTTCAACAATAATTGAATAGTATGGTCACTGAATTCACAAAAGGGCGTATCTCATTTTTAGTAAATTTTCAGGAGAGCGGTTTAAAGAAAAGCGGACCTACTTAAGTTTAACTGCACTAAAACATAATTTTTGTAATTACTTTATTTTTGGCTCAATAGCAGCTTTTAAGTCTTTACCAATTAGCATCATTCGTTCAATCATATTGTGAAAAGCAGGCAATCACAATTTCCTGAGATACGCCCATTAGTGGAAAACATTTCCCAGCAATCAACGTCAAGTCTTGAGTTGAGCCCCTCCGATTTCATGATCAATAAATCACAAGAAATGACGTGAAATAATTATTTATTAAAAGAAACACGAAAGACGACAAAGGACAGAGTCCATTAATTCATTAATTGTCCGTTGAATACTACATATCACGGAGATTTGACGGGCGCAAAATGAGTGAGTGATCTTCTGGGAGCAGTATACTAGTGAGAGGTTACTGGGTGAGCTGTGATATAACTGACAGGTTTTCCAGGGGGGTATAACTGACATGGGCGGATTTCTGGGGGTGCCAGGGGATGCCCGCTAACTCCTGATTTTCGCTGGATTGCAAGGGCGCCCGCAGGATTTTTTTCTAGTGGGGGCAGACCGGTGTCATTCTGGGAGTTTGGTGATACCAAATACACCCAACAGGATGGAGGTCAGATGTTCTTCCCCAAAAAAGGTTATAAGATAACAATCCTTTAAAACGTATTTTTAGGCCAACTAAATGTTAAAATTATTTTTCGAAAATGTCTACTAAATATCTACTTGTTTCTACAACCTTTGTATACTTTATTTATTAGGAGTCTTATCATATTTCACTTAGGAAATCCCCGGTTTGTTCCCGACTTTTCCGACTGTTGAAATATGTCCATTTAATAAATACTTTATCATAATTTTCATAAATTAGTATGTAAGATCATACCGCTAAATTTGCATGCCGCGTCTGTCACAATACAGCCAAAAGATTCAATTGAGAAATTTATTTTCCATAATTTTTAAACTGTTTGCCTGTCTTGATTTTTGACAATATTGTTGGCAAGCCTTCACACAATACAGCCGTAAGATTTGACGGCAGTGAAGCGACCGGAAATGTCGGCCGCGATGAGAACGAGATTCGACGGCCGCATCACCGATCGAGATTTATGCGCCTTACGTGAGCGTTGGTTACGTTGAATAGATTTGCCAGCCGAGAAACAAGCAAACATCTAGTCATGCGACTAGATATTTGACGTTTACGAAAAGAGCAAACGATTTTCGGCCAAAATAAGACTGACTGCAATATTACATATCATATCACGGAGATTTGACGGGCGCAAAATGGCAAAATGAGTGAGTGATCTTCTGGGTGCAGTATACTGTATAGTGAGAGGTTACTGTGGTATAACTGACAGGTTTTCCAGCCGTAATATGACCGAAACATTCGTCTGCTGTAATTTGATTGTGACACAACAGCCTCAAATACGACCAAGTGATCTACCAACCAGTTGCTACCACCGATATATTTTCCGGCCGAAATGATAACCGGTAGATTTATCTGCCGAATTTGACCGAGAGATACGCTAGCCTCGACGAAGATTTCAACAACGAAAACGGCTATGTTATACTATCACCAAATTCGCATTTCCCAACCAAAATTTCACTTCTTTTCTCTACGTTATAAAACTACGACATTTTCCCGAATCCCTGGCCGATATATACGGTACTTTGTAATTAATTGTAATAACTAACCGGTATACATAAATAATGTAGATTTATTTTGGACGCATAATGAGCTTAATTAAACCTTGCAAATCTTATAAGGTCTTTTTTGTTTTTAGAAGTTTCTCACTGGGCCCCCTGCGGGTGCCCGTGCTGGATTGTTTGGCAGAAAACGGTGAATCTATTTTCAACATAACTTTTAATAAGCTCTTACATAAATTACAACTGGGTTACAGAATAAAATGAACAGATATTTATTGGAGTATTCCTGCAAACGGACTATTTGAATAGGAGTTTGATGTTAGAATTTGAGCATACCATACTTCGTAAGTGAAGTAATCTGGCACCCCCAAAATTATAAGACCAAAACCCGCCCATGCGCTTAGTCTATTTCGAATGACGCATCAAAACATTGTAAACAACTCAACAGGTTAGCCAAAATGAGCGTTAGACGATAAAAATGAAAATGTCGCCAATGTTGCTGGGTACATTTTCTGTAGTGTTTACAGTTCGCGCGATGAGCTGCGTTCTTACGTCTAAGCAGCTCAATAATTTTCTTATCTTATGGATATGAACAAAATGAGCGACTGAAAATATACACTGCGGTCAAAAATATTTTTGTGTAAGGACAAAGCAACACGATCTATCGGAGAAAACTGGAACTACGTAGAGATAATTCGAGTCGTTGGGTACCACGACCGCCAGGATATCATGTTTGAGATACGCCCTCGGGTAAAAATAATATTTCGCAGGGTTTTTTTCTTCAAAGGGCTTATCTTGAGTTGAGGTAATTTGCAAAAACAAAAAATCATCTAGAGTGAGATACGACTAAACATTTTTTGCTTAAAACTTTGCTATTTATTATCGTAGAGATACGCTGATTTGAGTCGACAAAATAGGCGATGAAAGACATATTGTACAATATATAACTCAAAATCAGCAAAAATTGAGCTACGCCTTTTTGTGAAATCAGTGACAATTATTATGAGGTATTTATTAAGAACAGTGATTATTTGCGTAATTTTTCACTTCATTTTCTCTAGATTGAAGTTAATTATTTCAACTGTTCTAAACATTTCACACATAAAAAGATTCCTACAAAAATTTAAAGTTCCTACATAATGTTTGGAATCCCGACAAGAAATCTTTTTGTGTTTTTATCCACACAGCGTCAAAATAAGTTTCCAAATCACATGTTCAGGCACCCGTCATTTATGTAGACGAAGATGTTGGTTTGTATTAATATGTGTAGTACCCTGTGAACCGAGCCTTGCTCGGTGTTATTTCATGTTTACCAGTTCATCCAGTTTCTATTAAATATTTCAATGTCATAAAATTGATAAATAGAAAACTTTTTTATTGCTCCATGGACTCTTCATCCCACCTGCTGTATTTTCCCTTCATAGCTGTAGATTCCAAACAGCTGTTTTGATTACTTCATTTGTTTACACTTTCCTTGTTTATTTTCGTTGCTATCACGGCAACCCATAAGGCCAATGTTAAAATTTTACAACTTTAACATTCGATTTATTACGTTATTTGATTTTATCTGGTCAAGTAATCTGCACAAAAGACGTTTTTGAGTCACAAATTACTTATTTCCAGATTTTGAAGGAAATCCTCGGAGCCGTTTTTGAGATAATTGTGCAACCAAGCACGCACGCAAGATGACATTGCTCGTATAAAAGTATAGGATATATTTGTAGTTTATGGGCTCGAGATACCACTGGTTGCCATCAAACTTGGTAGATTTATGTAACATTTCATGGAGAAGTTACACCATCCATTTCCTTCCATTCATTATCCATTTCATCTAACTCCATTTCATCATAACTCAATTCGGATCCTCCCCAGAGGCCTAAAAGGGTTCCCATATCCTATACTCTTATATGAGTAATCTTATCGTGCTTGCTTGCTTGCACAATTATCTCAAAAACGGCTCCGGGGATTTCTTTCAAAGTCTGTAAGTAAGTAATTTATGACTCGTAAACGTCTTTTATGCAGATTACTTGGCCAGAGAAGATCTAATAAGTAATAATTCGAATCTTAAAGTTGTAAAATTTTAACATTGGCCTTATGGGTTACCGTGATAGCAACGAAAATAAACAAGGAAAGTGTAAACAAATGAAGTAATCATAACAGCTGTTTGGAATCTACAGCCATCAAGGGAAAATACAGCAAGTGGGATGAAGAGTCCATGGAGCAATAAAAAAGGTTTGTATTTATTAGTTTTATGACATTGAAATATTTTATAGTAACTGGATGAACTGGTAAATATGAAATAACACCGAGCAAGAATCGGTCCACCAGGTACTTAACCTTATGCAAAAATATTGTTTACATAAAAGTGAATGACATGTTTACTAACTTGATCGGGTGATCTTTCGCAAACACAGTTCGCGCATTGTATCTTCGGATATGGCTGAGTCAGCTTGGTTGTAAGGTGAGGGGTGGAGAGGACGTACTTTTCCGAAAACATTTTCTAAAACACCACCGCTTGTCCAACGTTGTGTTGTTGTATTTACAAATATATGTTAAAAATATCATATGACACTGTAAGTAGCGTAGTAGCTAAAGCCGGAGATATATTGCGACAACTTGAACATCTATGCGGTAAGTATCATAAACAACATGCGCTGTAGACCAGCCAATCAGGAAGCGTTCTGCTGGTCGGTGGTGCGCACCAGCGACGGTACTTTTACACTAATTTATTGCGCCAAGTTCGTTTGCAAGTCGACGTACCAGCAAGTCTCATTGCAAGCCAAATTAGCAACCACCACAGACAGCTGATTTATTATTATAACATGTTTCTTAAGCTTCTAACTCACCTTTTATTTCAAGGTTAAATAAATATTTATTTGTCAACAAATTAATGCTATGTTTCATTCTAGTAATGAAAAATCTCACGAGATTTTGCGTATTTTCACGAGATTGCACGTGAACTTGCTGAACCTTCTTTGAAGTTAGACTACCATGACGTCACATCTTTTTCTTACTCTCACCTGCGCAAGATATCTACCGTATAGATATTCTAGGTACTGTGTATTGCGCGAACTGTAGTTAAATGCATGACGACGTCCGCTGGGTCTGCTAGTCCTACTAGTATTATAAGTGTGAAAGTTTGTGAGTGTTTGTTTGTTTGTCATATTTTGTAAGTCAACTGTTATAACGTATCCATCCAGGCAGACTGATACAAACCAATTAATCCGATTCCAACTGACAAGTACAAAAATCAGTGTAGGAGCAATTTGAACGTGGGCGAAGCCACGGGTAACATCTAGTAAATTATAAAAGGTTTACCAAAGTTAAAACAGTTCGGATACAAACAGCGGATTCCGTCAACATAAATTGAACTTAAAACTATAACAGTGTAGGTCTATATACTTTCACCGGGCACGTAAACTTTTTACGCTAATTTCTCCAAACTATCGCCACATCTCGTGAAAGTCGTCGCTTCCGGGCTGACCCCATTGTGTAGCCTCCGGACCGCGCCACTGGGCGCCAGGGGCATGCCGACGGGGGGGGGAGCGAGCGGGAACTGACCCCCCCAGAGCTATATTTTTATTTAAAAATAAAAATCTATAAATATTTTGTACAATATCTATTATTTAATGCCTCCTCTATAGAAATTTAATGGCATTTCTACTCAATTTCCCCGCCATTCCTTCCAAATTTGGCCAGGAATCAGTTTACTCCCCCAAGCTCATAAATGGACACATCCGAACTTCCGAACTCACGAAAAATAGTTTCACTCAAAAATAACGAATATTGAAGTAAAATGACCTTAATGAAGTTATGTATAGCATTCTCATAAAGCCTAAACCAGCAATAGTCGCGGACACGATGTCGCTGACTTTTATTCTATTCAGGCAACCGGCTGTTGTCTTTACGAACAAATATTACGGAATGATTCATCGCATCCGTGGATTTCAATCTAAAGGGATGCAGGGAACCGTTCTTTGTCTTTACGAAATATCGTGTTAATTCTGTAACCGCAAATCTTGGCCATGACATCGTGTCCGCAACACCGGTGTGTAAAGCTCCATTTGATAACATTGGTTGGTTTTCGAGTGGCATGTTACGGACAAGAAAAATGTCAGCGACATCGTGTCCGCGACACTGGTGTGTAAGGTGCATTATTTTTCAGTATTTGGGGGGGGACCTCCAGCCCCTCCGCATGGCTGGAAATTCCAGCTGTCCCCAAAATACCCTAGGTTTCTGGTCGGACCCCACCAGGAAGGCACGCCACTGCTTGGCGGGATAAAATATGGGCGGCGTCAGTGTAAAACGGGCTGATTTACATGCGATCAACCGCATATAAACATGTGGCAAGACTCCAAAGCGCGCCGAATGTCTTTCAAGAATATCTGTGATTGAGTGAAGAATGGATCCATACCTTTTATCTAACACGGCTATATTGGCAAAGGCACAAGCAAAACGTGTCTGTAACGTGGATCCAATTTTTGTGCATTACCTGTAGTGCACAAACATACTGCGTAATAACGAGTAATAACTTGTGTATAGATATTACAGGGCTTGTAGCAGTTCTTTAGGTTGAAAAAATAAAAAATAACTAAAATAAGAAACAAATAACCAAAAAATAACCTTTTGTAAACAAAAAATGTTGCTAAAAATTTGAAACCCGGCGTTGTATTGGGGATAATACATTCTTAACCTTGATAAAAAAGAGAATCTCGACAGAATAATCACAAATTTGCCTAGATTTGACGGCGAGACTTGGTTTTCACGCATTGTAGGATGACGAGATTCGTCTGCCGCGATGCTGCTTCGAGATCGTCTGACAGACGAATAGTGTGAACAGCAATCTTGAGGTTCTTTAGCAGTTCTTGAGGTTTAAAAAAATAACTAAAATTAAAAAAAATCAAAAATTACCAAATTCTAAAAAAATAACAACAAATAACCAAGAGCGAAAAAAATAACCCGTTAGGCCTACAAGCCCTGATTTACAACGTGTATTTGTTAGTAGGAGTGAATGCACTTTATGAACTGTTTCTATTAGATTTTATTGCGCACATTCGCCATTAAAAAGAAGTTTCACGACGGGATCTGGAAGCTCATCTTTATAAACTCGTTAGGCAAAACTTTAAAATTCAAATTTGCATTTGTACTTTGCTTAGGTTAGTTACACATTAGTTGGTAATTAAATTGTTCCCAAACAAAATTTTACCAGTCTTCAGCTTACTTTAACTCTAAAATAAATTTAATGGCGTTTGGTTTGGTTTGAAATAAATAAATTCAATGTGTACGGCCACTGAAACCATGCTGTGACAGGCTTCCATCTTCAGATATCAGATAGTTTTTTTTTAAGCTTTGAGGTTTTTTGCATGCGACCCAAAGTGTCGTTTACTATTCATCACAAATCGGGGCAATATAGCCTTTCACTGATGAAGCATACTTTTAAATAAAAACATTTTTAAAGAATTCACACAATTAAAATGCAAACTAATATTTTTAATCCAAGCAGCAATAAATCATTTGAACAATTAAATGAAAAATTTTAGTAACCAATTATATTTGATAACTTTCATTATTGATTTCACGTGTTAAGATAATGTGTCATCTTTCAATTTAAGGATCTTTTGACTACAGGGATTGTGTGGAAATATTTTCACTGTGAACCGATATAAATTTATTCTCTAAAATATTGAGATTGAAAGGAAAAAAAAAGTTTAAGGGCAAAGCAGTGTTCGGCACAAGTTTTCCGAAAGTCAAGAAACACAATGATTAAGGAAAACCGCACGAAAATCAGCGTGATCGTTTGACCTTGTGAACCGGAAAATCCATTGCAGGTCCGACCAAAGGAATTAAAGGATCGCAGACTTGACCTTGAACTGCGCGGCACGAGTGCACAGTTATCTAACCAACCTCCGCCTCCGGCAGAATTGTTAAAGCGCCTGCCTGCTGAAGAATTGCTTTGTTTGTATGAGTCATATGTTTAAACAATTTAATTTTTTTATTGGATTTTATTAATTTATTCAGACTTTAAAAAATAGACCTCTTAAGTAATTGAAGCTCACTAACAAGATTAACTTATGAATTCAAAACAACTAAAATGTGTCTCATGTTCATTTTTTATAACATTTATTTAGATTTTTCAACACCTGGATAGCCAACTTCGATGCACTGATACAAAATGCAGAACTATAATAATTTTTTTTGCTAAAATAAGAGGTGTAAACTTAAATTTAATCACTCGAATTTTCTTTGTAAAAAATTATAAATGTGATAAACTACCTGATTTATTATCCAATGGTTTGTTGAGTAGTCCTGATTATAAGACATTTCTTTGTTCCATCAAAAATATAAATTTTTTTTATTCACGCTGTTTATAAATTTAAACGAAAAGTATTATTTATTTGCGAGTGGTTCAGGACCTCAAAACAACGCCAATGTGATAATGATCAATGCCTCATCTTTAGTTCAAATTTAAGTGTACTGATACCAATTACGTTTTCTAAAGAGGTAAATTTGTCGATAGTGCTCTCTTTGATTAACTATGCAGGAGGCTTACGACTTACTACCTATCCGTAAGCCCAATGCTAAAATTAACATGAGTCAGTCTTATAGAGGTACTGGCTGTCAGTAATATATATGTCATTTGAATCGGACACAGGCGAGACTCTACCGCCGCGATGAAGGGTACTGCCCATAGATATACATAAAACACAGTGTTTTATGTATATCTATGGTGTTGCCACGAGATCGCCCGGCAAACGAGTGCATGTTACTGTCCGGACCGTGTGCCGCGATCTGACTACGCGTGACGGCAATACCGTGGAGTCGACAGTTTCGCGATCAAGCCTGACTATATCGTTATCATCTTCTTTGTTGATGTAATGAAGAATTCTGGTCTTCGGGTGATGACCTCGATGGCGAAGAGTTGGAGGTTGCCGACGTTTCGGACACGATGCATCAGTCCATTCTCGAGGCGCATTCCTAACTTTCATTCACTGAAGTACGTGAATTCGCCCACTCATTCACTGAAGTACGTGAATTCGCCCACTCATTCACTAACTCAGTGAATGAGCGATGGGAATGCGACTTGAGAATGGGCTGCTACATCGCGTCCGAAACGTCGACAATCTCCAAACCTTCGCTATCACGGTCATCACCCGAAGACGAGGATTCTCCATAAAATAATGGATGGTGTCGGTTAAACCACAAGAGTTAATAAACCAGTTTTTTTGGCTAACTTAACGTGACTAACATCCTCGACATCCTGATTTAGAAGGAAAAGAGCGTGAGACAACCAAGACAATGAATGACCTTGAACTCCGGAGAGGGGAATTACTTTAAGCCTTAGCTTTGCGAATTAGCAAGCAATTTGTCTAAACGAACCTCTGCAGGCAGAAAAACTCTTACACGATTTATACATTTGTTATGTTTTGAGGTTTATCTTCTAAGATGTACATGGTGTGGAATGTGGAATATAAATTCATTATTTGAATCTAAGCTCAGAAAATATATGTTTGCATGGTGATTTAATTTATATCAAAAAACTATTATTTAGCAAATTATAAGAACAAAGATTTGTATACACCACAAATGTATGCCTTAAAATAGTCAATAGTCAATAGTCAATAGTCAAACATTCTTTATTCAAAATAGTACATATGTTGTACATGAATGGCGTCAATTTTTTTAAAATATACTAAATGCTAATAAAAAAGAAAAGAAACGTCTGCTTACATAAATGAAATAAAAATATTAAAACAGTTTATTGTGGAATCCTACATGAATTATTTAAAAGTAATTATTTACAGAAGAAAAAAAAATTCATTTAAAGAATAAAGTGGCTTGAGCAGTAAGTATTTTTTTAATTCCCTCTTAAATCTATCTATGTTTTCAATTTTTGAAATACTTTCAGGCAAGAAATTGTAATATTTAATTCCGGCATATGAGGGCTTCTTTTCAAGGAACTTAAGTTTATGTTGTGTAAATTCTATTTTATTTTTGTTCCTCGTGTCTTAATTATGATATGAGCCCAATGATTTAAGCTCCGATAGTTGTTGTTTTATGTGTAAAATTAATTCAAAAATATACTGATTGAAGACTGTAAAAATTCCCAGCCTTGTATAAATAATTTGTGCGTCAGTAAATGGCCCCATTCTTCACATTAAGTTTCGTTTACGTCTAGATAAACCAAAATAAAAAAATGTGGGTTTCATAATCTGTAATAAAACATATAAACAAATCTCATTCATTGAAAATTGAATCTAAATGTTTGAAATAAATATTTATTTTTAATCACACATAATAAATATAATAGAAAATCTTTTCTAGTAGAAGAAAGAAAAAAATAAATTTATAGAATACGTGATCGGTTGGAAATAATTGCTTAATCCCGACTACTCCCGGCCTTGCAGAATTCCCTGACATTTTCCTGACTTTTCCCGAATACTCGACTGTTTAGACACCCTGTTACCTCATTACTATGAAATAATGCTTGATAATAATTGAGATGATGCACATCCTAAGGTTGCATTTGTGTTCAAAGAAAGGTTGTTCAGGACTTCGTGCATGTAATGAGGAAAGCGTAGAGGAAGTTTAACAATGAATCACTTTAGAATAACTAAACAACTCAAGCAAGCTGACAGTAATATTATGGCAATAGCATTCTGCAAATACAGAAATTTGATAATCCAAATTATTTATTAATAATTGAGTTGCAAGTGGGACATTGGGTTGAGGCTGTGTGGTGATAACTGTACAAAATCTTGTTTTTCCCTAATAAGCCATCTATTTAATTTCAACTGAGCATACTCAAGTGGGTTCTTTCACAGAGCCCCAAAAGGGTTCCAATTTTTATTTTATTAATAGGCAAGATGATTTTTGTAATACTTTTTCTCAGCCTGTGTGCAACGTTGGAAAAATCTGATAACACCATTAGGAAAGAACTGTCCTGTAGGTGTGCACAATCCCATAATAATTTAATATAGTTTTGGAAATTGTAGAAATATTAGTTAAAAATTATAGAAAAACTAACATCAACTTTATGGTGTTGTTTACGGACAACAAAATGTAAACAAATTCAGTTACATATTTTATTGGAGAAACAAATAAAATATTTTCTGGTTTAATTTTGACCAGTTGGCAATCTCAGTATTAACATTCGATGTCATCGATGGTATTAACTTTATTCAAAGATATTGTTTACATAAAAAGCTATGTCATGTTTACTTGAACAGGTGCGCTTTGGTAAACAGACAAAAGCATGACATCAGCCAGGTTCAGGTAGTATTTAATACGAATGATTGCCCGATAATTTAGTGATAAAAAAATTTGCAATATTCATTGTGATAACAGTTCATTTCCCATACTCAAGCCATGGCTTTATTTGCAACATGTTTGTTTAATATCTTGGTAAGAGTATAGATGTTTTTTTAAGTTTTAAATTTCTTTATAGTTATTAGCTATTTAGGGAAGAAACTTTATGTCAAATTATTTCAAGTTCCAGGAGGACCGTGTGTGCCTTTTTTCAATCATTAGGCACACTGAAATTCCGTTTGGTTTTAATTTGAAAGATATGAATTCTCCAATCAAAGAATCAATGAAATGTATTACTTTGCACAAATATTCCCGGAATCAGGTAATGATTAAGTCTAAGGAAGAAAGTTTTTGGTGGTCCAAAATTTTAATTTCTCTGCTCCAAAAAGTGGGAGTTAAATCCTTTTAAATAGACTCTATCATGTGGTAAATTACTTTTACCATTAACATCTTAAGATTTTTGTCTGAAAAGTGTTTCCTGCCACTTTTTGAAGGGAGGGAGAAAACATTTAGGTAGACAAAAATGTCTTTTTGTAGACTTATATTTATCCCTTTGAGTAAATTTTCATTTAGCTACAATACATAAGCTGTATCATACAAATTTTCAGTGATACCGACACGATTCTTATTGAACCAAATCAAAAATTGTTCAAAAGCCCCAATAATTAAAATAAATAGGTATTATGATTTAACCAGTTTTCATATTGCAAGATATTTATAAACTTTGTGAACCATCCACATAGAAACCCAAATTTAATAAGAGATTACACAGACGCGAGAGGCAGAAATCATTATATATGTGCGCACTTCCATAACAATGAACAGAGAAATAAAGAGGATCCTTCCGCATCACGTACAATATTCAAGTTAAACGATTAGGTGAAGGAAGCAACATTAAGGAGGAAAAACTATTGACAGTTGATTCAAGTTATAGAAGATACACAACAACATCTTAGGCTAAAGATTTTGTGTCACGATTTAAAGTTTGTAGAAATATTCTTGACAGTTGATATTATTAGTATAACCAGTTGCTTCCACATTTTGCGAATTCACTTTGAAGTCTAATAACAGGCATTAAAAAAAGATTATGCTTTAGATTTCTTGATTTAGAAAGAAAAGTTCACTTGGTTTCAAATAATTTGGAATAATTTAATTTTGTATTACAAAACTGGGGATAAAATATGTGCTCTTTTTCTGACAAACACTATTCCTCATGATTTCCTTTGTTCTTCCCAATTAATTAATGTTTTCTATACACTCCATTTTGAAGGGTGCCGGTTTAAGTATCGTCCGAGATCGAGCTCATGATTACTAACAGCTGTTTCCTACTTACATCATCAGGGGTGGTAATGACCCCCTGACGTTAATACAAAACTAATTGATTTGTTTAGTTTATTCAATGAGAGAAAATAATTTTCTGACAAAGAAGATGTGCTTAACATTAAGGCAAAATTGAGGCACAACACTGACTTGTTTTTAGGATAAAATTTTTTCTTTTATTTAATCAAAGGATCGTAATGATTTTCTTCCAACGATGAGCTATTATATACATTTCCAGATATTGATAGGAGCAGAGGCAGCGTTAGACAGAGAAGAATACCATGAAGCACTGGCGATTCCAGAAAATCCTCCAGCGACTTATGGTAATTAATTTAATCTTAACTATTGATTAATATGATAAAGTGATGAATTATAATAATAAAACTCATTCCTAACTGACAACTTATATTATTCTATAAATTATGAAAATAAAGTATAAACGGTTAGTTCTATCTTTTGAGATAAAAATTATCAGCATGTTGTGAAATGCAGGTTGTTGGGAGGGTTCACAAGTTAAATGCTTGGTTCTAAAAATTTAGCGGTATATAGTGCTTTTTCGGAAAGCTTACCAAACTCAAGATATAAAGTAGAAAAAAACTCTGAAAAAGTATGGGGATTCAAAACACTTGCTTAGCTTTATAAAGTGTTTAAACACATCCTAATTTTAAAGTTTGGTGTGCACAATTCATTTGCGGTACATTATTAAAATCTAGTTCACTATGAGGCAGTTAACTCAGTATTCCAATAAGGATTTTTTTTTTTAACTAAGGAATTAAGCTGTTGAAATAATTGGGAAAAAATAGAGTGCACAGAAAAACTTAACAAATGACAATAAACTGAATTCTCTCATCAAGGTAGCAGTATTCGGTATCTATTTTTTGAAAAGCAGAAAAACATTATTTTAGTAAAAAAACCTTATGATGATTCTTCCTTTGTGGACCATGTCAAAATTACTATGAAATGAACTATATCATGCCTTCTCTATAAGGATTATTTTAACTTACAATCATTGAGAAAACCCTTATTTTCTTATAATATGAAGCAACGCTTATGTGTATGTATGATTGACTGGGACGGTGGCGTATCCTGTACTACGTTCATAGAACAGTCCTCATAATTAGATCAGTTCGTAAATTGTAAACCAGGCGAAATTGTGGTTCGGATCCCACGTTAAAATGTAGGTCCCTTAGTTACCATTGGCTGTTGGGCTATTAATTTACAGTTTTGTCTAAGGAACATGTCGGTCTTAGTCAGTAACAGGACTACAAGATCACACCACAATCATCCTACATTCATCCTTCACTCATATTCACCTTAAAATACCCCTTACTGATGGTCGGCGTCTAAAATAACAAGACTGCACATAAGAATCGCTAAAAATATCTCATTTCTAGATTAAAACTTGATAAATCCAGTTTACATGGCAAACAAAATCTAATAATGTAAAAAAAGAAATTTGAAGTATGTAACATTGGGCTATAAGGGCTGCCATATTGGTGTTAAAATAAACAAGAAAACATAAACAAATTATGTAATCACAACAGCTGGATGCAAGTTACAGGTTTCTGAAAGGGGGAATGCTACTTCTGCAAGTTTGATGAATATTGCAGACAGTTTAATAAAGAATGCAGTTTTATGTATGAATGCAATGAGATTGACTTTTCTTATAGATAGCATGAAATGGTTAAAAATGACCAATTCAAAGCAAAGCTTGGTCCACCAGGTGTTATAGTGAAATAATTAAAACAGATGGGTTTTAAAATTAATACAATACATAATTACTGCAATTGTAGGTTTAAGGCCAGAGAAAAAATGTAAATTAATGCCTATTATCTCAAGCTACCTAACATCGTTCAACTACTTTGAATTTACAACTTGCAATTATGACTCAATGTTGTGTTTCAGCAATTGAGGTTTACAAAAGGCAATGTTGTTCCGACTCACAGCAGGTCCAAAATCTGCCCATCAAGTCTGAAGCGGAAGCCAGTGCCGACTGGAGAGAAATAGTGACTTGGAAACATAAAAATATGAATTTGTGTGACTCAGGCAAACCATACGTACTAGATTGCTTCGAATCAAAGGCTAACATGAATCAATTCGTTGCACGTATCTTCTGTGATACTAATTTGATTCTCATCGAGTTTAAAGTCAATAACTGTGAAAATGTCCCACAGATTGTACACATAAGAGACAAGATTTACAACCAGTTTTGGTATCACGATATATTCATAAATAATGTCAAACATCCTCGTATAAACCCAAATGCACTGCAAGGTAACACAGAGTTAACAGGAAGAGTTCAATACAAATGCGTGCACTTCCACATCCATGAAAAGAGAGATAATGAGGAGATCTGTGCAGGGGGTGTTACATTCAACTCTGATGATTGGACGAGGCAAAGTTAGTCAGGGAAAGCAGATAATAACGCGGTTAATTCATGTTCAAGCCTGGTTGGTTAACTTTCTTCTTGTGCTAAAACGTTTTTAGTGGTGGTTCAATTTTTGCTCCAATTTTTTTATTGTATATTGTGTACAATCAAAGGATAAATTACTGATGTCCTGTGTATGAGAAATAAAACCAGATTAAACAGTACGAATTCACTTGCTATCGAAATTGTATATTTGTTTTGGACTTTACTTAGAATTAAAATAAAACATTCTGCCCTTTCTAAAAATCGCTAAGTGCTTCAACCCTTAATTACTTCTTTTATTCTCACCAATCCTATACTCTTATATGAGCAATGTTATCGTCCATCAGTTCTTGTATGCTTGCTTGCACATTTATCTCAAAAACGGCTCCGAGGATTTCCTTCAAAATCTGGAAATAAGTAATTTATGATTCAAAAACGTCTTTTATGCAGATTACTTGGGCGGAGAAAATCTATTAACGTAATAAATTGAATTTAAAAGCTGTAAAATTTTAACATTGGCCTTATGGGTTGCCGTGATGGCAACGAAAATAAACAAGGAAAGTATAAACAAATGAAGTAATAACAGCTGTTTGGAATCTACAGCCATCAAGGGAAAATACAGCAAGTGGGATGAAGAGTCCATGGAGCAATAAAAAAGGTTTCTATTTATCAATTTTATGACATTGAAATATTTTATAGTAACTTGATGAACTGGTAAACATGAAAACACCGAGCAAGGCTCGGTCCACCAGGTACTTGATGTTAAACTGAACATCCCAGGTTTGAAAGAGTGGCACTTAATTGCCAGAGGGCTACTGATTACTAGTGTCGCGAGCACGAAATACGGCGGGCGGCAAAAACTGGATCCACAAAATTTTCTGCTAAAAGTCAGCTGAAAAGAGAAAATTAAATGTTTATATATTGAGCTATCAACATCTTGTTTGTGTTTTACGTGGACTTTACATTACGCAAGTTTTTGATGCAATTATTTCATTAAAAGTTTTCTTTGTCCGCCTGCGATCCAAAACAGCATTGCCAACCGCAAGTGAGTCTTTTAACCGGAAACCTGAGCCCAAAACCTAAATTTTCTAATTGGCTACCAAATAGGCCTACCTATAAAAATAACTCTTATATAAAATCTTGTAAAAAGATAGTTGTACAAAATTTCCCTAAAACAAAAACAATTATGTTACAGCCATTCCAAGTTTCACACAGGACAATTAGGCCATTGATTATCGACATTGACATCGAAATTGACATTGATTGTGGATGTGGATAATCAATGGTTAGGCCATGATTACAACTAGTTTATGGAATTAAAAAAATATTTAATCTGGTTTTACAGGATAAAATATACTTCTGTTTGTCTGTCAATTTATAAATTAATATGTTATGTATTTTGAAAACTTTTCAAATACTTTACTTTTCTTAGAAAAATTAACAGTAGGTTAATCCCGTACGGGACTCCACAAAATTACACAACATAGTTTTGATAAAATCTTTTATTCTGAGGATTTTAAAATATACAGAGCAATGAAAGGTATACTTCTTAACCAATTAATGCTAATTTTTGATGTTTATCAATGATTACTTTAGAATTATTATTGAAGTTGTCTCGTTCTGTATGGGACATTGTAACGGTTCCGTACCGGACTAGTGTGAATGGAGGTTTCAAATCAAGTAGTTTTGTTATAACATAGGGGTATTGTTATTTCATTACTCTAATACCGAATTAAGAAATTATCAGTGAGTAATTTGTGTTAAAGTTTATTGAATATACTCACATTATGTACAAAAATTACATTCTTAAAAATAACTCGATTTAGGCTCAAAAACTTCACCCAAGTCTCGTAGAGGTTCACCCGGTCGTTAAGTATAAGTTCCTGCTTTAGCGAGTGCATTTTGCACAAGAACCGCGCACAAACAACGACTAATCTCCATCAGAAATTTGCGTCCATCGTTGCCCTTTTTTGTACCTGAATCCTAGGGAACGCAAAAGACCTCGAACGGAGCAGACACAACCAGTGTAGCCAATTCTCTCTGCTTGAAGTTCCATGCAGACATTTTGAGCAATTGGTAAATCCCCCCTGTCATACGAGGTACAGTCAGAAAGTTCCCGGAATGAATTTTTGTTGACATATAGCGCGATCGCCAGCGGTAAATTTGTCTTGCAGTAGTTGGTACGACTCCTTGGGGGGGCATATTGGTAGTAGTGATAAAGCTGACTTGCCGTAGTGCAGCATTGGAAAGCGCTTTTCGTGTACCTGCAAGTCGACGTTGTCGGATTTTTGAATAATGGCATTTCATGAATAGCGCACTGGGTGATGCTGATAAAGAAAATATTGGGGGATTTCTTCATCGCCTCTTCTCCATAAGCTTAAATTAACAACTCAAGAGTCTTACTGGGTGACTTTTAAAGTAAAATAAGAACAATGTTCGTGTGCTGTTCATGAAATGCCATTTTTTTAAACCCGACAACGTAGACTTGCAGGTACACGAAAAGCGCTATCCAATGCTGCACTACGACAAGTCAGCTTTACCACCACTACCGATATGCCCCCCCAAGGAGTCGTACCAACTACTGCAAGACAAATTTACTGCTGGAGATTGCGCTATATGTCTACAAAAATTCATTCCGGGAACTTTTTGACTGTACCTCGTAAAACCCCAAAACTGCCCCCCTCTCTACGCCACAATCAGTCATTTAACAATGTGTGAATCACTTCTCTTGGGACTCGGGAGTATAGTTTTCTAGAAGGTACACTACTTAATCTTTTAACTTCTTGGGCACACCTTCTTGAACTTTTAGCAAAACTAAGCACGTTTGCCACCACATTTTTGGTTCTTTAAAAATGCCCTGTAACCGACGTTTCTTGGACGGCTCAAACTAGATTTCCCCTGACTCCAAGCTGAAAATAAAATAAACCTGGCAAAATAAGAGAGAGTGCAAAAAAATAGGCTTAATTTTCACAGATTGCACACTGATTAAACAAAAATCTTTATATGTTAAAATTGACTGATTATATAGATTAAGTGTTAAACAATTTATCGCCAAAGAATATATTATAATTTCGTAATTCAATGAATTAACGGCTGCAGTTCCGTAAGCTGTCTACATTTTATCAATTGAAAATATCGAACTGTTACCAATATATTGGTTAAAAATATATCAAACTATTCAGCTCTTTTCACATTATATCGAATCGGCTTGTTAGCAGTGAAATAATCGGTTTTAGTTCCAATTTAGATAAGTTTACAATGATGATATTCCGTGTATTACTGTTTAATGATTGCTGTGATTAAGTTTATCATTAAAATGTATAACTTATCATAACTGAAAAATAATCTAATAATAAGTTAGTACAGTAATAATTTAACTTCCAATACTATGATAACTAACATAACCAAAACCAAACTTCACAAAGCTTGTCATTTTCTGTCAGTGCCATGTCAATCGAAAACCAAAAATCAAAACTAATTTTAAAAAGGTGGACAATGTGAAATAAAGGTATGTGTTGTTGAGTTATGTTATGTTGGTAATAATGTTTTAATTTAATAACGAGAGTTTGAAACATTTTTTTAGTTTTATTACAGTTTACTTTTTTAACATTCAGTTCTAGTTATATCGTTTTATGATAATTTAAGTTATTAGATAATGATGTTTTGTTGTGTTTTGTTTTGTTCTTAATAATCTTCTTTTCGGTTATTCATGCATAGATTTTTTCAGTTCGATATTTTAAATCGTTAAAATGTAGGCCGCTTACGGAACTGCAGCCGAATTGGCTTATGAAATCTCCGAAATCAAACACAAACAAAACAAAAGATTACGTATCGTTTCATTTTTATTTTTGTCTACAGCTGACAGTTATTATTAATTCCTGTTAGTCTGAATCTTGCATGAAAATAGAAGAATCTTGCATTATAGCTTGTAGCAAAACTTTCATATGTAATCCACGTGTGCATATGACTAATTGACAACAAAAATAACGCTGCTTTCGCCATTAGCACGCTGCACTCACCCGCCATATTTCGTGCACGCGACACTAACAGCTGCTTCCTACTTGCGTCAATGGGAGGTGGTATTAACTATGATGACAAAACTGTTTACCTTACTACATAAAAACAGAGCCAAACTTGCGAGTGTTTTGTAAAATATTAACCTAACATAAATTAATTCTTCCTAAATCAGACAGTAAAAATTAGTAAACAAGAGAAGAAAATTGATAACGTCATGAAAAAGTTGTTTTACAGGAGGAAAAAATTATTCAAATTAAATATGATTTTGTGTTACAATGCTCGTTGCAAAGGTCATTTCATTAGGTTAGGTTTGTTCACAGTTCCATCCCTGAACATCTTTGAAGTTGCCTTTACATTAAATTACACACCGAAAAATATGTTCATACAGCCATCATAGATAAAATACACGATTCAAACACAACTATTCCATCAATATAACTTATCTTTGTTTGAAGGAATGCAAAAATATCTTGGTTTAAAGATTTTTCAGCTTTTGGAAAACTTTAATAAATTTAAGAGTTCTTGTACAAAATAGTTTTTATAGCTTGAGTAAGTTTTTTTTAACTTTTTTCCCAAACCTACACTTTTCCCCCTCAAAAGCCTACATCCTAATATATTCGCCAACTACTACATGTTAGCCTATGGCCGCATTAATGCTACTAGCCAAAAAGGGAAATCTCCAAGTATCCAAGTAAGTAAGTATCCAACTGTTCAGTTAGGAGTCGAGCTCCAAGCCACAACGTAAACTGCTAATATGTGATGGTTTGTGGAACTGCACATCATCCATGTAGCCGAAACACAGGTCAGCAAAGTGGCAGTCAACAACCTTGTGGCCCTGACTCACGCAAGGTCTCTGTAACTGTACCACTTCCACCCACACTCACCGTTAGTCATGCCGGCAGGGTCGGCCATGATTGTAAACACAAGAAATCAAACATGTGGCAGCACATATCTTAAAAGTTGTGGATAGGATAACATTTTGGAATGCAGCAAAAAACTCAAAATTTATAAATCCCTTCACATTTTTATTTTACTAGTATAAATAAATTTAATTTATACTAAATTATAAATAAATTATTTTTTTATTTAAATTTAATTTATTACTTTATTTTATTAATTTATTTAATAATTAAATAAATTAAATAATTTATTTAATTATTAAATAAATTAAATCATAATTTAAAAAAATAAATCATTAAATAAACTCAATTTATAAATTATTTATAAATTGAGTTTAATTTGGTGATTCGTTTGTCAAAATATTTTTGTTTGTGCTAAGCAGCTTTTGCTTAGTTTGGGTTGCATTTTTAAGAGATCTCAAAACAAGTAAAACTTAAGGTAGTATTACAAAATTTTCGGTAAATAAATTTCTGAAATGTTTACAAATTAAAATTAAAATTGAAATCACTTCCCTATGGAATGCTCTATGTTCATGGTTGCCAAAATTTTACTCAAACGTTTTTTTAAAACAGAAACCTATACTGTACAACAATAGTCTTGAATTAATAAACATATTTTACGGAATGTGAAAAAAAAATACTTTAAATCTCAGGATTACTCATTTAACATAGCGTATCACTGCTGTGAAAACATAAATATCATCATTAAATAGAAACAAATACCTCATTATTATCATTAATTAAAAACAATTGCCGCATCAGTTGATTCTCGTTGCATCATTGTTTCTTTGGCATTGTCTGCATTGTGTTGGGAATAGTGTCACACTTTTCCCAAGGACATGGCTACATGAGTCATCGAGTTTTCAGAAGGTAAATATTTTGAATTGTTATCTACTTTGCAGGAAGAGGCAAGTTTTAAAATGGATAAAAATCTAAATTAAAATATCAGAGCATATCGCATTACACTTCATGCTAATTTAATAATCATTTTCCTTTGAAATACTCTCATCATTATGTTTTCTAGAATTACCACTAGTTGTAGCTGGAAATCCAAACGCCAGCAATAAAAGCAACAACGCAAGAGAAAGCACAATGTGCCTATTTGCGCCTGAACAAAGGCAGCTCAAACATTTATCTTCCAGTAAACTACTTCCCATAAACACATCTGGATCTCCTCACAAGTCTGCGCCTACAGATGTTACATTAGTAAATAAGAAGGAGGCGGTTTTCTTTGTAATTTGAGAGCATAACTTAAATTCACACACTGAAGTTGCCAATTTATTACATTTGAAGTTGCCAAAAAACAACATATTATGTTGCTTCTGATACTGATCAACACTTGCTCATCTCCACTCAAAATTTGTTTAAATGATGAAATTATTAGGTAATGTGTTTTTAAATAGTTGCTAATTTTAAAAAATCCCCGAAGTAAAAGTAAAAATTTTAAAATATATTGCTCTAACTTGAAAGTTGACATTAATTATAATAAAAGAAATAGAGCTAAATTTAAACTTAAAGTAAACAATTTTCAATACATAAAAAAGATGCAAATTTAATTTTTTGGGAGAAAGGATAGGCCTACTGTTTTTTATTTTGGAGGCATAAATCAAACATTTCTAGAGAAAGATTGGATTTTTCTTTTTGTAGCTTTATAGTTTTTCTGTTATTAGCAAACTTAGAAAACTAAGCCATTTTGAAATGATACAAAGCAGAATATTGAAACTCTGTACCATAATATGTCCAACAAATCGTCAGATATATTCCAAGTTTGAAGTTAAACTTCAAGGGTGTAAAGACAGACAGACAAACATCCAAGCATTTTTGAACCCATTCTCTTTCCTTTTTGAGAAATCGGTTCCCAAGGTTTGTGAAATATCTCGATGAAACGCCCAGAATATTATGTTTACATAAAACTAATAATTTGAAAATTGAGGAACTCTGTAAAAAAGATGAACACGTTTAAGGTATCATAAATATTATAAGGCAGCTGTTTCCAAAAGTGTGGGTCGCAGGAGGGCTTTAGATGGGTCTTGATGAAGTTACAACGTTACAACAATAATAATGATAAGAAAAAGAGGAACCTCGTATTTATAGTTTTTTTTAACCTAGAATCAAAATAGTGGTCCATGGGGTAAATTAAAACCCCAGCCAACTTGAGAAAATTGTTGTAAATACATTTTTGTTTTTTATTAAAAGGACACACTTTTACTTGTGAGCTGAACTCAAGATTAAGACTGGGTAGAAAAAAAAATTTTAATGAGGGAGGCATTTTAGAGTCATGCCAATCCCATACTTTAGGCAAAATTATTCAAGCCTTGATGTGTGATTCACAGTCATGATGTTTTTTTTTTTTTTGGTTTTTGAAAATAAGTTTGTCTTTAAAGATTATATTTTTGTACACTTTTTTAAATGTATTTGGGAGGTTTCATTCACTTTTGTCTTAGGCCAGATGCCTATAACGTGGACTTTCGGGGGAAACAAGTCACCTGAAAATCCTGAGAAAACAAGGAGGCATGTACCTTTTTCTTGTTTTACTGGTCCCACAAAATGTCAGTTGATGATCGGGACAAATTTGAGTTTTTGTAAATTGTGACATCTGCGTTTTGAATATTCACTCATCCAGAAACAAATGCAAAAGTTACAACAGCCCCCCCCCCCACCAGAAAAATGCAATCTACCTTCATAAGTACGTGTACCTTCAAAAGTCAACTTTTCAGTAGATTAGCCAAAAGTATAAAAGAGTGAAATAAAATTCAGAACATTTTCATTTTTGCCTGCTTAATATTACCTCATCACCATGTTTTTGCTCTAATTTTACAATGTGTCATTTATTTTGAAATATTGCCTTTTGTTGTATCAGAGCCAGAGCCCTAAAAATCTTGAAATATCTCAAACATTTTTACTAAAACAATGTAAATTTTAAGTAAACCATAGTAATTGATTTTAACCTATTATTTTAAGAAGTGCATTAAGAACTGCCTTGCGATGAAGTTAATGAAAGTTCCTAGTATGTAAAAGGGAAAAACCATAATGTCCATTCTAGGCTTGAATCTGTAAACGATTCCTGTTACCTTTCATTTGTTTCCAAACTGAATATAGACATCATTTGCAGTAGACAAGATTGGATTTTTTTTCATTCAGGATGAATATGGATCCTTTACTAAAATAATGTAAATAAAGTGTTATTTTATAATTAATTCTTTCTAGCAGGATATTGATTTGTTGAGCTTCTTACAGGTTTTGTGAAATTAAGTTTCATTTTCATTTTCGAATTGATAGCCTCCGGATACCGGTAAATACTAATAATGGTGTAAATACCTGCTTTACTGGTATCCAATGGTCAGTTAGTTGATGAGCTAACTGACCATTGGATACCAGTAAAGCAGGTATTTACACCATTATTAGTAAGTTTCATTGTGCAATCCAGAAAACACACATGAAAAAGACTGCAATATTTTTTACTTTTTTGGGTTATTTTTTAAACCGAATCTAAATTAACAGGTTCACGGCAGCATGTTTTTCCGTGTTTATTTCAGCCATCCTGGTGCTTCGCCTTGGCACCGGCTGACTAATAGTTACTGAAACCGCCATGCCTACTGTAGCCAGGGTGTCCACAAAATCAGGCTATAAAAAATTCCCGTATATTTCTCCCTATTTTTCAAGCCGAAATCACGTTTTTCACGCTAGGTGATAGTTTATATATTTTTCCTTCAGTATGCACTAAAGAAACCATATTTTCATGATTTGCATTTTTTAATTTCAATAACTGGCTGAGGAGTCACGGAAAACCCAATAACGGAACCAAAAAGGCATTCATTCAATTAGTTAATGAGTTCAAAAGGCGAAAAACCCATTCATGGAGGACGACGAATCTGCCATTGATATCGTAATCTCATGGCAGAGGGTGAAACCGACATAAAACGGATATAAACCTCTGGTATTAAAAAACAGAGCCCGGATCGAGCAGGAATTTAGGGCATGCCCGGTAAAACAGGTTCAACTCAACAGGTTAGCTTGTAATGAAGTAGGCCAGGCCTATACTATTTATAAACTATTCTTTTCAGACATTTCTACACTGAATAGTTTGGAATTAAAAATAACACAATAATCTAATTTAAAAATTTTAGTTTTCAATTTTTTTCAATACACAGATTATTAAAGCGAATGAAACCGTTTCCTTTCATAAGTATTACAACTTCATTTGAAATTTTATCTCTTTATTATGAGTTAAGTATAATAAATTGTATTACAAATATCTTTTGCTTAATAAGCATGTTCTCGCTGACTAAAAAATTCCAATATAAAATACGAACATTTTACAATTTTTATTTTCCATAAAAATGATCAGCTTACCTCTTTTAAGTGAATAAATTTCAATGACAACACTTTAAGTAACATTCACACTGCAGTTAAAAACTGCGTCAATAACAATTCAGAAATAAGAAAAATGCCTTCAAGCCTGTCCTGGGCAGTCAACATGGCGACCCTGTACTGCGGACGGTATCACGGTATTTGAAGGCACTTACAAATAGTGGCCATTTAGGCTTGTCTTCTAAGTAGAAAGTAGAAAACATTTATATAAATTGAATGAAAAACTCCAATTACTGTATGGTTTATTTTTGATTTTTCTCCCTCTTCGCTACCAAGTAGCACATAGTTAGAAGATGCTCCAGGCACTAAGTTACGATAAATTGCTGGTAACTATAACTGACATATTTACAATACTAGTTACAAGTAAAAATAATACTAGTTTACATGCTCTATCATTCAGGAGATTTTCTTTCAGTAAGGAATCAAATCAGAATATTCTCATCCTAAAACATGTGATTAAAAATTTGCACTGCCAGGATTACTTAACGGCTTGAAACTGATAGAGAAAAAACTTGTAGTACTTTATAAATTCTCCATAACTTTGTTAAATACAGTCCGAAAATATTAATTTTTTACCTGTCAAATATATCAGTTGTGCATAATCAATTTCACTTTCATCGCTAACATCTGACAACACATCGTAGCAAATCAAAGGTCCAGTTCACAATCTCGAGCTGTCATACTTGTTAACTTATGCTCTGATACGAACAATCACTAAATATATTGACACACAACCATAGTTAAAAGTTAACACAAAATATTCATAAATCAGCGATCCAAGATGACACTACTGATTTACTGTTTTTTTTGTCAACACTTATTAAATATAGGCTGTAGCAAGAAGAAAAAATGCATGGAGAAACAAAATATCTTGTTAGAAATACTTGTCTCTATGGAGCGTACTGCACATCGGTAGGATTTGAAATAGTTCTAATATTTTCCGAAAGAAAGCAGCACGTGATGGGTTGTCACCATACATTGATGTAACGGCAAACCACGGCGAGGGGTTAAAGAATTCTTGCTAAAAATATTATACATCTAAGATAAAGTAGGCTACTTGTTTTCAAGGGGAATAGCGAGAAGAAATTATACATGTATTTGAGATCTGTAGAGCCTACCTGTTCGCGTGTGTAGAGATCCTGGAAGTAAGCGAGGTCATGGCCGTTGATGTCGATCAGCCCCGTGCCTGGACATCGCACTGTGACGTCGGCGACGGCCGTCTTGCGTCTCGATCCTGCAAGACACAAATGTGCAGTTAATTGTTTGGTTTTATTTCCTCCTCTTAAATTAATCATGTAATTACTAATTATCTATAACAATATGAAGTGAAGGATGTGAGTATCTGTTTGTTGGTTGGAGGATAAATAAAAATATACTGTATGAATAAAACTTATGGGTAGTTATAATTGTATGTAACAATAAATAATTATTTATATTGTGGTAAAAGGTTATTGAAACACTACTAAAATATTCCCAAGGATTTACCTACAA
The DNA here is from genome assembly GCA_035578135.1 of Flexamia atlantica. Classification (NCBI taxonomy): domain Eukaryota; kingdom Metazoa; phylum Arthropoda; class Insecta; order Hemiptera; family Cicadellidae; genus Flexamia; species Flexamia atlantica. The sequence continues at coordinate 434,403 of JAQJVK010000099.1, read as the reverse complement.
ATTACACCCGCGATCTTTGGTCCATCAAGTGGGTTAATAAGCATTAAGAGGACTGGTAAGTCATTAGTTCTAGATCGAGCAGTTGTTTCTTGTAACACAATATTTTTTGACGATTTTTTTGCCTTTAGCCAAGTCAGGATTACGATCTTTTTTGAGGGATTCTATTTTATAAGTACAATAGATTGTTAACTAGAAAAAGCCTGACATTTATCAAGTCTATTAGGAGTTTAAAATAATCTTAACATCTCAAGCCCTTTAATTCTACCAACATATTGAAAGATATAAGTAAGTTAAACTTTTTCTATTTGGTTCGGTCAAGGTTTTGCAAAAACTCACCTTCAAATGTAACAAACTCTCGTCCATCTGGTTGTGGTTGAGGCTGAAAAAAAATAAACTTCAATTCTGAGAAACATTTAAGCTGGGGGTGTAGACATATTTTTAAGAATTAAGACACAAGGTTTTTTGAGGAATAAAAACTAAATCTGCCACATATCTGCATAGAAACATAAAAACATTCTATGCGGTCTTTGGGGTTCATTTTAAACTCCTACTACTAACTTCATTATTGTGACAATGGCTGATAAGCTTCCAAAAGCCCCAAGTTTTGAATCCAGTATTATTGACCCTTTTGCAAAAAAAAGTAAAGCCAGCAGGAGTGGCCAAAACACAGTTAGCAGCCAGCCGGAATAATTTCCATTTGACTTTGTTCTGACGCTCAGACGGCCAGCTGTACTAACCACACCCCAACTCAGCATTCATCATGGTGGCTCACTACCGGCAGCTCGGAATCGTTTTTATTGAAAACCTGCAATGTTAGCATTAGGTGTTTTTTACAATATCATAATGCAAGCTTGTTGATTATTTAGTTAAATAACTTTTCACTAGGTTGCAAAACTAGGTTTTAACTTGGCATCATGCAAAATTTGGAAAAAAACAAAAACATGTTATCGATCAGCCAGTCTTGTTGGACACCTGAGTGTTTGTTGGGTTTCGTGTTGGCAAGCACTGCTGACCGACTGTTCACATAAGACAACTGCTATGGAAAAAATCCGATTTCAGCGCACTAATGGCAGTGACCAGTAGAGATGGCCACACGATCGCTGAGGAATAGTGGCGAATACCCAATCCGATGGCAAAGGGTTAAGATGATGTGATATTTTGATCAAGTCTACTACATGCTTTGAAAGGCACGTTTCTATTGGCTGAAGGTAAAATGTTAACTATATTGTGCAATAAAATACCTTGGCCAGAGGATTCCAAAAAATTTTTTTGTTGCTTTATCATGATTCACAATAGTGATCAAACATAATCGTTAATGGTTAGTTATGGTTGAGTTGCATGACTATGTTAAGAAGATTCTTTACTTTTTTCCACAGCTGCGCACAGTTTTTGATGTAAAACAGATGTATACTAACAAGCAAAGCAAGCGATTAAGTACTTCATGCTCACCTCATTACTCTTCTTACCTTCCGCTTCCATTCTGATTTGACTGAGCTTTAATTATTGTTTATCTAACAGTATTTAAAGTTGTTTAGCAAAAACCTTATATATTCACATTCAGCTACAATAGACGAAAGTAATTGTGATTGTATTCATTGAATTTATTGTATAAGAATTCACCAATAACGATGTTACAACTAATGTCATAATGAGGTCCATTATTAAACCAAATACAAACCGGTTGCATAAAGTTAACTTTATGCAACTGGTTGTATTTGGTTTAATTGTTCCTGAACGATTGTTCCAGAACGATTCATGGTTAAGTCTGCTTATAATGTGCCTAACCTCAAATTGGAGTTGACCTATTCCATCATCAGTAAAAGTCATGAGTTAACTTCGGGGGCAATTTTTTTGTATTTTGTTGGTCGTAGATAAAGTAGTGTATGCAACGATTGTATAATGCCTTTAAGCCACTCGTGAGATATTTAGAACACTAGCGGACTCGTGGCTTAAAGACATTCATAATACAATTGTTGCATAAACTACTATCATCATGATAAATTCTTGATCTTGATGGTGTAAATACACTGATACTGTGCCAAAATTAAGTGGCAAAATGTGTTTACCTTCGGAATGACTGTGTCCTCAGCAATTTTTGAGTAAGTCTTCCTCGCCTCTACGAATACTTTTTCCACTCTGTAGGAGTAGGGGTGGGCAATCAGGCGGTCCAGGGTTGAGACTACTTGACGGTACTGAAACAAATAACAAGATTCATAAGACATGATTCTATCACTTTGGCTAGGTTGGGTTTACATGATTCAGGGAAATAATGAGTTTAATTTAAACTATAATGGGCGTTCTCTCGCTTAATTCTTTATAGTTTTTTCTTAATTTTTTATCCTTAAGGCCCTGAGTAATTGTCGGGTCGAAGCGTGAGTTGTCTTTGTCTGAGTCCGGAGGATAGGTTAGCAGTGCTCTCTCCCCTGAAAGGCGTGGCTGACTGCCCCTCTTATCCTTTTCCCAACCCTGCAAATCCTCTCTTTCTGAAAGATGCAAAAAATGTCCCTTCATGGCAATGATGGGACTTTCAATTCTCTAACACCTATCTAACCTATGTCTGCTTTAAGTATTATGGTATCATTCTACATAGGATTTTACCTCATCATTAGTGATTGTCTCTAGAAATTTCTGTTCAAACTCTTCTTTGGAAAGCCACTGATACCCTTCTTGAGATCTGGAAAAATGCATTATACATTACTTAATTACAGGAAAATTTAAAAAAAGAGACATGAAAAACATGTTATGTACAAAATTAAAAAGTTACCAAATTTGGTTGTTACCAAAGATGTCAAATACTTTTTTTAATTTTTATTTTCGAATGTTTACGTCGATGGCATTTTTTGGATGAGATACACAAACGCTTTTAAGGGAAAGCGGTCCAAACCCCTCAAATTTGTGTGGGTGTGCCGGGAATCGAACCCGCCTCCTCTTGAACTGAAGTCCAAGACGCTAAACAGTAGATCTACATACTGTCCGTACTGTACGGACAGTTTTAGGTTAAACATGTGCGCACATAGACTGTTAACGTGGTGGGAATATGTAAATATATGTGTTTGTTTGTGTAGAGATGGTAAAAAGGTTTTTAATGTCCCGACAATAATGGAAGTGTGCTCCAGTTTTAATATTATGGATTCATTATGACTTACATGACTGAAGATGGTTCGTCATAGAACCGAAACCGGTCTCTTGTAACAAAAGTATTTGACATCTAAAAGTACTACCAAATTTGGTAAGTTTTTAATTTAGTAATACAAGGTAACAAGGCTTCAGCAATCTATTGATGTTCTGTACCTTCAAAACTGACACTAAGGAAAGACAAAAGATCAAAAAAGTGTTTGAAGTTCTTGATTGTTACTATTTTATATGTGTTCATATTGTTATTTATTTATATTGTTAAGAGGCCTTTTCCACTTTCCACATCATGTAACATAAAATTAAAGTGAACAGGAAAAGTATATGGAAAAAGGAGCAGATAAAGTCTTTAAAAACTTCTTCCGACTAAAGAAAAATACTTACAAGGCAAGGGCTGGGTCTGGTTTCAGTTGTTTTCTAATCATTGTGTCTTCAAATGCATTCAGCTCTAAAAGAACATCTACCAATTCCTAGAAAATAAATAACAAGTCAAGTATTAGATCCTAAGAATACAGTACTGATTATACTAGCTGTTGTACTTGTTTTTCACACTATTGAACTGGAAAATAACCATAGTTCCCATGAGAACTAAATAATAACTAGACCTCCCCAAAATAAAAATATGTAAAAATACATTAAACATGTAAAGCATAAGAGGTGAAACCCAAAGGGATTTCACGAGCATGAATAGGCCTATGTGTTGCATCGGTTCAAGATCTACCACTGTGCAAAATTTCAGCCCAGTCTGTTCAATAGATTTTGAATTCACCCCTAACAACAACAAAATATACAGAAATCGCTTCTTTAAATATAACAGTTTATAAACTGATTACTGTTTAGGCTACACTTGAAAAATTAAGCCAGTTTGTTAATCAGCTGAGAGGTTTAAACAATCATATACGCTCCAGATCTCAGACAGAAAAAACTACTTCAATGTCCTTATTTACCCAGTATGACAATCACACTTTTATATCTTACTGATTCTATTCAATAAAAAATGTCCCAAGCTTCCTAAACTGAACTGGGCTTGAACCTAATTAGTTTAAATTAACTGGCCTAGTGAATTAATAGTAGTGATTAGTAGTTAGTTAGTTAATGACGAATAAACCTGAGTTACATGTCATGTCTAAATTGACATCATTATTCTAATAACAACCTACGTGCAGATAGGAGTATAAGTTGGGTCTCCCTGTGTAAAACAGGTAGTGATAAGGTCGGCCTGTCTCATCAAACTCTGCCTCCTTTTTGGGTGGGTGAACTTCCGAGGGTGGTTTCAGAAACGGCCTTGTTTTCTTCACAAATAGCCCGGACGGAAACAGGTACGCTATCGCTTCCTGAAAAAAATGAGGAATTAAATTTGATGGAATACTAAAAAAGTGTCAAAAAGTCAAAGTATGTCATGTAGTCAAAAAGAGTCAATAAGAAATGCATCTCTAAATATTCAGGTTATACAGCTTAAATTCTAACAATTATACTACACTCAATTCCACATTCACCTTTCAGTACAGGCCTTATGGGGGATGGTTATTCTATTACCTTTGCTGAGTGTATTTGTTTACTAAATCCGTATCATGTGATGGTAAAATCATCAGCTGATTATTATTTCATATGGGTAGTACAACCTGAACTGTCATTTGAAACACAAGGCTTATGAAATTTCCATACTGAAAGGTGAATGTGGAATCGAGTTATACGAACATAATTCTGGAATAACGTTTCCTTTGTCAGACCTAATTAATAGAGATCAGCTGAAACCATGCAATATTGGGGGAGAAAACATAAACCGCACCTTGTCTGCAATAGTTCACACATATACAGTGCACCTCGGATTATCCGTATCTCACATTATCTGGACCCAGGATTATCCGGATTGTCCTATACATGAAATTAAAACATTAAAATCACAGTAAAACATAATTTCAGTGAGTTTTACGAGAGGAAAGTGTCTTCTAAAAGTAATGTGCAACTGCAATTCATCAATATACGCATTTGGTATCACAAAAATATAAGTTACCATATTACCTGAACAATGAATTGCAACGTTTTTGTTCAACAAGTGTTTTCATCTGTTGCTATGTACACAGTAATCTAAACATTCAATAACCTGTGGCAATTCCACAGGTTAGTTTGTTACTGTCACTTGTGTTTAAAGTTGCATGAAGTTTGTGTGAACTGACATTAAGTTCCAAAATAACGGAGAGTAAAATTAATATTTTGTACTATCTTGATTCACTGTTTGCAGCATAAATATAGAAGGGGATACATTTGCTACGTAGGCTATACATTATAATGACCTCAGATTTCCAGGATTTTTGTTTTATGCATCGGTGTTTCGCCAAATTAATCCAGACAATTAAACTGTACTGTACTATTAAACACCTCGTACAGTCCGAGGTGTACTGCACTATTAAACACTTCTTGGTCTTAGTTTGTGTATTAGAACTTGCCAGTAATCAGTAAAACACTTGAAATCCAGACTACCCCAGTCAACTAAAAAGAGCTATGGTACTTTTTGAAAGCTGTAGATGTGGCGAGCTACACTTTAAAAGACGTTTCCCTAACACTCGCATTCCATTGGCTCCCTGCCCTGCACTTTTGTTAAAACATCAAATGCATTTAACCAATGGTTTCATGGTGCTGGAACGCGCCGGAAAGCTGTTCTGGCACTGATTTTATTGAACAAAACAAGAATTCTATCATGGTAGGCTACACTGATTATAGGCAGAGCCATAGCCTAGGGGTTAGTAGGGTTCTCTGGGCTCTCACCAAGCCGGCCCGGGTGCAATTCCTGGCCGCGGCTCTAAAAAATTTTATCATAAGGAAGAGCTTCTGTGGTTCGGAAGTCACGTTAAGCTGTTGGTCCACTGCGTAGAAAACAATAATAGACCTACGTAGGTATTAGGTGAAGAGAACTGTCACTTAATTGGTGGCCTCCCTCTACTAATAAAAACCATACAATAATTTAATTTTTTAACAATAATTATATCTTGAGGTAAAATAATTTAGTTTGAGAATGGTGGTATGACTTTGACCTACGTTCTAGTTCAGGCTGTGTCCAATTACACAGTTTGGGCACTTAAAACATGCTTATTATATTGTTTGACATTGAAAGACATGGTAAAATCGGGTTTGCACACTACTAGCATTTCTAATACTATTTGCTAATCCTGCATTAGACTAGATGTTAACATTATATTTTAAAGGTTTTTAACTCAAACCAATTTCTTAAAATCTACTTAGCTTAGCATTGGCTTAGCATTAGTAGGTAGTATTAGTTCAGCTTAATATTTTTTTTTAATTTTAATGCATAATATTTAGAAACTTATGCTGAAAAATTAGAGCTTCAACCCTTTAGAAAAATAAAGAGGGCATCCCAATACAAAAACGTTATCCTACATTGTGGGGGAGAGGGTCCGCACAAATCCCTGGGCGCACTGTTCCGGCACTGGACCATTTACCATGACATCACGATTTAAAAGTATAAAACACATTAGTGAGGACTTACATTGACATCATCCTGAGTAAAATTGTCTGGATCCTTTCCCATCATATTAGCTAAGTGACGCTTCCCTGTTTTGTACTCCTCTTCTTCTTTTTCAATAAATTTGTCTAGAAAAATTTGGATAGAAAATTAAAATTTTTAATTTATAGAATTATATAAATTCTATAGAATGTATGTTGTGGGTTATATAACGTAACTTTATTGGAATGGAACTGAATAACAAGCAGAACTCACGTACTGTATCATGATAAGTCTGTAGGCTACTATAAGTTTACTCATTATCTTAGGGAAATTCCAAACCAGAAGACACTTAATGACAAGGTAATTTTACATTGATGTTTGCCTTTTTAGTAGATACTTAAGAAGGCAATGAAATTTGTACTTGCAAATTCGTATTTATAACAAAAACAAATTGAATTAGTGTTCTTAACGTTATATTTATTTCAGGAGTACAAAAACCAAAAGTCCAACAAAACACTTACTGTAAGCCACGGATCTCTCAAGATACGCTCGCATTGCTTTACTTGACTTTTCTTCTTTAATTCCATATTTTACCAATGTGTCTTCTTCTTCTTCTCTCAAACATGTGGTTATACTGAGTCTGCGGATAGAGTTTGACAACTGATCTTGCAAACTGTTAGCCTAAAAAGTTAAATAAGTCAGTCTTTAGCCTCAAAAATAAATATTCAACAATTATAACACTTATTAAATGTAAATAGGGGAAATTCGCTAAAAGTACAAAAAAGTAATGTTGTTACATAACGTGATAGGTCTACGTTGTTTTGCTAAAAGTTGTCCTCCAAATGTAATGCTGAGCGTCCCACTTCTTTTGGGGGCAATTTTCCATGCTTTGGTTTCTTAGTTTTTGAAATAGGATAATCCAGCTTTTCTATATTCCTTCCTGGTCTTATCCTTCCACTTTCCAATATTTACTTCACATGTTTTATTTTAATTTATGCGATTTTTGGTCGCTGGGCGACATCGCAAAACCGGCGGTACGAGTTTCATATCTGATCTTCTGCCTTTACAGATTATGTTTATAACTACTTATTGTTTAAACGTTTTGCCCAGGTTTAGTAAATAGCTGAACTTCCCAATATGACTTGACATGGGTGAAGATCAGTTTTGTTTTCGGTATTCAGTTTAGGTTTCGGTAATACAATATCAACTATCAACCTATCGTGTTCAACTGAACCCATATACAGTTTCAACAACCGTCAGTAATGAAGAAACATTGATAACAAATAATAACCGAAACCATTGCCAATTATATTATTTGACTCTCTTACTAACAATAAAACATTCCAATTGTAGGTAGGCCTAAGCCTATAATAAATAATAATATAATAAAAAATGAAAATAAACTAAACTTAATAAGGCTGACCAAAAAAAATTAATTAAAAATTAAGTTACTATAAGTAACCAACCAAACAACTTACCTTATTTCTCATCTTCCTCCATTTTGTAGCCTACTAAAATACTATCGCTAAATATAAAGCCTATATTTCCATAGAGTAACAAAACAATCGATATGAAATATAATGGAATCGGATGTCGGTCAAGTTCTATCCAACAAACAATACATTGAACTTCGACTATCAGTAGATCGTTCGGTATTGTTTTCTTAGAAAACAGACGTTCAATTATCTGCTGCAGGAACGAACAGCAGAAGATCACATATGAAACTCTTACCCAACTGGGGGAGTCCATCTTTCAGTGAAAAGAACGTTATTCCCCAAAAGGTCCATGCAGTCCCGCCAAGCACACCAACTTTGACAGACAAAATTAGGGCTGCCAACTCAAATATCATCAAAACAAAATATAACACGGTGTAGCTCATGTCCTAGAGAACATTTTTTCACTGAATACCACCAATTTTGAAATGTTGCCGCTTAGAACATTTTATGGGGGACCCCTTCGAATGTTCAAGGAGTAACTATTTACAGTGCTTTTAGAATGAGTACATTCTTCTATGATCCAACCGTACAAGCAAAAGGTAATTTAGATTTTCCATTACAGGTCTCAAAAATGAAATTTTTATTTTTCAATAGGTACGAAATATTATGCTACTTCCCAATAGGTTATGATTACTAATTCCCAATACGATTATACTAAACCTGAGCAAAACGTATAAAAAATAAGTAGTATAAGTATAACCTGTAAAGGCAGAAGATCAGATATGAAACTCGTAGCATTTTAAAAATATTTTTTTGATTCTTATCGCTAAAAGAAGCGGATAAATCTGTACAGGAAAAATTAGGTAATCTTATGGAATCGAAACTTAGAAATTGATTTTAATAGCTCAATTCAACTAAAATTACCGTATCGTAAGATTTAATCCAGGGACTTAGGCCTAAGTCCCTTTTACTTTTAGCATCACAATTACCAAGCAAGACATGGGAGAGTAGGCCTAGGCCTACCTACTCAAACTTGCGGTTGATTTTGAAATTAATCTAGCCTACTGAGCCACGAAACATATTACTTACTGAGACCTTAGTGAGTATTGGGTAAAACTTGAATGTTCTTGTTATATTATTACAGCAAGGTAAACTTTGAAACACTGCATTCTTCAAAGTAATCATTTCGAGGTTATGAATTTCGTATAGCTAAAAAACTTATTTGAACTGTTTCTATGCTAAAAGAAATGCCATTACAGAGTACAAATTAAATTAAACTTAACTAAAGCATTAACTATTCTGTAAAAGTTATATTTTAGTTACTATTAAAAATAAGAAGACATGCAACAGCAGAATAGCAGAAACCAAAACAAATTTATTTTATAATTTCTCATAAATATTAAAAGTCAGCTGTTTTCCATTTACAACGGCGTTTGGGTGAGTATAAAATCTTAAGCATGAAGATAGAAAGCACACAGTCATTAATCATATGTATACTTATGAATCAATTATAAACGCTGTCTACATATAATCATTGTCAGAGTTTTGTGCAATACAATATTTGTAGGTAAAAACATCATAGACTACCATAGTTTGAAAATTTTAACTTTGAATAGATAGGCTTTCGTGCATAATCGAATGATAATGTTTACTAGTGATGAACAGTGGTAGAAACAGGGGGGTGTTTCTAAACGGGTTTCACAAGTACTAGCTAGCTAATCATTAACTACTAGTTACAATTCATCTCCATTGTTATCTTTATAGTTTTGAAACGGAATCTTAGTATTACAAAATACAAAGCCAATTTTATTACTTCACCAACATCGTTTAGAAACAGCCCCCAGGAGTCACCTAAATTGGCCGGAACGAAAGTAAACAAACTGTCATCTTTTTACGAACCTAACCATAAAATCCAGCTATGCTGAAAACATTGTCAACGAGCACGGTAACTAGAAAAAAAAATTTTAATGCTCCTTGGCTTTAAATTGGAGTACTACTAGCGCTAATGTTTATAGTCCGTGCCAGATTGAAAAAGAGAGTGTCGGACCGGTCCAGGTAGGCCCGGACAGCCCTCATCCGCTGTTGTCACAGCACCTATTGTTGTGAGGCCGGCCGGCGACGGGGGTGGGCGGGCAGCCCCCACGCCTGAGGCATTGACTGCGGGCCGCTTCGAAATTCCTTATACCAGGAATAACTCGCCGGCCGGCCTCACAACAATAGGTGTTGTGTCAACAGCGAATTAGGGCTGTCTGGGCCTACCTGGACCGGTCGGAAACTCTCTTTTTCAATCTGGCACGGACTATACTTTGGTCCCGGTTACGTCACTCGTGAACCCTACCGTCTTTTTTCTAGTTACCGTGGTCAACGAGCATGTTTCAGCATAGCACTTGGAGTGAAAGGGAAGATGTGATGCAACTTGCAACTGGACGTTCTTGCGCAACTTAAAATATTACTCATAGGCTTTTCAAATTGTATACAGGAGAGGGTGTGTTATTAGTGTTATCGGCACACATGGATGTGTTATTAGTGTTATGGATGCGGCATGATTAATAGAATTTCTTAATAAATAATATAAATACAGGAAATTAGGTGAGTTTATGAATAGCCATTACTAGTATTGCAAAATAACATCTGACAAGAAAGATAGATTGCGTTCAAAACTTATAAAAAGTGTCCCAGGAAAAAATAAACAAAGCAGATAAACAAATTAAAATAAATGCCAATCAAGAAATAGAATGAAATGATACTTTACGTAATGTAAAAAGGTGAATGAAAATACAGGGTGTTTTTTTACGCGACCCATTTTTAAGATTGAATAATGCACATATAACTATGAAATTAGTATTGTTTTATTGATCTTTACATTTTGTACAACCTATTATTTAAGTTTGATCACATTTAGTTTACATTATGTGCTCAAACAATTCGCCATTGGCATTTGTATAAAGTTGTGCTCTCTCCATCAAATTGCCGAACACGTGTTGCAAGTTACTTTTTGAATTTCTTGCATTGAATTAGTTATGTTTGTTTTGAGCTGCTGAATATCCTGTGAATTTATTTCGTTGGCCTCACTTTTTATGTACCGTATCCCCAAAGAAAATAATATAGTGGGGTCAAATCCGAGGATCTGGGGGGAAATAAAATCCTTCACTGTTAAATTAAAGTTTTGGATTGCGTTAGAAAAAAACACCCTGTGCAAATTTTTTAAGCTATACAAAATTCCACATATTCACCTTTCAGTGTAGAATTTCCATAAGCCATGTGTTTCAAACGGGCATTTTAGGTGGTATTATACAGTGTGCATTGGTTATAGCCCCCTATAAAAATATTGTGTCATCCTCTTAATAAACATATGTGTTCTTCCAAGTAATCCGAACTATGCTTGCTGAGCTATAGACCGATTTTCTTAACGGGACCACTTTTTGAGATACTGTGCGAGAGAGATGGAGAGTCTTGTGAGGGGAAGTGTTAACCAATCACAGTCCCTCCACGTGACATGCTCGATCACAATTGGCTGAAGCAAATATGTTTTTTTTAATTTAACAGTTTCCTAACATCTGTTACATACGTCACTTTGATACGATAATCCCTGAACCTAATACTTTAGATTGTATTAGTAACGAATGTTTGTTTTCATGTCGTCGGGAGAAGAATAAAATGGTTTTCAAAATAAAACAGTTGTTGATAACTTTTAAATTAAGGCTATCAGCAAGAAAAGAAATATCTATGGCCGAATATAAATAATGTTAAAAAATGGATTAGTTACACATTTTATATGTAAATGCTTATTTTTAAGGGATAATGTTTTGTACAAAATGGCCGTTACAATACTTATCTCAAAAATAATCAAATCGTAATTCCAGTATTAAGTTATATTAGATTTTTTACTTAATTAATCTTTTATTAGTTTAGTTTATGTTTTTAATTATGAAGTTAACTAGGCGTTTAGCAAATCATATATAATATGGGAGAGGGTTAAAACTAATGATATTTGATCCTAGAACTCGGCAAGAGTAACAGTAGCCTACCCTTATGTTCTCAGACGCTTGATGTAGTTCGGGGGGGGGGGGGGGGGGGGCTAGCGTTCACGCATGAGAATGTGTTCGTGCAGTCACACCAGACCAACGTAAAGTGCCACTAGTTTAGCGATTCAAACTCGCGAACCAATAAACATATAATAAGGTATCAGTGTTAAGCGGATAAATTAAACGTTGATATGCAAGACGGTGCGGGATTTTCTGATACGCGATGCAAGCTCTAGTTTATGTTTAGGGCTTTAGGCCTACTAGATCGATTGCTGTCGAATGCAAATGCGATCTAAAACGAGCAGGAGTGAATGTCAAAATGGTGGGAGTTCACTATCATCAGACCAGGGTGAACCTGACTTTCCCTGCAAACATTCGGTGTATTATGCTGTTTGAGGCCTTGAAAGAGCGTTTAGGAACGATCCATGCTGAAAATTCGCTTAATCAAAAGAGGCTTTTTTAAAACGTATTAATCGGTGTTTAAAAACCAAATAAGCTCTACATCTGTAATCATAACTATGTGTGTTTTAGTACATCCTAATTTCTGATATTTATACGTATAACATCTTATAATTGGTTCATATTCGCTTTACCTAATTTGTTCACTAATAAGCCTACACTAGGCAGACACCTAAAGTTCAATTTTAACATGTTCGTTGCAAATGTTTTCTATTTCTAGGCCTGGAAAACACGCAGTGACAAGTTCAGTTGTGAGTAATCTTTACATTTTTGTTCTTCACCACTACGGAGATGGAAAAATGTACCACGCACTCTCTATGATTGTCAAGCTAAACGTTAAAAAAGTGGTTAACATGAAAAATGTGCCCGTAAAATGCGCTATTTCATACAGTATGCACGACAAAAACACCTTTCTGTACTCGTATTTTCTTTTCATCCTCTGATCTAAATAAGAAACCCAAACAATTCTTCACAGCTGTCTTTTGAATAATAGTGAAAAGAAACGGTTGCAACTGCGACCGGTAAAAGAACAGTTAACATTAAAAACATGTTTCTAAATAGCAGTTGCATACGAAAAAGAAATAGTTCCTTTAATCCGTCCCGTAGTTTGAAGGGGAAAGATGAATGACGGTAGGGGTTTTACCTCCCCTACATGCGCGGAAATTTTCTGCGCATGGACTCGTTTAGAAAATCCAAGAATAGATCAATTATTCCGCATTACTCCTGGCAGGTGGTTGGGTTTACAAACGGCTGTTATTATTACTTTGTTAGTATTTTCTTAATTTATTTCGTGGCGATCATCATCTTAGCCCACAAGGTCCAATGTTACAATTTTCAAATTCAATTTTAAACTTTAAACATAATCCTATCCTATACTCTTATATGAGCAATGTTATCGTCCTTGTTTGCTTGCTTGCTTGTTTGCACAATTATCTCTAAAACGGCTCTGAGGATTTTCTACAGTCTTGAAATAAGTAATTTAAGACTCAAAAACATTTGCTATGCAGACTACTTGGCCAGAGAAAATCTAATAAAGTAATAAAATGAATTTTACTGTTGTAAAATTTTAACATTGGCCTTATGAGTTGTCATGATAGCACCGAAATAAACTAGGGAAGTGTAAACAAAAGAAGTAACAGCTGTTTGGAAACAACAGCCATCTAGGACAAATTCAGCGTGTGGGAAAAAATTGCATGGATTAATAAAAAGGTTTTTATTTGTCAATTTTGTGACACTGAAATATTTTATAGTAATTGGATGAACTGGTAATCATGAAAAAACACCGAGCAAGTCTCGGTCCATCAGGTACTTTTATTTTTACAAGCAACTAGAGTAACCCCGTGCAGCGCAAAGCGCCGCAAAAAACTGATATTATATTTTCCACTATAAAGACACTGGTATAATGTACCATCTAAAAAATTAAAAAACAAATTCGATGTCACTTGTTCTGTCATTCTACTTTTTAAATCAGCACTGAACTACTTAAATGCAATAAATTACAACATAAACCAAGGAAGTTAGCAGGCGCGAACTCAGGGAGGGGGGGGGGCTCAAGCTTCTCCCGAACTTGGAAAAATATGCAAAAAATGGGAAAACACAATTTTTTTAATTTGAGGAAAATCTCTCAATTGTGTAGTCTTTTGTAGATTTCTTGATTATTTCTTAGAGATTTGGTAATTTCACAGCCATCAAAACTCTTAACACCGTCGGTCAATATCGGGATATGACTATACCGGGTATATCTATCGGGTATCTTCACTATACCGGTTTTCCAGCCAAATTTTTCCAATAGCTAACTGTTTATTTTATGAGTGACATTAAACCTCTTATAAGGAAACCTATTATTTTTTACTACGTTTAGGTATGTATTTCAATTTTTGAAATTGTCTGTAACCATCCAATATGGTGGAAAACATAATTTTTTCTTATGGCACCATGTATATTATGGTGTTTTTGGATTCTACACAGGAAAATTTGAATTTGTTAACACTAAAATCCTCATAACTTCTTAACCTTAATTTTTACAGACATACGGGTGGTGTCATTTTGTTTCGCATCTTAAGCACTAAACACCATGAAAGTTTTATCAAAATCGTTTCAGCCGTTTTTGAAAAATGTGGAGTTTTGTAGTTTCTTATGGATTTTCATGGGGTAAATACTCTTAAAAATGGGAAAAAAACCTGGAGGTATTATTGTTTCATACCTACAGGCCAAATTTCATGAAAATCGGACTATTGGTGCCTTCTCTAGCTCTGTTCGTGCCAGAAAGGAAAAGAGAGTGTCGGACCGGTCCAGGTAGGCCCGGGCAGCCCTAATCCGCTGTTGTCACAACACCTATTGTTGTGAGGCCGGCCGGCGACGGGGGTGGGCAGCCCCCACGCCTGAGTCATTGACTGCGGGCCGCTTCGAAATTCCTTATACCAGGAATTACTCAAGAAATAACTCGCCGGCCGGCCTCACGACAATAGGTGTTGTGACAACAGTGGATTAGGGCTGCCCGGGCCTACCTGGACCGGTCCGACACTCTCTTTTCCTTTCTGGCACGAACATCCACACATCCACACGTACATACACAAACGCACACACATACATACGGTTGGACAGACACCACTCTGAAAAACACTTTTTTGATTCAGGGAGTACTAAAACAAATATATCCACTAACAACTCAAATCAACACATTTTGACAAAGACAATACTTTCTCCGAAAACCATGTTTTTGGATTCGGGGAACACGAAAAGAAAATATATCCAATTACAACTCAAATTCAAAAATGTTAACAAAAATACGTTCTCCATATATTGTGGTAAAGGGGGAGAAAGTAAAAATGACAGGAAAATAAAAAAATTGAAACACACACCAAAAATCAGCATAAAAATAAGGGGTTTCCTCATAATAAGTTTACTCTCAGACATGAAATGAAAAAGTTAGCTTGGATAACTTAAGGCTGGACATTCGGTACCTATAAACAATGGTATAACACATAGAAATTTAAAATATATTATTTGTCATGTTCTTTGAAACACAATTATACACATTCAATAACCACTAACCTTCTTAAATCCTATACTCTTATATGAGCAATGTTATCGTCCGGCCGTGCGTCCTTGCTTGTATGCTTGCTTGTATGCTTGCTTGTATGCTTGCACATTTATCTCAAAAACGGCTCCGAGGATTTCTTTCAAAGTCTGGAAATAAGTAATTTATGACTCAAAAACGTCTTTTACGCAGATTACTTGGCCAGAGAAAATCTAATAACGTATTAAATCGAATTTTAAAGTTGTAAAATTTTAACATTGGCCTTATGGGTTGCCGTGATAGCAACGAAAATAAACAAGGAAAGTGTAAACAAATGAAGTAATAATAACAGCTGTTTGGAATCTACAGCTATCAAGGGAAAATACAGCAGGTGGGATGAAGAGTCCATGGAGCAATAAAAAAGGTTTATATTGATACATTTTATGACATTGAGATATTTTATAGTAACTGGATGAACTGGTAAACATGAAATAACACCGAGCAAGGCTCGGTCCACCAGGTACTAAAGTAAATCACAACATGAACATACCATGTTATGACAGTAAAACATGTGCTTTATAACAAAGCTTTGTAATCAGCTGATCTGTACAGTTATACTCAGTTGATCAGTAAAAACAATACTAACGGATGGAAAATATTTCATATTCCATTTTTAAAATATAAAATGAAGGAATATTTAACTTTTCAGGCAAATGGGCATGTATAGAGTTAATTACCTTTCCTTTGACACAACCAGCATGTAAATCGGTCCGATAGAACTCCAGATCGCACTCAAAATAAGCTTAAAACTTTACCTCATGTTATTGTCTAAAGTGATTTTAATTTCGGTTTTTTAGAAAATTTAATGGAGTAACAGCTGAAATCGAAGCAAAATGGGCAAGTATAGATATAACTTTTATTTGGTACCAGCTATGTGCGAATTCGTTCCAATATGGGCAAGCTCGCTGGCTGTCAGAAGTTTAATTTTTCCCCTATATTAAATCTCCATAAGAAAAGTTTATTTTCCTTTGGACCCGATTAACATAAATGTTTTCAAATGTAGCATTCATCGTAGGTCTAAAAAGGACACTTAATATGAGTGCTACCATTAAAACCAACCTTTTACGATTTGGCATTGTAATAAACATTTAGATCATCATCATTATTGAAATCAGCTGTTTCACATAATTAAGTAGTTATAATACTAAACAATTTAGCAATCAAATCTTATTTTTTATTTACACCTATAATTTGAATAGTATAAAACTTTTTTTGCTTTCCATTTAAAAGATAATACATGATAATGCATAAATTTTTATATACTGGCTATGATAAACCAAATGCTACTTGAGCATTTGCTCTTTTTCTGTCGTTAGACAAAGTACCTCGTGTCCTCACAATCAGCTGAATGAATGACTGTCAAATTATATCATTGCAAAGGTTTGGAAATGTGGATTTTTTAAAATAATTTAAAAAAGCAAGATAACGTAAAAGTAAATAAAACCTGCAAATATAGAAAATTTGAGCTTTATTTGGAACAAACTGCATGAAAATGGGTCCAGTGGAGGTCTCAGACGAACTGTCCAAAGGATTGGAAAAGTTGATCTTCTTTCCTTTTTTCCCCCATGTTAAATCTCCATAAGAAAAGTTCATTTTCCATTTTTTACCCAGTTAACATAATTTTTTTCAAAATACTAATAAAACCTGCAAATATAGGGCCGATAACCTTCGTTTTGGTACAACCCGCATGGAAATCGGTCCAGTAGAACGACCAGGGTCGCTGTCATTAGTTTTACAAAAGTTTTTTAATATATAAGATTAATTGGACCTCCATTGAAAACTATTTTTAGCCATAAATGTAATATTTACAGCATTCGAAGGACAACCTTGGAGCCGTTTTTGATATAACTGAGCGCATCAATCTAGCAAGTAAGCAAGCAATCAATCGAGCTATGTATAATTGCTCATACAATAGTATAGGATTTTATATAGAACTCGTTTTATTTTTCTTTTGAGGAAGCCGAGCTTAAGATTTGAAAAGTTAGGATCGTGGGCCGGAATTGACAAATATCAAGATATAACATGTATAAATAATGTAATGCTACAAAACACTTAAATGTTTTTGGAAAATTGTGATTTGTCATTCTTATAAATGATCATTATCATCGCAAATGTTTCCTGAAAAGGTACAGGTAAAACACCTATCCCGTGTACGGACTCTGAACCCCATAATATAAGACAAACAGACAAACTGTTTGGACCTTCTTATATTACTGTACATATTACCAAATAGCAGTGTTTTATAACTCACTGTATGGTACAATATAAAAGAGAAGCGGCGATATAAGATGTTAGAATGGCTCATCCAAGAGCGAGTATGACTTTATTTTATTGAACCCCAGAGGCAGTTTTATTGAGCTAAAAGCTTATTCAACTGTTATTGTCTTAAGGAAATAAATGACATAGTTCTTATAATTTTGTTTGTAACTCTGTTTTACAGCTAGTATAGTCTTCTATGATGAATTAGTGGAGGTGCAATCGGTAACTGTAGTTGTCTTAGTTCAACTTCAAAGCAGTGGTCGGTGTTTGAAGATTTTGTATTATAGATATATTAGATAAAAAATTAAGTCATATCACTAATGACGAAATTATTGTTTTTAATTTTTATATTTCTATACGATCGTAAAATTATATTAGTTATCACAAAAAAGAGTACCTTGTAACAGTTGGGGTAATATATAATTTGTACCAATATAGATGGCGAAAAATATTAATATTTTTAAACGACTGTTGCTGAATAAATAAATAATGGTCCAAAATATTTATTTTATTGGAAGATTTTAAGTCTTACAAATTGTACTATACTACAAATTTTACTATACTTTTAAAAGTATTTGTTTATCACTTTTAATAAATACAAAGTACTTGTAACATGCATATCTATTTGTTCATAACAGAAAAGTAAATATTATGATATAAACAACTCCAACATGTAAACAATTAACATATCATGGTAAAATATATAACAGTGGCCTTCCCCTAAACCTTCGTGCGCAACATTTGATCGATGTGGCATTTCCAAATTTGTCCATCGTCCATCTTGATATAATAGTGAAGTTTGCCGTCTCTACTTTGAATATTTCCGTAGCTCCATTTCCATATTCGGTATAGTTTCGTACTTGTACTCGGTCACCTGGTTTGAAGTATCGCACTATTCCTTTGGGTGGTTTTGTCTCTTCTTTGCTCTTTGGCAAAAGTAAACTTAAGTATGTGTGGATCTCTCTATTGAACATCAGGAAGTATGAACAGTTCCCAGTTGAATTAGAAGCTTGACAGATTTTCATTAGCAGTCGGTGAAGTTTTTCTTCCAGTGTACCAGGTTCGTCTGACATAGACTTGATTAGCTTTTTATCGTTTGTACAAAGCGCTCGACCTGGCCGTTCGATGACGGATGATAAGGGGCTGTCATTTTGTGCAAAGTTCCATAGTCCTTCAAAAAGTTACTGAATTCAGAAGAGCTGAACTGACGACCGTTATCTGAGAATAGAATACATATCTATTCAGCCAGGAAGTCTTGTAGGGGTGGAAGTGCGAGAGAGATGGAAAATGCTTCCACCACTATTTCCTTCATCGGTTGTGTATAGTCAACTTAAAATCCCACATGGCCTATGACAACATTACAAATATTGGGCGCGTTCAGCCGCAGTCACCGGTGGGTAATCTACTAACCTATAATAAGTGACCGGTAGTGGTGAACGTACCACCTACCGATCATTGTTGTGCATCCACCGATGTTGTGTTTACGATGGATTCGGTAAGTAACCGGACATTGTTGATTGTCAAGATGCGGTGGATTTGCCTATTAGTGGGTGTGTTCAGCCGCAGTCACCGGTGGCTAACCGGTCACCATAGTCACTAATAGGCAAATCCACCGCATCTTGACAATCAACAATGTCCGGTTACTTACAGAATCCACCGTAAACACAACATCGGTGGATGCACAACAATGGTCGGTAGGTGGTACGTCCACCGCTACCGTTCACCTAATTTAGGTTAGTATATTACCCACCGGTAACTGCGGCTGAACGCGCCCATTGTTGCAAACAAAGAATCATATGTTTTGTCAGATGAGTTATTCGAAATTTGACTGTACTCTGAGACTCGCGGTAGGGGAAATCTTCACTGCGCATGCGCGTCCCACGGGACTTCTGGGTCGAACAGATCAGTGAATATTTTACGTATCTCTCTGATTGCCCATGAAGAAGTAATAGTCTTCGTAGGAATGACTTCAACCCACTTACTGAACAACTTTTATGATATTCACCGAATTTAAATGGTACATGTGTTGGTACAAAATAAGCATGATGACTTGCAGACTTCAAACACGTACCTATGCGTACGTATGCCGTAAACCTAATATTCCTTGAAACTAAGTAATTTTAATAAATTATGAGTAATACCAGTAGTTTTATTAAAGCACTCGAGCGCTACATGCCAAAGCCATAATAAAACTAAACTTGTTCGTTTTACTTGGAAGCTGGGGGCTGCAGCGGCGCCGGGATGCAATAAAATAAAATCTCGCACGACACTTGGACGAGCCATTTAACAACTTATATCGCCTCTTCTCCGTTATGTGGAACTATCCAGTGGGCATAAAACAATGTCGGCCAATCGGCATGAGGATAAAGATTCAGTATCGTAACCCGTAACCCTTAGTGTTTAATTTTTTTAGATTTTCAGATCTATAATAAAAAAGTTTACTTCCTACAAAATTGATTTTTACCTTGCATTTTGAGAATTTTTTATTTGGAGGATTTTTCAGTATTTATTAATGGAATTAAGTAGTTGTTGGTCATTAGTTACTGCTCCAAACGGCAGTTGTACAAATACATTTTAGGGGAATTTAAAATGTACTTAATTACTAATCCAATCAATAAAATAATCGGAAAAATCTTATAACTCCAAATTATATGGATTTACGAGACTAATTGTAAATAGATATAAATTGTAAATAGATTTCGTATTGTAAATACGATAAATATCTAATTGTAAATAGATATTTTTATAAATGGACTTGAAAATCCCTGCTTCGCGTTATATTTTTGGATGCTTTGGAACTTTTCATCACGTAATTATCATGTTAATAAAGTAAACCAAAGAAGGATTGATTATAACATTCACTCTTACTGGACTGAATACCGTTCAAAATTCACAACTTTACTAACAAAGCTACAGAACTGAAATAGCTTTTAGAACGTCTTTCCAACTGGAACTGGAAGTAGTTCCAGCTCTCCTCACATTATTCAATATTTACTCCTTTTTACGACGTAAGAATATCCGTATCCATAGAGTAACACTTCAGCGCTGGCTGTTGGAAACAATGAAATATTCCTCTCTGCCCGGGACGGAATGTTATGATGCAGACGCTGCAGTAAATTCTACATGTTTGTGTTTTTGAATTATTTAGGTAACGTACGACCGTCCCTCTCGGCTTTTTACTTTCTCCCCCTAAAATTTGGATATGGAGAAAGTATTGTTTTACGTAAAAATGTTTTAGTTTGAGTTGCAAGAAGAAATATTTTTTTTCGTGATACCGCTGCGAAAACGGCAGTTTTTATAACATGTGTTGCGAGACTAAAGGAACTGCTTCTCTCACTAGGGAGAGAAACAATCACGTAGTCGAGGACGTCGTCTGGTCGTTTATAATGTACTCAAACTGCAAACGTGTGTACGTCAGCGGCAGTGGCAAGCTATCGATTGCATCGTAGCTTACTTAATTTCGAATTGTGACTTTCCAAATTTAACTAATTTATTTGATACATGCAATGATTTTACTAATTTAATTGAATTTATTCACAAAAACTTCAACTATAAATTATTATAGGTACTGATTCTTAAAGGTTTTACGTATTAGAAAATAAATTTTATACTTACTACCATTAAACGTGTTGGAATTGAACGAGCAGTAAACCAGGAAAATCTCTTAAGTGCTTCAATAAAGCGGAGTTTAAAGTGGTACTTTCAAGCTAGGCAGGTCATTACAGATGCTTACATTTGATCTTACAATAAAATGTTAGACCGGCATAAAATAATAATAAGAATTATTGAGTTAATTATTTTGGTTGCAAACGACTCAAACAATTAAATAGTACATGTGATCAGTGATGGTGGAGGCACCGAACGTTT
The DNA here is from genome assembly GCA_035578135.1 of Flexamia atlantica. Lineage (NCBI taxonomy): Eukaryota > Metazoa > Arthropoda > Insecta > Hemiptera > Cicadellidae > Flexamia > Flexamia atlantica. The sequence continues at coordinate 412,683 of JAQJVK010000099.1, read as the reverse complement.
ATTATGGTCCAAATCAAATGATTAATAGGGTTTTTAGAATCCTTCACACAAATCCTCTCCCACAAACACACAAGTTTTCCAAGCACCTTGTTTGCGAACGGCATTTTAAAGATAATGTTTTGTTTGTCTGGATTAACTTTAGGGTGTGATTTCAGAATTTTGATTGGGGAGGCAGGATTTTCACACCCTTGGCTTTACCCTTTAGCTGTAAAACGCGCGATAAACCAGATGTGCCGGCCAAGGCCTGCAACTGATAGTTGTTATCGGTTATCGCCGCAGTGTGGCCGAGAAATCAGCCGACTGCGATGGATACTCGAGACTTGTCTTACTACAACCGATAGATGTGAAAAATTGTAAAACCAAGAGATTTGTGTGCGCTGTATAACATACAACAAACACGGGATTTACAGCTGAAATTCTAAAAGCACAAATGACCAAAAAATTATCGTTATAAAAAGACCGTCAATGTTTGGCAGATTTTCGGGCCGAAAACCGAAACAATAATGTTCGTTTATTCATTAAAATTAATATAGGCCTATGTCCTAATTTTGGAGGGGGAAAGGGGTACAATACAAAAAATTCACACCTTTGACAAAGTTTTGAAAGTTCTATTGCGTGCCTATTTCTTCTCATATTGATTGGTAGACTTATATATTTTTGCACTATAAGTTTAAAACCTATCTTGAAGGGACTCGGTCAATATCTCACAATAAACAATAAACAGTACTGTACTGTATTTTAGTTTGCTGTGAAATATGTCCTAACGAAAAAGATTTTTTATATTTTTCAGTTGAAACAAAACACAATTATTTAACTGAAGTAAGTAGGTAAACAAAAAGAGGAAAGACTTGTAATGTCAGTTAAATAATTCAAAAATACAAAGTATGGAATATACGGCGCAGTCTCACCTCCCTGGTGAGAAGTAAAGGAATATTTTATTGTTTACAACGGCCTGGAACAGGGGAGGTGAATATAGAGCGGACAAACGCTTTTGTTATGCAATAAAGGAACGAATTAGGCCTAAACATTATTATATGAAGCTGCAGATGAGTAAGGATCATTTTGGGAGATCGATACATCAGTTTTCTTACCCAACCCAGATAACGATATCGGAAAAAATTCTTTATTTACGTTAAATTGGAATAGGACATTTAAGAATGTGGCTACAGTTTAACTAATCAATGCGATAAGTAGGAGAAATTGCTAGTCACTGCACTTTAGTTCGCTCGGGTTATAAGGCATTAATAAATAATCAATGAAATTCACTTTAAAGTGAACTTTAGCTACTGTGCTCTTTAGGGCCACGTCTCATTGGTCTAGTAACTCGGTCGAGTTGCTATAAGATCAGCTGATTCCTATTGTTTAGAATTGTCAACTGAACTCGCCCATTTGAAAAAGGTCGGTTTACAATGGTCGAGTTGACGGTCGAGCTTAACTCGCCCTTCTCCTCGGCCAGTGTGACGAGGCCCTTAAGCCAAGGCCACACTACACTACAGGCCGGAGTCTCCCCCCCTCCTCCCTGATGCCACGTCACAACACCGGCCGAACTCCTAGCGCTGTGTTTGAAATAAGAACTAAAATCATATGAAAATCGTAAACATTTACCAAAAAATTATGACATTAGAACATCGAAATGAAAACAATAAGAAACAAAACCGTCAAATTTCCAATAAATCATCTGATGAAAAGTAAACAAATTACTTGCCTGTAATGTTTACTGGTTTTCAAGTTAATGGAATAAAGTCTTGTTTTCTTTAAAATTATTTTCGACCGCATTTGGTTGTTCATTAATTAATGCAGTTTCGAAAAAATAATGGTTTCTAAACGAAAACTTAAACGAATTACTTAGGGCACGATAGTTTTAAGAGTGCGGCAGTGAATCGCCATAAGAGTACATTATAAAAGCGTCTGCGATTTCGTCTGATAATGTGACGTCACCACAAAAGGACTCCGGCCTGTAGTGTAGCGTGGCCTTGCTTAAGCTGTCATATATTAAGGGGTTTCTAGTGGCGTTTATATTTCAAAGGTTCGTTTTATGTGTTCAATTGCAGAAATTTTAACTTTGGACGTCCACGAAGGGTAGACCGAGAGAATTTTAAGAAAATTATTAGGTAAGACTATGTTTTGTGTTGGGCAGGTTCATATTCATGATATATTTTGAGTACAAATTCAGGCCAGTGTGGTTCAGAATTTCTTACAACTACCCAGAACAGTCAGATACATACACAGAATCAACCTTTATACTATACTAAAGAGAAGTTCAAATCTCAGTCAAAATACCTAAATACCCCCGTTGCAGCAGACCTGCATACTCAGCGAATTTCAAGTGCAAAACAACATATTTCAATCCAACATAGCGAGATTTGACATGTTTCGGTAAGCTCCATAAGAATAACATTGGGAATGAGTATGCAGGTTTGCTGCTACAGGTATGTTTAAACTGGTTGGTTTTAATTCAATATTTAGAATAGAATTTAGTAGATCTGAACTAGAAGAAGTCATTTACCAAGTTTTATCAAGATATGTTGAGAAATAAGCGAGATATAGAATTTTACTTATTTCCAATAAGGTTAACATTGAGACAACGTACTGTGTTTACCACTTTCAATATCTCAGTAACCAATGGACATAGAGCAGTGATTGAAAATACCAAATTGTTTGTTTTTTTTTTTGAGCTGAATTCAATGGTGCCAACAAAAATTTGATAAATTTTATTTTTATATGTGAAAAACTCAAAAAACCCATTTTTGGGGGGGTTTATCCCCCCTTACCCCCCCTTCCGGTGGTCCGATCGGGCTGGTTCACGAACTCGTCCGAGTGATTACCACTTTACACGTCCGTACCAAATTTAATTAAGATCGGACCATATTTACGGCCGCTATCGTGTTAACAGACATAAATAAATAAATATATATATATAAATTCGAACGAATGGTGGTTTTTGCTTCTGGGGACCCCAAAATGAAAAGTTAACATGGTCTCGGGCTTACGTCTTACCATGAGTACTACCGTAATAGCTTATTCCTTTAAGGAAATTCGCTAAATTCCTTTAAGGAAATTCGCTAATACCCATCTCCTAGTAAAAAAACAAAAAATGGATAAATATAGAATTGGTAGGTCTATACATAATTGATATCCTTAATTTAGTCAATTCGTGGTTTCAACAGCCTGATAACGCGATATACGTGGATCTGTCAAACACATGCAGCAAAGCTTGTTAGCCTGCGAGCTAACAGTGTTGTATTGTGTTGGCGCGTAGTAAAGCATTACATACAATGAAACCTATATAAATAAAATTAGAGTTTTGTCTGTACATTGCTTAGAATTACGAAATTTTTGGTTATTTTTGCGTTTTGAAGGTCAGAGAATCCGTATCAAGCCTTATCTCAATTTATGTCACGATGTGTGTTGGTAACGCTCAACATCACACTTTAGACCGCTTTTCACGCAAAAACTAGAGTATTGTTATGGCTGAAACTTTTTTTCTGTGTAGTATGCACATATGAGAAGGTTTTAGACGACTTAAAACTAGCGTACGTCTTTTTGAAATTAAATAGCAAGCTTCTAAAAACCGAGTTTTATTTGATTTTGACCAAGTTTGTTTTGAATTTCCCCATAATTCAAGGGGATGACGTTTTGTTTACATTTTCAGTGTTCCAAGCAGATGGTAGTTTACCTATACCTTCAATGATGGATTCGTCGTTACAGATGTTTTATGATTTCATTCAGTTTTATGTTTTGGTTTATAATATTTCTTTATAATTGACATGTACTATATAAAGTTAATACTTTCCCATTCATTATACATTTATCGGATTTTCATCCTGATCTGACCAAGGCCCCACTTGATCTGACCCTCGGACTCCTCCACGACCAAGGCCGCGCACAGACCCTCTCAAAGATCACATACTATTTTAATATCCTTAATCCAGAATTATAAGTGATGAAATGTTTATATTCAAACAGATGTTAAAAGCAAGACATTTCATAGAATGTAAAACCAGCTGTCTGTAAAATATAAAATAAATCACTGACTAGAGATACTTCAAAGTACTTCCTTCCTTATAACGGCTGTTAATGAAAGAGATAATGTAAACCATTTTTAAAAAATTGCGGGACGGCTATGTTATTTTGTTGTTGTTCAAAATATACCCTAAAAACATTAGAAAATACTTTGGTGGCATTTAATAAAGTCATTTTCTACTTTACGTACATAAACTTTCATGAAACATGAATCTGCTTAAGATTCACTAAGTACGCACGGTCTGCTGCGAAGAGGGTATTTCCTCCCTCAGGGTCACTCTGTACTACAGCACAGATTCAACAATCGGCCTACTGAGTATAAGCCTCCCGGGCAGCGACACCCGGCGCCGGCGGGGGCGCTGGAATGTGCTGGCATTTGTAGTATAGAGAGGCCAAATAAAAATGCCTCGGGGGGGGGGGGAGGGGCAGCAATTGTTTAAGTACTCCCGTCGTAGCAGACCTGCGTTCTTAGCGGATCTACTTTATATTTGTCAAATACCACTGACCTATCATCGCATAGCCCGAACTACTTGAACTTGACCTAGAACCTTGAAACTTTTCATGGACGTTCCTATAGGGCGTGAGCATCCGCTGAGAACGGGTTTTTCAAAATTCTAAATTTTCAGGGTTTTCGGTGGGGTCAACGGTCTTAAATCTTTCTGTATAATTTAATTAATGATCTTTCGATTAAATTGTCAATTTTCATTTAATCAAGAAGGCGGTTTAAGCTTCACATACAGATAGGTCTCTCTACAGCTGATTTATAGTTTGGTTCCTTTTGTCATGGTTTTATGGTTGATTTTTCTTTTAGGTGATATGTACTATATTAAAGTCATCAATAGTTTTTGTACCTTCTCTATTTAATCATAAACTCAGTATGTGGCACCATCTTCATTTAGGCAGCGGGTGTTAGAATCGTCATCGTGAGCGAAGCCACGGGCAACAGCTAGTACATATTAAATACAGTTTAATATACATGGGATGGTTCAAAAGGAATATTAATCTAAAGAGGTTGGACTCTTATCGCATTTATCTACCAGCAAATTACATTGTACGATAGTAAATATCTAGGTTTGAATTACATATTTTGAGGATTTTTCGGTCCTAAGAACATGATGAACAGTCACAACCATCATTTTAATGAGTGTTGCAAACCAGGAAAATGCTATTTTATCTGTTGAAGTCTGCACGAAATGAAGCAATTTCTTCTAATTTTACTTTTAATTATCTTCTGGTAATAAACTGTGCGATTTCCTTGAGGATAGTTCTTAATCAAATCAAAATCAAATCAAAATCAAATCAAAATCAAATCAAAAATCTGTTTATTTCCTTTTTTTACAATCATAATACAATAAAAAGTCATAAGTATGAAATAAAGTCCTACATAGGTCCTTCGACCTGTGCGTAGAACTGAGTCTATAAATCAACACTGGTGATGCACCCACTTTCACAGAAAAAAAGGAAACTACACTTATTTAAATTGACAAACTAAATAATATCTAATCAGATTAACAGGACAAGCAGGGAAACTGAAGATATAAGAGGATTATATCTGACATTATATGTATAAAAAAAGTTATAATAAAAGATAAAATACAACAACCACGTTATTTACTGAATCTAGTGTTTTTATTTAATCGAGGGAAAAAAAACTTTGGCTTATCAACTTGGGCTTGACTTTAGATTAGCGCAGTAGTCAAAAATGCGTAGTGTCTGTTGGTCATGTAGAGTCATAAATTGAAGTCAGTAATTGGTCCGAGTTGCTTGGACCCATCTCTAGGAGCCATGCAGATACCCGCCCCTTATACACATTCCTTGATACCGCCAGGTCTCTTATCTTGGATCGAACATTCCTATATAATATGTTGGCTAAGAAAAAGGAGTTGGTTTTATTTATCGATTTCATCATTTTAGGGACCTGTTTTTTTAAAGAATGTTGCCTGAAATTCTGATGAACCTACACAACGGCTCCTGTTGTCAGCACGTATTTTCAATAATAGTACAGCTGTAGTCACCGCTAAATGAAAATATCTGTGCAAATTAATGTGGAACTAAGATAAATCATAACCTAATCAAAATAAATTACATAACTTATTTTTTCTAATGTTAAAATCTTCAAAAGTATATTTAATGGTTTATGTAATACTTTTTTCTCAGCCATTAGGCACTGTAGGAGAAATCAGATCATATCATTAAAATTGTATTCCTATGAAAATCGCATAAAAATCGCATTAGCCTTAAAGGCAATTAAAATATCAAAACGTATTGAACTTAGAGGTGAATTACAGCATGATGATATACTCATTTTATTGATATAAATTAATTGTTAATTAATATTTTACTGCAATTCATAGCCACCGCATTACAAAGCTATATTGGAGCGTGGCCACTAAAGTGGAAAATAATAGACTATAATAATGGGGAAACAATACCGAATGACATAAAACTTGCACATTGAACTTTGGCGATGTGGCACCAACGTATTTATTACTGTCATAATAACTTTTTATTAGCTTTATGACACTTTTTTCTCCGTCATTATTAATTAATGTTTTCAATTATTCTATTTATATTGACATTTTTGTAAGATAATTAGTCTATGCAAAAGAAACTATTTAATTAGTTTATTGAGAATTAGTTCTATGTTTTCTAAACATTGGTTGTTTCATAGTAAATATATTTCCCCATAAAAACTAAACTCAGATGGGGTTTTTAAAATATCTAAAAGTAATTTCCACAAAAATATAATCCAAAACTAACGACAACTTGAAAACTACAAATATGACATTTACTTCTCAGACATTATTTAAACATCAACATTATTTCTATTCCTATAGAAACATCCAGATAACGCGAAACCGTACGTCTTGATTGCTGTGGTACTAATACCACAATATCCACAATACCTTTGAGATTTAATATTTTTTTGTTTACAAAGTGCTGTACTACTACTTAGCTGGGATCTTTTCCGTTATACGTATACCACTGTTTCGGGTTTGTTTTTCAAGCTTGATTTTGGTAAGTTAGGCTAGGATAGGTTAGGTTAGGTAACCTAACCTAAACTAACCTTACCTAACCTAACATAACCTAACCAACTGCAACTTGGACAATTAGACGGCGAGACGCAGGCTTATCGCGTCTAAACAAAGATAACGTTAGATAAGATAACGAAACCGCAGGTAAAATATTCTTACAAGGAATTTTCACTTAAAAACGATTAATAACTATTATTTGACCTAGTTTATGGTGCTCGGTCAACAATCAAGCTAGAAGGGTAAATTTGGAATGGTATACGTATAACGGAAAAGATTCCTAAGCTCTCTGTACATTAATTAGTACTGTAGTATTGTTGATTGTAATTGACAACTACAAAAATTCTCAACATATTTTTAGTTTCAAAGCGGTATTTGAACTTTGCTCAAACCCAACCGAAATGTACATGTGGGAATAAAAGTGTTCTCGGATATCCATCCAGCTACATACCCGAAGCGTCGAGTCGGCTGCCAAAACTGAGAGATATATATAACGGTCATAACCAGCTTTTATATGAGCCACGAGTTTGGTATCCTATTGGCGGTTTTAATTTATTCCTATCATAAAAACTTGTAACTCTATAAGTTATATAGCTTTATTATGGTGTTTGATGTCGCGCAAAGTGAAGAAATAAGGACTTGGTAGTATAAAAAACTTTTCATGGTATTATTGACAGACTTAAAATGGCCGGATACTCATCATTCAATTTATTACTCAATAAGACACGATAGTTAATTATTTAGTAACTGATGTTATCAAAATACTGTGTTTAAATAAGCTAGTGATAAGTAGCTAGTTAGAAAGTTAAATAAATAAGCCGGTTAAAAACTACCATTGTAACAAAGTTGATATGAGGAAATATTTACTGAGCTTAGCAATATTCCAAGAATTCCAAAATGAGCATTTGTCGACTTGACGCGTGGCAATTTTAAAATAATATGAATGAAGTGTAGAAGTATCCTCATTCCTTATAGCCAAATGAGTATTGTTCATGAGTTCATGAGTATTAATGATTTGTTCTCCCTGGAGGCCTAAATTTAAAATCTGTTTTTCCTGATAGTTGTGCTTTGACTGTTTACACCGTGAAGAATTGTTTTGGTTCATTCCGTATGACTATAGTCATATTGAATGAACCAAAACCATTCTAACTCAACCAATGAAATTTTCTTCACTAATGGAGCAATAGTAAAGGTTTAAATTTAAATTATTAACGATTAACTGCCTGAGGAGACCAATCATAATCAATACCAATACGCTATAAAAAAAACGAAAAATAAACAAAAAGGCAATAATGTTTGAATAATTCATAAAAGATAATTAAATAGAATAGAACATTCAAATTTCAATTAAGATATTGATTATACAACAACTCGAAATAAAAAAAAGATTGCCCTATCTTCTAATACATGGCTCAATAATTTGTTTACATTTTATAAGGATTGTTACTATTTTACAATAGTTCGATTCAGAAGATGTACACAATGTGTCGTCTCAGGACACGCGTTGAGAACACAGAAAGTACATTACATGGATGCCGAGTCTGAATCATGTTTTATGGTCTCCTCCGTGCACCACTTTTATATATGTTGTCTATACTTTGTTTTATGTTTGCTATGTGTTACACTTACATGACAAGTCTAATGACTTAGAAATGAATAGGTTACTAAACTTCAACAAGTATTTGGAATGTACGTTAAGTGTGAATATTATTAAAAATATTTTGATAATAAAATACAAATTAAATTCCATTCGAAAATATTAAATAAAATATTAAACTAATCAGTTTTTTAACAAGAGCTTAAGTCTTTTACTAAAAAACAAAAAATAAATTAAAATGTTTTATTTAGATCATTAATGGATTACTCGTGTTTTTGGTGCTTTGTTTAAGCCTACGCTGTACAAGGCTATGTCTAGGCTGTATTTTAGACTCTGTCTAACTGAACGATCAAGTCATTGAATTTGGTGAATAAAAATATTACTTGCTATTAATTAAAGTTTACTTATGAGATGTAAACGTATTCCTTTATATTGTTGTTTTACACATAGCCCTAATTAAAACTATGGTATCGGTATTTTATATATAATTCTGTGTATTTTAGGCCTTTTTTACAAACTAGTATTTACTAAAGTGCTGTAAATTGTGACATAGATACGGGGAAAAATAAATTCTTGGGTTTGAATAAACTCCGAGTTTCCCATATATGTAGGTGAAGAGCAACTATAAAACGGGATTAATAAAACCTCTCAGCTAACCAGGTTATTGCGGCTGCTTACATGGCTCCTTCTGTTAAACGTTTTAATTCCAAATTCTCACCGTGACAAACGTTAGTTTATCACGATGATAGGGTTACCGTAACTGTTAAAGATTGTTACAAAATTATCTTATTTTTATTAAGTACTTCTCCGGTATAAAAATAAAAAGTTTTTTAAAGAATTTCAACCCATAAGTTGCATTGTATTCGTTGAAACTAATGTTAATAATAATCCATTAAACTTATTATGAGATGTGTTTAAAAAAATAATAATTAAAAGACTCCCAAAATTATCAAAAAATGATAAGTATAATTATAATACCCTTACACTTTTACACACACTTAAATTATAAATATTGAATTCACAACTTGATTAATGATAGTTTTAAACCCCTAGACAATAGCAAAACATTTAAGAGGGATTTTCCTTAAATTTTATTCAAGTTGGCTACCAAGGTTAAACCAAGCATTCGTGTTACAATATTATGCTCAAGTAGAAACGTCATGTCATAACACATAATTTGAAAATATTATTTCTTGTAAAAAAAAACAACCCATTAAATTGAAAATCACATCCTTTGTGATCTGTTACATGACCCATGCCAGTAGCAAAAATAAAAGAAGCCTGAAATTTTTCTGCATCACTGCATTCATCAGCCCCTAACAACAATTGCTTTTAAAGCTGAGCGGAAAAAACACGTTTTAGGCAGGTTTTCACTAAATGAGGTAAATTAAACAGGTAAGAGCTCTTAAACATGAGTCCAGAGGAAAATTTCCCTAAGTAAGAGTAATTTCCCTAAAGCGAATTTCCCAAAGTAAGAGCGATTTCTCCACCGTACCTCAGGGTTTCCCAGAAGAAGAACAGTTACCTCACTAACCCCCTGCATTTCCCACGGTGAAATATTTTCCCACCGAGCTCCCCACAATTCCCCGCGGCCAGGGGAGATTCCCCCGCGCCCCCGGCGGGCGGTGTCAGTGTCGGCGGCACGCTCGGCGCGGTCACATGGCGTTGTTGTAGTGCGATGGCCCCCGACATTCCCACCGAGCTGCCCACAATTCCCCGCGGCCAGGGGAGATTCCCCCGCGCCCCCGGCGGGCGGTGTCAGTGTCGGCGGCACGCTCGGCGCGGTCACATGGCGTTGTTGTAGTACGATGGCCCCCGACATTCCCACCGAGCTGCCCACAATTCCCCGCGGTCAGGGGAGATTCCCCCACGCCCCCGGCGGGCGGTGTCAGTGTCGGCGGCACGCTCGGCGCGGTCACATGGCGTTGTTGTAGTGCGATGACTCCCGACATCCCCACCGAGCTCCCCACAATTCCCCGCGGCCAGGGGAGATTCCCCCGCGCCCCTGGCGGGCGGTGTCAGTGTCGGCGGCACGCTCGGCGCGGTCACATGGCGTTGTTGTAGTGCGATGACTCCCGACATCCCCACCGAGCTCCCCACAATTCCCCGCGGCCAGGGGAGATTCCCCCGCGCCCCCGGCGGGCGGTGTCAGTGTCGGCGGCACGCTCGGCGAGGTCACATGGCGTTGTTGTAGTGCGATGACTCCCGACATCCCCACCGAGCTCCCCACAATTCCCCGCGGCCAGGGGAGATTCCCCCGCGCCCCCGGCGGGCGGTGTCAGTGTCGGCGGCACGCTCGGCGCGGTCACATGGCGTTGTTGTAGTGCGATGACTCCCGACATCCCCACCGAGCTCCCCACAATTCCCCGCGGCCAGGGGAGATTCCCCCGCGCCCCCGGCGGGCGGTGTCAGTGCCGGCGGCACGCTCGGCGCGGTCACATGGCGTTGTTGTAGTGCGATGACTCCCGACATCCCCACCGAGCTCCCCACAATTCCCCGCGGCCAGGGGAGATTCCCCCGCGCCCCCGGCGGGCGGTGTCAGTGTCGGTGGCACGCTCGGCGCGGTCACATGGCGTTGTTGTAGTGCGATGGCCCCCGACATTCCCACCGAGCTCCCCACAATTCCCCGCGGCCAGGGGAGATTCCCCCGCGCCCCCGGCGGGCGGTGTCAGTGTCGGCGGCACGCTCGGCGCGGTCACATGGCGTTGTTGTAGTGCGATGGCTCCCGACATTCCCACCGAGCTCCCCACAATTCCCCGCGGCCAGGGGAGATTCCCCCGCGCCTCCGGCGGGCGGTGTCAGTGTCGGTGGCACGCTCGGCGCGGTCACATGGCGTTGTTGTAGTACGATGGCCCCCGACATTCCCACCGAGCTGCCCACAATTACCCACGGCCAGGGGAGATTCCCCCGCGCCCCCGGCGGGCGGTGTCAGTGTCGGCGGCACGCTAAGCGCGGTCACATGGCGTTGTTGTAGTGCGATGGCCCCCGACATTCCTACCGAGCTGCCCACAATTCCCCGCGGCCAGGGGAGATTCCCCCGCGCCCCCGGCGGGCGGTGTCAGTGTCGGCGGCACGCTCGGTGCGGTCACATGGCGTTGTTGTAGTGCGATGGTCCCCGACTTTCCCACCGAGCTCCCCACAATTCCCCGCGGCCAGGGGAGATTCCCCCGCACCCCCGGCGGGCGGTGTCAGTGTCGGCGGCACGCTCGGCGCGGTCACATGGCGTTGTTGTAGTGCGATGGCTCCCGACATTCCCACCGAGCTGCCCACAATTCCCCGCGGCCAGGGGAGATTCCCCCGCGCCCCCGGCGGGCGGTGTCAGTGTCGGCGGCACGCTCGGCGCGGTCACATGGCGTTGTTGTAGTGCGATGACTCCCGACATTCCCACCGAGCTGCCCACAATTCCCCGCGGCCAGGGGAGATTCCCCCGCGCCCCCGGCGGGCGGTGTCAGTGTCGGCGGCACGCTCGGCGCGGTCACATGGCGTTGTTGTAGTGCGATGGCCCCCGACATTCCCACCGAGCTCCCCACAATTCCCCGCGGCCAGGGGAGATTCCCCCGCGCCCCCGGCGGGCGGTGTCAGTGTCGGCGGCACGCTCGGCGCGGTCACATGGCGTTGTTGTAGTGCGATGGCTCCCGACATTCCCACCGAGCTCCCCACAATTCCCCGCGGCCAGGGGAGATTCCTCCCCGCCCTCGGCGGGCGGTGTCAGTGTCGGCGGCGCGGTCACATGGCGTTGTTGTAGTGCGATGGCTCCCGACGTTCCCACCGTGCTCCCCACAATTCCCCGTGGCCAGGGGAGATTCCCCCGCGCCCCCGGCGGGCGGTGTCAGTGTCGGCGGCACGCTCGGCGCGGTCACATGGCGTTGTTGTAGTACGATGGCTCCCGACATTCCCACCGAGCTGCTCACAATTCCCCGCGGCCAGGGGAGATTCCCCCCCGCCCCCGGCGGGCGGTGTCAGTGTCGGCGGCACGCTCGGCGCGGTCACATGGCGTTGTTGTAGTGCGATGGCTCCCGACATTCCCACCGAGCTCCCCACAATTCCCCGCGGCCAGGGGAGATTCCCCTCCGCCCCCGGCGGGCGGTGTCAGTGTCGGCGGCACGCTCGGCGCGGTCACATGGCGTTGTTGTAGTGCGATGGCTCCCGACATTCCCACCGAGCTGCCCACAATTCCCCGCGGCCAGGGGAGATTCCCCCGCGCCCCCGGCGGGCGGTGTCAGTGTCGGCGGCGCGGTCACATGGCGTTGTTGTAGTGCGATGGCTCCCGACATTCCCACCGAGCTGCCCACAATTCCCCGCGGCCAGGGGAGATTCCCCCGCGCCCCCGGCGGGCGGTGTCAGTGTCGGCGGCACGCTCGGCGCGGTCACATGGCGTTGTTGTAGTGCGATGGCTCCCGACATTCCCACCGAGCTCCCCACAATTCCCCGCTTCCAGGGGAGATTCCCCCGCGCCCCCGGCGGGCGGTGTCTGTGTCGGCGGCACGCTCGGCGCGGTCACATGGCGTTGTTGTAGTGCGATGGCTCCCGACATTCCCACCGAGGTGCCCACAATTCCCCGCGGCCAGGGGAGATTCCCCCGCGCCCCCGGCGGGCGGTGTCTGTGTCGGCGGCACGCTCGGCGCGGTCACATGGCGTTGTTGTAGTGCGATGGCTCCCGACATTCCCACCGAGCTCCCCACAATTCCCCGCGGCCAGGGGAGATTCCCCCGCGCCCCCGGCGGGCGGTGTCAGTGTCGGCGGCACGCTCGGCGCGGTCACATGGCGTTGTTGTAGTGCGATGGCTCCCGACATTCCCACCGAGCTGCCCACAATTCCCCGCGGCCAGGGGAGATTCCCCCGCGCCCCCGGCGGGCGGTGTCTGTGTCGGCGGCACGCTCGGCGCGGTCACATGGCGTTGTTGTAGTGCGATGGCCTCCGACATTCCCACCGAGCTGCCCACAATTCCCCGCGGCCAGGGGAGATTCCCCCGCGCCCCCGGTGGGCGGTGTCTGTGTCGGCGGCACGCTCGGCGCGGTCATATGGCATTGTTGTAGTGCGATGGCTCCCGACATTCCCACCGAGCCGCTCACAATTCCCCGCGGCCAGGGGAGATTCCCCCGCGCCCCCGGCGGGCGGAGTCATTGTCGGCGGCACGCTCGGCACGGTCACATGGCGTTGTTGTAGTGCGATGGCTCCCGAAGTTCCCACCGAGCTCCCCACAATTCCCCGCGGCCAGGGGAGATTCCCCCGCGCCTCCGGCGGGCGGTGTCAGTGTCGGCGGCGCGGTCACATGGCGTTGTTGTAGTGCGATGGCTCCCGACATTCCCACCGAGCTCCCCACAATTCCCCGCGGCCAGGGGAGATTCCCCCGCGCCCCCGGCGGGCGGTGTCAGTGTCGGCGGCGCGGTCACATGGCGTTGTTGTAGTGCGATGGCTCCCGACATTCCCACCGAGCTCCCCACAATTCTCCGCGGCCAGGGGAGATTCCCCCGCGCCCCCGGCGGGCGGTGTCAGTGTCGGCGGCACGCTCGGCGCGGTCACATGGCGTTGTTGTAGTGCGATGGCTCCCGACATTCCCACCGAGCTGCCCACAATTCCCCGCGGCCAGGGGAGATTCCCCCGCGCCCCCGGCGGGCGGTGTCAGTGTCGGCGGCGCGGTCACATGGCGTTGTTGTAGTGCGATGGCTCCCGACATTCCCACCGAGCTGCCCACAATTCCCCGCGGCCAGGGGAGATTCCCCCGCGCCCCCGGCGGGCGGTGTCAGTGTCGGCGGCACGCTCGGCGCGGTCACATGGCGTTGTTGTAGTGCGATGGCTCCCGACATTCCCACCGAGCTCCCCACAATTCCCCGCTTCCAGGGGAGATTCCCCCGCGCCCCCGGCGGGCGGTGTCTGTGTCGGCGGCACGCTCGGCGCGGTCACATGGCGTTGTTGTAGTGCGATGGCTCCCGACATTCCCACCGAGGTGCCCACAATTCCCCGCGGCCAGGGGAGATTCCCCCGCGCCCCCGGCGGGCGGTGTCTGTGTCGGCGGCACGCTCGGCGCGGTCACATGGCGTTGTTGTAGTGCGATGGCTCCCGACATTCCCACCGAGCTCCCCACAATTCCCCGCGGCCAGGGGAGATTCCCCCGCGCCCCCGGCGGGCGGTGTCAGTGTCGGCGGCACGCTCGGCGCGGTCACATGGCGTTGTTGTAGTGCGATGGCCTCCGACATTCCCACCGAGCTGCCCACAATTCCCCGCGGCCAGGGGAGATTCCCCCGCGCCCCCGGCGGGCGGTGTCTGTGTCGGCGGCACGCTCGGCGCGGTCATATGGCATTGTTGTAGTGCGATGGCTCCCGACATTCCCACCGAGCTGCTCACAATTCCCCGCGGCCAGGGGAGATTCCCCCGCGCCCCCGGCGGGCGGAGTCATTGTCGGCGGCACGCTCGGCACGGTCACATGGCGTTGTTGTAGTGCGATGGCTCCCGAAGTTCCCACCGAGCTCCCCACAATTCCCCGCGGCCAGGGGAGATTCCCCCGCGCCTCCGGCGGGCGGTGTCAGTGTCGGCGGCGCGGTCACATGGCGTTGTTGTAGTGCGATGGCTCCCGACATTCCCACCGAGCTCCCCACAATTCCCCGCGGCCAGGGGAGATTCCCCCGCGCCCCCGGCGGGCGGTGTCAGTGTCGGCGGCGCGGTCACATGGCGTTGTTGTAGTGCGATGGCTCCCGACATTCCCACCAAGCTGCCCACAATTCCCCGCGGCCAGGGGAGATTCCCCCGCGCCCCCGGCGGGTGGTGTCAGTGTCGGCGGCACGCTCGGCGCGGTCACATGGCGTTGTTGTAGTGCGATGGCCCCCGACATTCCCACCGAGCTGCCCACAATTCCCCGCGGCCATGGGAAATTCCTCCGCGCCCCCGGCGGGCGGTGTCAGTGTCGGCGGCACGCTCGGCGCGGTCACATGGCGTTGTTGTAGTGCGATGGCCCCCGACATTCCCACCGAGCTGCCCACAATTCCCCGCGGCCAGGGGAGATTCCCCCGCGCCCCCGGCGGGCGGTGTCAGTGTCGGCGGCACGCTCGGCGCGGTCACATGGCGTTGTTGTAGTGCGATGGCCCCCGACATTCCCACCGAGCTGCCCACAATTCCCCGCGGCCAGGGGAGATTCCCCCGCGCCCCCGGCGGGTGGTGTCAGTGTCGGCGGCACGCTCGGCGCGGTCACATGGCGTTGTTGTAGTGCGATGGCCCCCGACATTCACACCGAGCTGCCCACAATTCCCCGCGGCCAGGGGAGATTCCCCCGCGCCCCCGGCGGGTGGTGTCAGTGTCGTCGGCGCGGTCACATGGCGTTGTTGTAGTGTGATGGTCCCCGACATTCCCACGAGCTGCCCACAATTCCCCGCGGCCAGGGGAGATTCCCCCGCGCCCCCGGCGGGTGGTGTCAGTGTCGGCGGCACGCTCGGCGCGGTCACATGGCGTTGTTGTAGTGCGATGGCCCCCGACATTCCCACGAGCTGCCCACAATTCCCCGCGGCCAGGGGAGATTCCCCCGCGCCCCCGGCGGGCGGTGTCAGTGTCGGCGGCACGCTCGGCGCGGTCACATGGCGTTGTTGTAGTGCGATGGCCCCAGACATACCCACCGAGCTCCCCAGAATTCCCCGCGGCCAGGGGAGATTCCCCCGCGCCCCCGGCGGGCGGTGTCAGTGTCGGCGGCACGCTCGGCACGGTCACATGGCGTTGTTGTAGTGCGATGGCCCCAGACATTCCCACCGAGCTCCCCACAATTCCCCGCGGCCAGGGGAGATTCCCCCGCGCCCCCGGCGGGCGGTGTCAGTGTCGGCGGCACGCTCGGCGCGGTCACATGGCGTTGTTGTAGTGCGATGGCCCCCGACATTCCCACCGAGCTGCCCACAATTCCCCGCGGCCATGGGAGATTCCCCCGCGCCCCCGGCGGGCGGTGTCAGTGTCGGCGGCACGCTCGGCGCGGTCACATGGCGTTGTTGTAGTGCGATGGCCCCCGACATTCCCACCGAGCTGCCAACAATTCCCCGCGGCCAGGGGAGATTCCCCCGCGCCCCCGGCGGGCGGTGTTAGTGTCGGCGACACGCTCGGCGCGGTCACATGGCGTTGTTGTAGTGCGATGGCCCCCGACATTCCCACCGAGCTGCCCACAATTCCCCGCGGCCATGGGTGATTCCCCCACGCCCCCGGCGGGCGGTGTCAGTGTCGGCGGCACGCTCGGCGCGGTCACATGGAGTTGTTGTAGTGCGATGGCCCCCGACATTCCCACCGAGCTGCCCACAATTCCCCGCGGCCAGGGGAGATTCCCCCGCGTCCCCGGCCGGCGGTGTCAGTGTCGGCGGCACGCTCGGCGCGGTCACATGGCGTTGTTGTAGTGCGATGGCCCCCGACATTCCCACGAGCTCCCCACAATTCCCCGCGGCCAGGGGAGATTCCCCCGCGCCCCCGGCGGGCGGTGTCAGTGTCGGCGGCGCGGTCACATGGCGTTGTTGTAGTGCGATGGCCCCCGACATTCCCACGAGCTCCCCACAATTCCCCGCGGCCAGGGGAGATTCCCCCGCGCCCCCGGCGGGCGGTGTCAGTGTCGGCGGCACGCTCGGCGCGGTCACATGGCGTTGTTGTAGTGCGATGGCCCCCGACATTCCCACCGAGCTGCCCACAATTCCCCGCGGCCAGGGGAGATTCCCCCGCGCCCCCGGCGGGCGGTGTCAGTGTCGGCGGCACGGTCACATGGCGTTGTTGTAGTGCGATGGCCCCCGACATTCCCACCGAGCTGCCCACAATTCCCCGCGGCCAGGGGAGATTCCCCCGCGCCCCCGGCGGGCGGTGTCAGTGTCGGCGGCGCGGTCACATGGCGTTGTTGTAGTGCGATGGCCCCCGACATTCCCACCGAGCTGCCCACAATTCCCCGCGGCCAGGGGAGATTCCCCCGCGCCCCCGGCGGGCAGTGTCAGTGTCGGCGGCACGCTCGGCGCGGTCACATGGCGTTGTTGTAGTGCGATGGCCCCCGACATTCCCACCGAGCTGCCCACAATTCCCCGCGGCCAGGGGAGATTCCCCCGCGCCCCCGGCGGGCGGTGTCAGTGTCGGCGGCACGGTCACATGGCGTTGTTGTAGTGCGATGGCTCCCGACATTCCTACCGAGCTCCCCACAATTCCCCGGAGCCAGGGGAGATTCCCCCGGGCCCCCGGCGGGCGGTGTCAGTGTCGGCGGTACGCTCGGCGCAGTCACATGGCGTTGTTGTAGTGCGATGGCCCCCGACATTCCCACCGAGCTGCCCACAATTCCCCGCGGCCAGGGGAGATTCCCCCGCGCCCCCGGCGGGCGGTGTCAGTGTCGGCGGCACGGTCACATGGCGTTGTTGTAGTGCGATGGCTCCCGACATTCCCACCGAGCTGCCCACAATTCCCCGCGGCCAGGGGAGATTCCCCCGCGCCCCCGGCGGGCGGTGTCAGTGTCGGCGGCACGGTCACATGGCGTTGTTGTAGTGCGATGGCCCCCGACATTCCCACCGAGCTGCCCACAATTCCCCGCGGCCAGGGGAGATTCCCCCGCGCCCCCGGCGGGCGGTGACAGTGTCGGCGGCACGCTCGGCGCGGTCACATGGCGTTGTTGTAGTGCGATGGCCCCCAACATTTCTATCGAGCTCCCCACAATTCCCCGCGGCCAGGGGAAATTCCCCCGCGCCCCCGGCGGCCGGTGTCAGTGTCGGCGGCACGCTCGGCGCGGTCACATGGCGTTGTTGTAGTGCGATGGCCCCCGACATTCCCACCGAGCTGCCCACAATTCCCCGCGGCCAGGGGAGATTCCCCCGCGCCCCCGGCGGGTGGTGTCAGTGTCGGCGGCACGCTCGGCGCGGTCACATGGCGTTGTTGTAGTGCGATGGCCCCCGACATTCACACCGAGCTGCCCACAATTCCCCGCGGCCAGGGGAGATTCCCCCGCGCCCCCGGCGGGTGGTGTCAGTGTCGTCGGCGCGGTCACATGGCGTTGTTGTAGTGTGATGGTCCCCGACATTCCCACGAGCTGCCCACAATTCCCCGCGGCCAGGGGAGATTCCCCCGCGCCCCCGGCGGGTGGTGTCAGTGTCGGCGGCACGCTCGGCGCGGTCACATGGCGTTGTTGTAGTGCGATGGCCCCCGACATTCCCACGAGCTGCCCACAATTCCCCGCGGCCAGGGGAGATTCCCCCGCGCCCCCGGCGGGCGGTGTCAGTGTCGGCGGCACGCTCGGCGCGGTCACATGGCGTTGTTGTAGTGCGATGGCCCCAGACATACCCACCGAGCTCCCCAGAATTCCCCGCGGCCAGGGGAGATTCTCCCGCGCCCCCGGCGGGCGGTGTCAGTGTCGGCGGCACGCTCGGCACGGTCACATGGCGTTGTTGTAGTGCGATGGCCCCAGACATTCCCACCGAGCTCCCCACAATTCCCCGCGGCCAGGGGAGATTCCCCCGCGCCCCCGGCGGGCGGTGTCAGTGTCGGCGGCACGCTCGGTGCGGTCACATGGCGTTGTTGTAGTGCGATGGCCCCCGACATTCCCACCGAGCTGCCCACAATTCCCCGCGGCCATGGGAGATTCCCCCGCGCCCCCGGCGGGCGGTGTCAGTGTCGGCGGCACGCTCGGCGCGGTCACATGGCGTTGTTGTAGTGCGATGGCCCCCGACATTCCCACCGAGCTGCCAACAATTCCCCGCGGCCAGGGGAGATTCCCCCGCGCCCCCGGCGGGCGGTGTTAGTGTCGGCGACACGCTCGTCGCGGTCACATGGCGTTGTTGTAGTGCGATGGCCCCCGACATTCCCACCGAGCTGCCCACAATTCCCCGCGGCCATGGGTGATTCCCCCACGCCCCCGGCGGGCGGTGTCAGTGTCGGCGGCACGCTCGGCGCGGTCACATGGAGTTGTTGTAGTGCGATGGCCCCCGACATTCCCACCGAGCTGCCCACAATTCCCCGCGGCCAGGGGAGATTCCCCCGCGTCCCCGGCCGGCGGTGTCAGTGTCGGCGGCACGCTCGGCGCGGTCACATGGCGTTGTTGTAGTGCGATGGCCCCCGACATTCCCACGAGCTCCCCACAATTCCCCGCGGCCAGGGGAGATTCCCCCGCGCCCCCGGCGGGCGGTGTCAGTGTCGGCGGCGCGGTCACATGGCGTTGTTGTAGTGCGATGGCCCCCGACATTCCCACGAGCTCCCCACAATTCCCCGCGGCCAGGGGAGATTCCCCCGCGCCCCCGGCGGGCGGTGTCAGTGTCGGCGGCACGCTCGGCGCGGTCACATGGCGTTGTTGTAGTGCGATGGCCCCCGACATTCCCACCGAGCTGCCCACAATTCCCCGCGGCCAGGGGAGATTCCCCCGCGCCCCCGGCGGGCGGTGTCAGTGTCGGCGGCACGGTCACATGGCGTTGTTGTAGTGCGATGGCCCCCGACATTCCCACCGAGCTGCCCACAATTCCCCGCGGCCAGGGGAGATTCCCCCGCGCCCCCGGCGGGCGGTGTCAGTGTCGGCGGCGCGGTCACATGGCGTTGTTGTAGTGCGATGGCCCCCGACATTCCCACCGAGCTGCCCACAATTCCCCGCGGCCAGGGGAGATTCCCCCGCGCCCCCGGCGGGCAGTGTCAGTGTCGGCGGCACGCTCGGCGCGGTCACATGGCGTTGTTGTAGTGCGATGGCCCCCGACATTCCCACCGAGCTGCCCACAATTCCCCGCGGCCAGGGGAGATTCCCCCGCGCCCCCGGCGGGCGGTGTCAGTGTCGGCGGCACGGTCACATGGCGTTGTTGTAGTGCGATGGCTCCCGACATTCCTACCGAGCTCCCCACATTTCCCCGGAGCCAGGGGAGATTCCCCCGGGCCCCCGGCGGGCGGTGTCAGTGTCGGCGGTACGCTCGGCGCAGTCACATGGCGTTGTTGTAGTGCGATGGCCCCCGACATTCCCACCGAGCTGCCCACAATTCCCCGCGGCCAGGGGAGATTCCCCCGCGCCCCCGGCGGGCGGTGTCAGTGTCGGCGGCACGGTCACATGGCGTTGTTGTAGTGCGATGGCTCCCGACATTCCCACCGAGCTGCCCACAATTCCCCGCGGCCAGGGGAGATTCCCCCGCGCCCCCGGCGGGCGGTGTCAGTGTCGGCGGCACGGTCACATGGCGTTGTTGTAGTGCGATGGCCCCCGACATTCCCACCGAGCTGCCCACAATTCCCCGCGGCCAGGGGAGATTCCCCCGCGCCCCCGGCGAGCGGTGACAGTGTCGGCGGCACGCTCGGCGCGGTCACATGGCGTTGTTGTAGTGCGATGGCCCCCAACATTTCTATCGAGCTCCCCACAATTCCCCGCGGCCAGGGGAAATTCCCCCGCGCCCCCGGCGGCCGGTGTCAGTGTCGGCGGCACGCTCGGCGCGGTCACATGGCGTTGTTGTAGTGCGATGGCCCCCGACATTCCCACCGAGCTCCCCACAATTCCCCGCGGCCAGGGGAAATTCCCCCGCGCCCCCGGCGGGCGGTGTCAGTGTCGGCGGCACGCTCGGCGTGGTCACATGGCGTTGTTGTAGTGCGATGGCTCCCGACATTCCCACCGAGCTGCCCACAATTCCCCGCGGCCAGGGGAGATTCCCCCGCGCCCCCGGCGGGCGGTGGCAGCGTCGGCGGCACGCTCGGCGCGGTCACATGGCGTTGTTGTAGTGCGATGGCTCCCGACATTCCCACCGAGCTCCCCACAATTCCCCGCGGCCAGGGGAGATTCCCCCGCGCCCCCGGCGGGCGGTGTCAGTGTCGGCGGCACGCTCGGCGCGGTCACATGGCGTTGTTGTAGTGCGATGGCCCCCAACATTCCTATCGAGCTCCCCACAATTCCCCGCGGCCAGGGGAGATTCCCCCGCGCCCCCGGCGGGTGGTGTCAGTGTCGGCGGCACGCTCGGCGCGGTCACATGGCGTTGTTGTAGTGCGATGGCCCCCAACATTCCTATCGAGCTCCCCACAATTCCCCGCGGCCAGGGGAAATTCCCCCGCGCCCCCGGCGGGCGGTGTCAGTGTCGGCGGCACGCTCGGTGCGGTCACATGGCGTTGTTGTAGTGCGATGGCTCCCGACATTCCCACCGAGCTGCCCACAATTCCCCGCGGCCAGGGGAGATTCCCCCGCGCCCCCGGCGGGCGGTGTCAGTGTCGGCGGCGCGGTCACATGGCGTTGTTGTAGTGCGATGGCTCCCGACATTCCCACCGAGCTGCCCACAATTCCCCGCGGCCAGGGGAGATTCCCTCCCGCCCCCGGCGGGCGGTGTCAGTGTCGGCGGCACGCTCGGCGCGGTCACATGGCGTTGTTGTAGTGCGATGGCCCCCGACATTCCCACCGAGCTGCCCACAATTCCCCGCGGCCAGGGGAGATTTCCCCGCGCCCCCGGCGGGCGGTGTCAGTGTCGGCGGCACGCTCGGCGCGGTCACATGGCGTTGTTGTAGTGCGATGGCCCCCGACATTCCCACCGAGCTCCCCACAATTCCCCGCGGCCAGGGGAGATTCCCCCGCGCCCCCGGCGGGCGGTGTCAGTGTCGGCGGCACGCTCGGCGCGGTCACATGGCGTTGTTGTAGTGCGATGGTCCCCGACATTCCCTCCGCGCTGCTCCTGCTTGCCGGCCTGCTACAAGGTACTACCCCCTCCGTACTGACATCCTACTTTTTGTTTTTAGAAAATATTTATTTTTGGTTAAAAAGTAATAATAATAATGCACAAAATGTCGGTTGAGCTACGACATATGTGTGCATTGAAGTCTCCGATTTCAGTACTATTGTTTTTCAGCAATAATACTAGTAGGTGAACGGCGATATACATGTCTTTTTGTCTTTGACAAAATATTTTTACTGAGCTTATTTTCTTACTAATGCATATTTGTACTAAGTTTATATCGATATTATCTTCCACATACACACATGTACTTTCCTATGACCTGAAGTAAGTAACATTAATTGTCCCTAAACTAAATAAGAGAACTAGACAAAAAAACTATAAAATAAGGTGATGATCAATTTTATTTTTATAAATTGTTTTATGTTTTAATAATACATTTAAAGGCCTTTATTTGATTTTAGCAATGTTTATATAAATAACTTCCTTACAGTGAGTTAATTTTTTTTATAAATAGTTTATACTATCCATTACCCTTTGGAAAGTACGAATTGCTCTAAATTCTTGTTAACTTCTTTGGATTAACTTTTCAGCTTGGGCTACAATGATAAAATATAAATAAATAAATACAACGAAGCGATGAACATGTATTTAATAATTGCAGTGTATATTCTGGATATTGCCAACAATTTTACAGTAATTTAAGAAAAAATAATGGTTCCTTTGTTCCTCAAAATTTTCAGTATATATTTAAAGAAGAAATTTCAAAATTATGGTTTTGCATATTGGAATACCTTCAAAAAATTAATATTTCAATATAAATGTTTGTGGACTTGCTTTGACTGAATACTGAATCTAATTTTGTTGATCCATATTTTGTGATATCTTAATTCAAGATGTTAATTAACATTAAGGCTTCATTCATAAAAACAAAACAAAGCCTGTAAATAAAAGAGTGAAACTAAATAAATCAACTAGATTAACTGAAAAATATATTACAGTTAATATGTGGAGAGCTGTACAACAACAAAATCATCAATCATTATTGATTATGAACGATCGATAGCGATATGTATTTTTAAATGACAACCAAGAATGATTTGTAAATTGTATCTAAAAAACATTGTCTGAATGATTAGTGCCACTTCAGAAATTGCGGTTATATTAATCCTCAGATGATCGTTAAATATAAAGTTGAGTTAATGATCAAACTTTTATGTCGAGCGAGAGAATGAGCCAACGGCTACAG
Source organism: Flexamia atlantica (assembly GCA_035578135.1). Classification (NCBI taxonomy): domain Eukaryota; kingdom Metazoa; phylum Arthropoda; class Insecta; order Hemiptera; family Cicadellidae; genus Flexamia; species Flexamia atlantica. The sequence continues at coordinate 389,190 of JAQJVK010000099.1, read as the reverse complement.
TGGTGAACAAAAACTATTGTTATTAGATGCAACGATTGTACTTGCGTTGAGTAATTAAATTATTAGAATAACGGATTTCCATCACGTTTATAACTAGTGAAAATACCGATCATATTCAGTGCTAGATTCAAGTGACTTTTTTGATAAAAAATAATGATTTATTAAAATTTGTCAGCATAATATTGATCCTTAATTGAACTTAATTACATAAACTAGTACTAGCCTACATCCAAACATTTAATTAATATTAACTATAAAATCATACTATTAAACTATTTCACCATACTGATGGGTTAATATTGTTACGAAAACTTTATTTTCTTGGTGTTTGAGATCTTTTTTCTATAGAAAAGTTAAAATTAATGGCAGAGGCAAAAATCGATTGAAATGCGAAATTTAATAGGAATAAATTGTGTTCAAAACATAATAATTTCGTTGAAAGTAATTTTGGTTTTATATATTTGTATTTAACACAAATTCTTCGTATATTCGAGGTGAGCATAGAATCAATGGATAAGTTAAGACTAACACTATTCTATATAATAAATGTTTTGTTATAAATTATAATTCAAGTGTGGTTTTAAAAAACCTTTAGGTGTATGGACAGTTTACATAACCTATTTATTTGTCAGTGATCCTATCCTAATAACAATTAATTTTTTAAATTTGGATATCAATTATGCGTGTAACATTTTGATTTACAAAAAGCATAAACTTTTGAGTAAATTTAATTGTTCCCTCCGGGGAGCTTGTGTAAAACTGAATAGCTTAGATTTCGTGCAGCCAATACTGTTCCCATGAGAGAGGGGAGAAGCCAATGACGGGCAGTTCGCAACTAGAGGGGAATGTGCTGATCTCAATCGAGAGTTTCTCCCTTTATTTAAAATAACCATAAAATAAAAACCAGAAAGGGTATTCTTATAACCCACAAGATTATACCATAAGTCAAAGTAATGTACACAGCGTTGGCGGGCGTCCAACATTGCCCACGCGTGTCACTTTTGATTTAAAGGGATTGACTCACAAAGCCCTTATTGAATCTCACACAGTTATTGTTTTAAAACCAGGAGAATACAATCGTAGTCAGCACCAAAATAAAGAAGTATGGAATGCATATATATATGTGTAGCCTATTATTTCTTCCAATTAAATAAATTATTTATAACGTAGTGCCGAAAAGTGTTTGGATTTTCTTTTTTAGCCTTACTTTTTTCGAGTGGAGAATGTTTGGATAATTCAGATAACTCACTATTGTAAAGGCGTATTTACTGCATTACCTCTTTCCCCTAATAGAGATTAATTATTAAGAATCCTTGATACATGATCCATGGCACTTTTCACTTCACTTAAAATGGAAGCGAATAAACACCTATAGTTAAATAAACTTCTAATTGCATACAATACACGAAAATACGAATGCTTAACATTGAGCTTCGATATAATACAATGCAAACTCACGGTTATATAAAAAAATGAACTTTTCCTTTTGCATCAAATTTTGTCATTGTTAAAATTAACGCTTAAACCAACGCCTATCGAATTAAAAATTATTTAAGTACAATCTATCCACAGTATTTGGCATTGACAATGTAAGGTGAAGTAAAATACTTTTCACCACACTACGACGAAATCACCTGTTTTACAAACTTCAAACGCGGACCGAAACACACGGTTTGCCGCCACAGGACCGAAAACGTTGGGGGCCCTAGGGCCGAAAGTCAGCTGATAGTTTATTTGCTTGAAACTACGTCAGAATATCACAAAATTATACGGCATTCAAGACAGGATAGTTGCGATCATATGATTGTCATAGCTGTGTTTTGTTTTCAAGTGAGTCAAATAATAATCAGTTTTATTAAATTATTTAGGGTACATTTCATTGTGTAGTGTGGTGAAAAATAGCGTTCGCACCTCGGCCGAAAGGGTTTTGCAGCTCTCGATCGTTTCAAATTCTCGACTTCGTCTCGAATTTGAAACACGATCTCGAGCCTGCAAAACCTCATTTTCGGCCCTTGTTGCGAAATATACTATTCTATAAGCAGGCAAATGTTAATTGATATATTTACAGTTGGAATATCAATATATAATCAATAATATGACATAAAAGTTAAACCGTACTATGAAAGATGTTAGTGACGAAAAACAACTCTTTTTTTTAATTCATAGATAAACGTAAAAACTTTAATAGACCTAAACATTAATGTAAATCCAAAACCTTAACATTATTATCTACAAACTTAATTCAAGTAGGTGCCATGGAAAGCAGGAGTTATTTTATTTTCAATCTAGCTTGTGATAAAAAAAAAACTAAGCCTTACGTTGTGGAATTAATTATTTAACTCTATTTATTGATACATTGTTCTGTTGTGCTAGGATCATCGAATAACATCAGGGTCATATCACAACGGTCAATTTCAAGACTGTGGTTGGCATTGAATGAAATAAATCGTTACCATAACTGAGCAAGTAATGAGAGCTGCTAAACAAAAAAAAATAAAATATACACGAAACAATTGATAAGCGTATGACTACTTTATTAATATAGAATTATGACCCCTCGTAATTCAATATTCCCACTGTTTTAGTGAAATGCTGCAACTCAGTACATAAAACCAGCTGAGCACGCATTAGAAGAAGTTACAATCATGCAAAACGTTCTGCCTCCTAGGCCAATTTTAAGGAACGACATATTCTTTAAAAAAATTCTTGAGTAGTTTTGTCTATGTAATGTGGATACGCAAAACGTTTCCAGTATTGTATGCTGGTTTCCACATATCGGAAAATGTAGATATTTTTAGAATTAGCATACTAGTATTATGATGCTATAATTAGTTTTGTTCAATCAGTCCATACGAAATCTTAACGTTATAGCGCCAAGCTAAAACGAGCCCTGAAATTACAATCCCGATCAAGAAATGATCATTTGCACAATTATGATGTAAAAATGAAATAAAAATATTAGTTTTGTGAGAGCCATGACTCTTCTAAAACACAAAAATGTTTAACTATGTATTAATAATTATTTTAAGTTTAAGCAATTTATTTCAATATTGGGCAGGAAAGAGCGACTAAAGTGACTTCCGTCCAACAAGAATAATAGGTCAACTGAGAGGCATTTAGCAACGGTAATGTCACACTATTGTATTAAGAACTAAATGGCTGAGTACTTCATAGCCATAATATTAGGCATGTAATTTTACCTCGACTATAATGTATTACCAACATATGGAAGCAGGAGGCCTTTTATTTGTTATCTAGCTTGTGATTAAAAAATACCCCCGTTGCAGCAGACCTGCATACTCAGCGAATTTCAAGTGCAAAACAACATATTTCAATCCAACATAGCAAGATTTGACATGTTTTGTAAGCTCCATAAGAATGACATGGGGAATGAGTATGCAGGTTTGCTGCTGCAGGTATGTTTAAACTGGTGGGTTTTAATTCAATATTTAGTAGATCTGAACTAGAAGAAGACATTTACCAAGTTTTATCAAGATATGTTGAGAAATAAGCGAGATATAGAATTTTACTTATTCCCCATAAGGTTAACATTGAGACAACGTACTGTGTTTACCACTTTCAATATCTCGGTAACCAATGGACACAGAGCAGAGATTCAAAATACGAAATTGTTTATTTTTTTGAGCTGAATTCAATGGTGCCAACAAAAATTTGATAAATTTTATTTTTCTATGTGAAAAACTAAAAAAAAAACCAGTTTTGGGGGGTTTATCCCCCTTTACCCCCCCTTCCGTTGGTCCGATCGGGCTGGTTCACGAACTCGCCCGATTGATTACCACTTTACACGTCTGTACCAAATTTCATGATGATCGGACCATATTTACGGCCGCTATCGTGTTAACAGACATATATATATAAATTCAAACGATTGGTGTTTTTTGCTTCTGAGGTTCACAAAATGAAAAGTTAACATTGTCTCGGACTTAGGTCTTACCATGAGTACCGTAATAGCTTATTCCTTTAAGCATTACGGTATATTGGAATTACGATGATAAACCTTGTTTAGGTCAGTCATTAGTATTCTCAAATTATGAAAGAAAATTTATAGCGCTAAGATGAGCCGTGAAATTACAATCCCTAAACTAATGCATTACGGTATATTGGAATTACGATGATAAACCTTGTTTAGGTCAATCATTAGTATTCTCAAATTATGAAAGTAAATTTATAGCGCTAAGATGAGCCCTGAAATTACAATCCCGATCAAGAACCGATCATTTGCGAGACGAAAGGGAAGGAACATGATTGTCGGTTGGGGTAGGATATCGAGTGTCAAGGGAGGGTTTATCTGCTACTGAGGGTGACCCAAAAATGGGCAGATGATAAGCTCCGGGCCAGTGTAATCCTCCCTGAGCTGGCGACGGGCCAGACTAGTGGAGTAAGGTTGGCCGAATTTATCAGTATTAGGTTTTTGTATTAGATATACTATATAAAAGTAGCTGATTTCCAAAGTAACTAATATGCGATTTTGACTAATACTAATACATCTTTGCCTTATTCTAAACTATACACCGCTGTCATCTTTCATTAATTAGCTATCATTAATTCGACTTTTTGTTCCTTTCATAGCTCGTGTTAAAAATAACTGTAGTAAATTTTCCTAATGTGATTTAAACCTAATGTGAGAGGCATCTCATATAATATACTTTTGTAGCTAATGCAAGGTAGCCGCCGCCCCGCCGGTATGAAATATCAGCATATTATGTATTCAGAATATTTAATATTATAAATATTTTTAGATGTAGCTGTAATAATGGATATTTTACTTGTTACAAAAGAAAAATAATTTTCAAAACTATTTAAATACGTCTATTTGATATTGTTGTGATTGTTTTGAAACAATAGTAGCAATAGTTTTGCATAAGAAATTGTATTTATTTATTTAATATAATGACTGTAACAGCATTAACTAAAAAATTTCTTAAAATGTATTAAATATAGGTGAATTTTAATTTTCAATATTTTTTCAGTAAATAAAATCTCTTTTTAGCGAATTTCCCCTATAGGGAAGAAGCTATTACCGTAGGTCTCATGGTAAGACCTAAGCCCAAGACCATGATAACTTTTCGTTTTGGGGCCACCAGAAGCGAAAAACACCATTCGTTCAAATTTTTATATATCTATCTATCTATCTATATATATATATATATATATATATATATATATATATATATATGTGTCTGTCAGCACGATAGCGGCCGTAAATATGGTCCGATCTTAATGAAATTTGGTACAGACATGTAAAGTGGTAATCGAACGGACGAGTTCGAAAACCAGCCCGATCGGACCTCCGGAAGGGAGGGTAAAGGGGGATAAACCCCCCCAAAAATGGGGTTTTTGGGGTTTTTACATAGAAAAATAAAAATAATCCAATTTTGGTTAGCACCATTTAATTCAGCTCAAAAAAACAAACAATTTAGTATTTTGAATCACTGCTCTATGTCCATTGGTTATCGAGATATTGAAACTGGTAAACACAGTACGTTGCCCCAATGTTAACCTTATGGGAAATAAGTAAAATTCTATATCTCGCTTATTTCTCAACATATCTTGATAAAACTTGGTAAATGGCCTCTTCTAGTTTAGATCTACTAAATATTGAACTAAAATCATCCAGTTTTACCGTACCTGTTGCAGCAAACCTACATACTCATTCCCCATGTTATTCTTATGGAGCTTACAAAAACATGTTAAATCTCGCTATATTGGATTGAAATATGTTGTTTTACATTTGAAATTCGCTGAGTATGCAGGTCTGCTGCAACGGGGGTATTATCAGGTTTTTATCAGTTTAAGGCTTAATATTTCTCAAACAAAGGTTCTTAAAACAGTAAACTGGAAACCTAATATAGACATTAGGTTTTTACAACTAATATTTCTTTTTAACTAATATGGAAGTAACTAATATCACAAAATATCTAATATGGCACATCCCTAGGCCAGAGACCCCCCTCCCCCACCGCCTATGACCGCCGTACCGCCGAGGTTTGACAATCAAACTGCACACTGAGCTCTCACGGTTGTTGTTGGTAAACGATTGAAAAAAAACTTGTTACTCGGTTACAACAATAACGTGTTATTTCTATATATTAAAAAAATTTGGTATTTCATTTCCGAGTCCGTCCGGCTCTTCTACTCAACCGATTTTCATAATTGAGGTCTTAAATTAAAGGTATGCACGTGCAGATTTGCCATCAAGCAGCCGCATTCATTTATCTGCCGTATTACTCGAGTTATGCACAAAAGCAATTTCCTCCCTGTACATTTCTTATGGGAGTTAAATATGATTTTCCTTTACCGAGTTCGTTTGGCCCTTCTACTGAACCGATTTTCATAATTGAGGTCTTAAATTAAAGGTATGCACGCACAGATTTGCCATCAGGCATCGGCATTTATTTATCTACTCTATTACGCGACCAAAATACATAAATTCGATTATTTCCCGGATTTTGAATTCAATTAAAGATATATTTCCCCAGTTCTAATTACGTAATTCTGTATGTTTTGGTCTAAGAACCTTCAGCGAAATACCAGCTTTCATTTGAGCTATTGATTATTATGATCAGACGTACCTGAAGCACTCTGCTGAGTTTCGAACAACACAAAAAAATTTTTGTTTTTCTTTTCCGAGTCTGCTCGGCTCTTCTACTCGACCGATTTTCATAAATAAGGTCTTAAATTAAAGGTATGCATGCGCAGATTTGCCATCAAGCATCCGCATTCATTTATCAACTGTATTACTCGACCAAAAAACATAAATTTGATTATTTCCCGAATTTTGAATTCAATTGAAGATATTATATTTCCCCAGTTCTAATTACGTTATTCTGTATGTTTTAGTCTAAGAACCTTCAGTGAAATACCAGCTTTCATTTGAGCTATTGATTATTATGATCGGACGTACCTGAAGCACTCTGCTGAATTCCGAATAACACAAAAAAAATTTTGTTTTTCTTTTCCGAGTCTGTTTGGCTCTTCTACTCGACCGATTTTCATAAATAAGGTCTTAAATTAAAGGTATGCACGCGCATATTTGCCAGCAAGCATCCGCATTCATTTATCAACTGTATTACTCGACCAAAAAACATAAATTTGATTATTTTCCGAATTATGAATTCAATTGAAGATATATTTCCCCAGTTCTAATTAAGAAATTCTATATGTTTTAGAACCTTCTGTATGCTAAGAACCTTCAGTGAAATACCAGCTTTCATTTGAGCTATTGATTATTATGATCGGACGTACCTGGAGCACTCTGCTGAATTCCGAACTACACAAATCTTTTATATATATATTAGGTTTTCTTTTTCTGAGTCCGTTTATGGTCTGATATTAATGAAATTTGGTACAGATGTGTAAAGTGGTAATCAATTGGACGAATTCGTGAACCAGCCCGATCGGACCACCGGAAGCGGGGTAAAGGGGGATAGTCTCCCCCCAAAAGTGGGTTTTTGAATTTTTTACATAGAAAAACAAAATTTATCCAATTCGTGTTGGCACCATTGAATTCAGCTAAAAAAAAAGAACAATTTAGGATTTTGAATCACTGGTCCATTGGTTACCGAGATATTGAAAGTGGTAAACACAGTACGTTGTCCCAATGTTAACCTTATGGGTAATAAGTCAAATTCTCTTTCTTGCTTATTTCTCAACATATTCATCTTGATAAAAATTGGTTTATGTCTTCATCTAGATGAGATCTAATGTATAATAGTCTAAAATCCCCGATATTTCCATTTTCATGGCAGCAAACCTGATGTATATACTCATTCCCCATGTTAATCTTATGGAGCTTACAAAAACACGTCAAATCTTGCTGTGTTGGCTTGAACTATGTTCTTTTGCATATGAAATTCGCTGAGTATGCAGGTCTGCAACGAGGGTATTTTAGCATGGTATATAGTTAGTTTGTAAAGTCGTATGTGCCGGGCTGACATGTCGCTGTCCCGGAAACGTAAGTACAGAATATCTCATGAAAGTCCTACGTTTTCCTTCGTGGAACAAATTATTACCAACTTGGTAATAATCGTGGTTTAATTGGTTTTCTGAAATTCCAACATAACCGGGCCCAGCTATACGAACCTCTTTTTCAACTTAGGAAATGTCGGGCAAGTCACATTGAAGTTGTAAAGATCCATTGCATGTAACATTAATTTTGTAAATGAAGAATTATTTGATTTGAGTTGATTTTGTGTCTTAGTACCAAAATTTACTGCTGCGGAGCAGCGTGGGTCCTCTAGTTCTTATTAATATTATATTAATCTGATTTTAATGCTGTTCAAAAACTAAACATTTAAATGTTTATTTTTCAATTCAATTTAATACACGTTTTGGCCTGGTTCAACATTTACATTAGACAATAAAAGTAGGATAAGCTGTGGTTTTCTTTTCCTAAATGTAAACATTTCTTTTATTAGTAATAATAATAATTCTTTATTGTCATTTATCACAAGGAAATAGACAACGTCATGCACATATAAATAATTAAACATGCAGAAATTTCTCAATCCTAATAAATAATCATGCCATTAGCAATAACAAAATAAATACAATTTAACTACAAAGGCTTTACATGCTAGAAAATTTCATTCAAAGAATCTTTAAGACAACGTCATGCACATATAAATCATCAAACATACAGAAAGTTCTCAATCCTGATAAATAATCATGCCATTAGCAACAAAAAAATACAATTTAACTACAAAGGCTTTACATGCTATTTGATAAGTTTAACAAAAATCAGCAAAGATTTTATTCAGGTATTGTTCACTAAATATGCACAATTATTATTTGGGGTATTTTCACATTGTGATTGGTTAATTCCTTCACAGTAAATTTTTATCTCGTGCGTATTAACTTATATGGGTATGGTTAGAATGAAATCGTTTTGTGAAAACCATACTTTTATGTAAATAACCGTAGCAAATAGGGTAATTTAAAACTGAGTGTTTCTAATTTTTAAGCGACTTGTTACACTGTTGGTAAGGAAAGAGCGAGTCGTCTAAGTCACTTCCGTCCAACAAGAATAATGGGTAAACTGAGGCGAAGTTGGCAACGGTAATATCTCACTATTGTACCAAGAACTAAATGGTTGAGCACTTCATAACCGTTATGTTAGGCATGTAATTTTACCTTGACCAGCAAATTGTTTATGTTTAATTTTACAACAGTAAAATTAACTCAGTAGCTTTAAATTAATTGATGTTAAAAACTATCCTTTTTGGACGTAAAAAAGGATTAAATAAAAAGGCTATTTTAAAAATATATTCTAAGACATTTGGAAATACTTTGCATATTGGGTTATTGAATTAAATATATTATGTTATGCAAAAACCAAAAGGTAAATATTTATGCTTATGTAAAGCATTTTGTAAAACTGTATTCGCCTTAATGTTATGTTAATATTTTTATATCAATGTATGATTGTATTGTGGGAATCTATTCATTTTATTTAAATTTTAGAGAAATGTATATCACTTTAGGCCTACTTTTATTTCAAAGAAACATTTAGTGATGCATATATATGTTTTGTAATATTTATGGCACTTAGGAATTTTTGTGAGGAACACCAGATGTAACAATTACTGTAAAAAATGGCCTTTTCATTTATTACTGTGAAACATTTTATCACTAATCTTAGCATCTTCAGCCCAAAATCTTAAGGGTTAGTTTTTTGTTACCCACTATTGAAACAACAAAATAAAATAAAAATACAGAACTAAATAGACTAGAAGAATGTAAATATACGATAAAAACTTTAACCTAACATTCAAAGAATTTTAAATGCAAATGCTATCTATGATATTTTATAGCAGAATTAAGACAATCACTACAATGTGAAGGATCCTTCCATTTTATACGGTATCATCTACTTGTTGTATTTCAAATTGTATTTTCTTATGAGCAACAAACAACAACACATGACAAAGCAATAAACGACTTAGTGCTGACGATGGTTCTACATAACAGGAGCAAAAAAAAATGTGTTCACAATTTCGATTAAAATTTTTTTTTAGAATTGTATTATTTAGTTTAGTTTTTAATGAAAAAATCAACAAAGTCAATGTTGAAGAGTTTAGAATTTTTCTATACAAAACAGCAAATGAGCTACTTTAAACTAAATATAGTTTTCCCGCAACATTTTAAGATTTGAAGAAAAAATCTTGTCAGAAGTAGTCTTGCAGTCCAGTGCAAAAGGAAAGAGCAGTTAAGTAACTTCCTCCAATTGAGACAACAGGTTAATTGGACCAAAGCCGTCATGGACAAGTCCTGCACCGACTCTAATAGCTAGAAGTTGCGAGGGTTGTCAATTGATATCTGCATTTTATATGCAAGTTCTTTCGTTTGTAATATTAAGTGTAGATTTAAGTACTATACAGTGCACAGGTTGTAATATACTTTGTAAGACTAATTAAGTAAAATAAGCTTAAATATTTATGAAGTTAGTAAAATGAAAAAAAATAATTTTTAGTTTAACCTTGGAAGCATACTCTTGAACGTGGATATTGAATTGAACATGCAAAATGTTTTTCCAAACATTAAAAAAAATTTTTCTAAGTTGTTTTTTATACAAGTTCTTTGAGTGAATCACTAACTAGTTTTATTAAAATACTCATTGTCACTTAAAGAAACACAACAAAGTTTTAGTGTCCGAATAATATTGTTTGCTCTTGACATAAACGCCAAAGTAATAAGTAACAAGACAGTGTGTAAAGTACGTTAAGCTGCAAGTTCGGACTACGCTTTAAAGACTAAGTGCTCGAGGTAAACTTACCAAACTAACTCCAGCAGACTTGTATCAACTAAGAGTTACAGAGTTTGAGTTTATGGATGACAGTACAGCGTATAAATGTACGCATTTTCGTCTTATGATTTTATTATTTTTATTTCAGGTTGTTGAAAGTGTTATCACTCATGACATTTAACTACATTTTTCGTTATCGGACACGAAATATATTATGTAAAATAATATTGTATTGCTCATGGGTTCTTAAAAATTCTAAACAATAAAAAACAACTAACTTGTGTTAAGTAAAATTAATTAACTTTGTAATACTCGGGCAAATAATGACTTCGAGTTTTATACGGTAATTATAAAGCTGCAGGCTGAATTAATTATGCGGGCGGTCCAAAGATTTAGAACACTGCAGCCATTGCTGCGTTGATGACAAAGGTTGCCTTTTAAATATAAGTCTACTTTGGTTTTTGCAAATGACTTTGCAATTATGTTATTATTACCTTGTTGAGAAATTGGCGGAAAAGGTTCCTTAGGTACCGGTATAGGCAATTAAACATTTATTTTCAATTAATGCCCATAAATACTGGGAAAATGTGCTAAAATGATCCACTCTTTTAATAATTTCGCAGTTTTATTAGGGCTATCCCAAAAAATTTAAAATGTAACAAAAAAACGTTAATTATAATTTAGTGAAGTTATATCTAAATGAAAGTTTTTATAAGCTCTAAATAATGCTGCACACTGAATATCTAACATACGATTCTAACACCTGAAATCTTAATTTAATTTGAAAACGATTTACGGTTTCCAAACTATTTTCCAACCCTGTATATTATACAGGTAAAGCATACAGTGTAAAGTACTAATAATTAATTTACCTTTATTATTATGAAAAAGGCCGAAGGAAACTACAACTTCTGAATACATTAAACCTAACATGAATCCCCTAAAAGGTCTTTGAGTAGAATTAAAGAAACTAAGACTACCTAAATTAAGAACCCGTTGAATTATTTATTTTTGTGTAAATTGTAGTCAGATCAATTCAGATTGATCAATTGTAGTCAGATTGTAATCATGGATTGGCTTCTATATAATACCAAAAAAAATTGTCAACATAATTTGATTTTGAAAATAATTTCATTAAGAATAAAGAGCCCGAAACTTTACTCTTATAATAATGATGTAGGCAAACGCAGAATCAATCAGTATAAGCTGGCTTGTAACCCGACATTAAAGTTAAGCCCACAACCGCACTTAGATTGAGCTAATGCATCTGACCACAACCCACAGATGTTTTAGGCTTATACATCCCTGAAGGCTTGTCGTATTTAACTTGTCGTAGTTTATTTAAATTTAAATTAAAACTTAAAACATTCTTCGATACGTTAGTAACAGTAAAGTATTGAGTAAATCAATACAATTACATAGATAAATTAGTAAATAAATACATATAAATAAAGCAACACTATATTTAAATACCCCCCGTTGCAGCAGACCTGCATACTCAGCGAATTTCAAATGCTTAAATAAATTATTTAGTTGGAGCCTCAAATCAAGTAAAATAAACTTAAATCCTAAAATGAGAATTCTATAATTTTCTCCAAAAGAAGAACAGGGGAAATTATTATGCAGGTCTGCTGCCGTGGAAGTGTGAAATTTTGATATTTTTTGAAATACCTATTAAATATCAACTAGATGAAGTTTACTTTCAAACCAAGTTTCATTCAGATATGTTGTGATTTATAACCAAAAAGTAAAAGAAATGAATCAAGCGTGTTAACGAACAGGGTCAGAAAGAAGGATTAGGTCCTTAAAGACTGTTTCCCAGTTCCTCACAGCTGGATTGTGGTCCAAAGATTACCCAAAGCCAGTGTAACGTCCAGCGTTGGCGCCCAGCCAGCCTACTTCGCGTTAATCACTTCTGACTCGAGGGGGTTGGCTTTATAACAGACTTCGTGCGTTTCTTTAACTCCGTGACTCTTACATTAAATGGGAGAAACTTAAAAGTTTCGACTTCTTAAAGATGTTTTATTGCCCCTGAGCTGGTGTGAAAACAAATTAGTGATGTAGATACCTTGTGTCATCCAGCTCAAAAAACTGTCTTCAATGCGACCTACGTTTTAGTATTTTTGTACTATTCAGGCTACAAAAATCCTCTTTCAGTCCGTTGGACGCAGCGAGCACTTGGACGTCGTAGAACCAAAGTAGAAACAAAAATACAGTCCACATAAAGAAAACGAAACAAACGACAGACACGGACACGGACACGATTTCGACACATAAAACGAACAATGATTAATTTACTGGCCGCGGCCGGTACATTATTCATTTCAGAAACTTAAGTGTACATGTTCATTTACGTACAACTCATTGTTCTACGTTTTTAATTTTTCGTAACTGCGTACTAGTGGAGTTTGAGTGTATACTGTTGTATGTATACATGTCGCTGCACATAGTTTTAACTGAATGTATTTTTTTAAACTTATTATCAAATTGATCATTTCTAATACTTATGTGATCATGTACCCCAAGACCATAGTTTAATTTTGAATTTAAGTCTTCCTATGATTTAAGATCAGGGTATACAAAGTAACAATGCAGATATTCACTGATTCACCTTGTTTTAAAACGATAAAATTGACTACATTTTTTAACATTATACTGCTGTTTTAGAATTTGATACCTAGCCTGTTATTAGAAATTTAGTGTTGGTTATGTAGTTGTTTTTTGTCGCATTACCCGCTATATTAACATGTCATAAATTTAAGTAGTAAATAGTAAATATAGTAAATAGTAATTTAAAGTTTAAAGGCTAAAGCGTAAAAAAGGACAGTAAACTTCAAGTTAATCATGATGGTTGGTTTTTACAACCAAAAGGTAAAAGAAATTAACTAAGTATGTCAACGAACAGGACAGCTAAACAGTGATGGGGGTACGTAATAACAATTACATACCTGGTGTACCATGATAAAAAAAATAAACAGTGACAACTACAGTACACCTCGGATTATCCGGATTAATGTGGCGGAACACCGATCCGGATAACAAAAAATCCGGATAATCCGAGGTAATTACAATATCGCCTAAGTAGCGATCGCACACCTTGGCCTCTGCTAAATTTATGCTGCAAACGTTGTTTCAAGGCTGTACAACATGTTAATCTCTCAAATTTTACGGGGGTTTAATTATGAAACAAATTTAAGAACTAAACTTCATTATTATTAATCATACGAATACAATCTTAATCTTACAAATTTTACGGGGGGTTTAATTTTGAAACAAACTTAAAAAATAAACTTCGTTAATAATCATACGAATATAGCCGAAGTTACACGGTTTAGGTTTGGAATAAAACGCCAAATTAAAATATTTAATTTCTTAAGATTAAATAATCATAACTCAAAATTGGAATAATCATGACGAAACTTAAAGTAACTCAAAACGAATTACCGTAACTCTTCTTAAGAAATAACGTAACACATCAAATGACAGCAATAAACAAACTCGCAAAACTGCCATAGACTACGCCTTTGTTAATTACTGCTTGAGCCCCAAGTAGAAATCCAGAAAACTACGTTCACGAAAATGCTATTATGTAGTTCCTTCCTTTGCCAATGTGATTCCTTCCATTATTGTGATTCCAAAACCGTACATTAATGTATTGGATTTGCATTTTACTTTTAGAAAGCGCATTTCCCCCGTAAACTTGCTAAAATCATGTTTTTAACGTGATTTTAATTTTTTAATTTCTCGGATGGACCGGTCCGGATAATCCGGGATCCGGATAATGTGAGGTCCGGATAATCCGAGGTGTACTGTATTACATTTAGAAAAATGGGCATTGAACATAACAACATTGAACATCAAGACTACATTTCGAATGTTAATGCGTTCAGCTTAAACAGAATTTAAGCTTAGAGTGGTTTCAATAAACTCTATTGAGAAAGTGTCTCATTTCCCTTGGGGCACGGCCCTGTTCACAATATTAAATGTTGTAAACCTTTTTTTAAACATAAATACATTTTAAATTAAGATATTTTTTATTCGAAGTTGTTCTAACATTAATCACAGACCTCCTCCTGAAATGTCTGAAGTTTTTCTTCTGCTGTATCACCTAAGACCACAATCTTATGTCAAACAAAGGTACTAGCTTAATCCGCATTTATAATATATTTATGCAAACGTCGACGGTGCTGCAATCATGATTTAATTACTAACTTCATGGCAAACAATGTGATCAAGAAATCGATTCATTTTCATCAATACGTGTAAGGAATTTTCATCAATTAATTTAATATAATGAAAAATCATTGATCATCTGCTTACAAGTGTAATATTAATTATATTATTTATCACATTTAAAATCAGGAATTTTTAATTACATTATCCTGATGTGTTTTAAATTTAAACATTCAAAGCCACTTTGTAGACCAATATGTCGAATTCCCGTAATTGGGAAGAAGAGATATTATATAAATAACAAAAAATTCTGTACTGACCTAGTTAAGAAAATATTCCGTTAGTGCTAGTAAAGCTTAATGTTTTGGCACAAAAATCTAGCGCTTGAATTACATTATCCTGATTCTTCAACCAAAACAAACCAAAATTTGCGCTAAGTGGTTTTGACCGTAAGCAATACAGATAAAGGTGGCTAATTTGCATTTAGAGTTCCGAATAATGGCAATGATCGGTTTGCAATAAAAGTTATCATTTTTATTACGTCAGTTACCTTGCAACAAGCTGTTTCAATACCATCTCTTAACCTGATTTTGGAAAATAATAACATTGTATCAGAAAATAATTTCCAAACAAAATAGTTATTCTAGTCGTAATCATAAAGGCAATTTACAGTTAGTAGAACCTTGATAAGAATACTCTCGATGTTATTCTGGAAAGAGTCTCGATGTCAAGGAAGTCTTCTTATCGAGGTTCGTGTTGACAAGACATTAAGTGCCATTACAGTGTCGAGAGAACTTAAAAAGTGCACTTTTTATCAAGGTTTTGTGTTATCGAGTGTCTTCTTATCGAGGTTTTACTTTACTTATAAATTCTTATAAGGTGCAATTTATTTGCATTGTAAAGAATGTTTAAGATTTTTCCAGAATGTTTAAGAATGTATGAAGATTCAACTGTTGAACAAAAATTACAAACCTAATATTTTTAAAACCTCTGCCAAAAATGTCTCAGTACTTTACAGATACTAAATGTTTGTTGGATTTTGTTCAGACATGATAAAATTAGCTAATAAAAAGATTTAAAAAGGGTAGAAAAAAGCTAGGAGGGCTGTTCAAATGATAAGCCAACAACCCTTCAGAACATTACAGCATTGGAAAGACTATTGTTGCCACTGAACTACTTGATACGAATTCAGCTCACCCCTTTGCTTATTTTTTAAATCTACTCCAAGGACAGATCTGTAGTCAATACAAACAGAAAATTTAAGAAAAAACTGCTAACTTGTTAAAAATTTTACTTACTACCATAATAAGTCGTAGAGTAGTACGTCGTTCATAAACAGCCATTACACGATCAATATATTGTCAAACTAGATAAACTGAGTTTGATGGACCTTTATTTTATTGATTGTATTATTCTTGATAAAGTCGCGTTGAATACGTAGCCTTCCATTTAAAGACAATTTTAAGTTATATCGTCCCTTAGGCACTTTGTAAATTATAGAATCGGTAAAAAAGCAGCAACAAAAAAAATGCCGGGGGAGTGGAGACATATGTGAGCTAAATGGGTATTGGCTTTATCTTTATTACGCAGAGTTACCCCGAAAATGAGCAGATGTGCCCCTGAGCCGTTATAATATCGTCGTCATTGACTACTGGTGGACTGACACCCCTCCCCACTCCGTGCTCAACATAGTTGGTTCGAGCTATACCTACTGTAGTAGACATGGGCCTCTGCAGCTTAAAGTAAATATAAATAAAACATTAAGCCAAGAATTAACTATATAGATATCAAATGGCCGGAATTTCAGTACTAATACATTGCTTTGCCAAAATAACTGTATTAACTCCAACTAGCTGTTTTATTTCCCACGTTAAATCTTATGGACTCCTCTCTAACCCTCTTACGGACGAATCTTTAACCTTCATAAATTTCGTTTCAAACTGTTTAGGCCCCGATATAGCGCTGGACTAAAAAAGCTTTTTCCCTCACTTGGACCAGTTTATTTCTTTATCCACAAACAACAATTAAGATTTCAATAATCAATGTCGGGTCAGAGAATCGACCCTTTAACAAGCGAGCTTTGGATAAGAAAGGCTGTAAACAATTTGTAACTAGCCTGAAGTTTTATTACAGGTAAAACTTTTTTTCAGTAGAAAATGTTTTTTTTTTCTAAAAAACATGATCTTGAGTATGTTGTTTTTGTCCTCGAAAACGCAAACAATTATATTTGAAAGTACCTACCAAAAACAACACACCTACCAATCGACATTTTGAAAACACAGCAAGGCCAAATAACCTGTCGTTGCTTACACTACCTTACTTACTTACAATCTAAAAATAAAATGAACACAACGCGGCAGATAGTTCACTCACCTCACTCAATGCCGTTGTAAAATACAATTTACATGTATAAAAACATAAAATTCATAACTTTTTAAACACGTTTTAATATATGCAAAGTCGCAAACATAAACAGAACGGCTTAATAAAATGCTAAGAATAAAATCAATACACTTGTTTCCATCACAAATACAGTAAAAACATTTTCCTTTCAGGCTTGTTTATCCGCGGGCAGCCTCGTTACTAAACTAAACGTAACAAGAAGAGTTTATCGGTTAGTAATCGGCTTAAGTATTGGAGTAAGTTCCTCAAAGTCCTCAACTCCCGGGCCCTGCCGACATAAAACGTCTTTGGGGATTTGTGGATGTAGTTTGAGACATAGAAATTTAAGGTGCCAAAGATTTCTAGCATGCCAAAACAAGTTTAACTTGGGCCCTATTCATGTTTTATCATAAAATTCTGGTTAATCGAGAACACTATAAATTACGCAAAATATTATTCCGCTCTTCCGTTTTTCAGTACAATTTTTTTGCAAAGGTTTCTTTTAATATTCTTGAAAGTCTGACTAAATAGAATAACTATTTAACATCCGGGACTCGATATGATTTCAAATTTCGAGTGCCTTAAGGAAGCCCCAGATGACCAGAGGTATTTGTTTTATTAATTTACTTAAATCTACAAGCAATGTTTGCATGTTATACCTAGTTACGAAGATACAGTTCAATGCATAATTATTCCCATTCTTGTGCATTAAATATTCAGGATAATTCAGGTTAAAAATAATAGTATGCTATAAAACCACAGCAGAAAGAGACCTAAAGTAATTTAAAATTTGTTAGCATATGACCCATTGCTTCAAGTCATAGCCTAGTTTAGAAAAATAGAAATTAATAAAAATAAATATGATTTTAAATCAAATATCGAGTGATTAATTCCATAGTAAAACAGAATGGATGCACTAATCACAGCAAATGCACACACTGTATCATATGTCATCTCTCATGAGGTCTGTACTGTACAGCTAACGTGGAATACAGTACAAAAGCTGCCTTATAGTCCAGGCAATGAATGCTCAAAAAGAGGTATAGAGGGAATTGCATGGATCACAATTTTTGACTTTGTAACTTTGTTTGGACTGGTTAGGAGTAAAACATATCAAAAGTCCCCGCCCTTAGCCCTTGAGCTGGCTGGGCTGGGAGGGCCTAAAGGTACAATTTTTTGGGTTTTCCTAAATATCTTGAAAACTATCAGCTTTTAGTATTCCCTATTAGATTTGAAAATTAATGAAAATTAAATTTCCTGTAAGAAAAATATAATATGTCTACTTTGGTCCAACCGTTTACAAGGTAAGCACTAATTTTGTTATTAAAAAATATCCCTTCCATAAGAAATACATGTAAATTTGTGGGTAACATAGATGCCCAATTGGGCAACGTTTTTTTTACCTAAAGGAAAATGAACAGCATTCAGGAAACATTGACGAAATTTCCAGTAATTTGACACCTCAACCCATAAAAATTGGTCAAAAATAAAGGCGTTGGCGAGCTCATAAAATACGTAATTTTTTAAGGAACTATAACAAATTGTAATAATTCCTTGAAAAGTAACGTTTTTTGTGAGCTCGCCAATGCCTTAATTTTAGACCAATTTTTATGATTGAGGTATTTTTTTTACCTTTAGGCCCTTCCAGCCCAGCCGGCTCAAGGGCTAAGGGCGGTGACTTTTGATATGTTTTACTCCTAACTAGTTCAAACAAAGTTACAAAGTCAAAAATTGTGATCCATGCAATTCCCTCTATAACCTTTCGTTGCCTGGACTATTAAATGTCCTGCAAACATGTGAGGTCATATTGGTGTGTCATCGGTGGGGGGGCAGACTGGTTGGTGAACTGAGGTCGTAAACCGGCCGCATGTTGTGTATAATGCCACCATAGAGAGCAATGGCTGCTCGATAATCATCTATTGACAAAACTCACTACTATTTTGATTTTGTACTGAGTGCTAGTTAAATCCGGTTTTTTTAGAGATGAAACGTTTTCGACGATAAAAATAGGGGAACACTCTTGGCGTTAAAGGTACATATAAATTTAACATAAATATTATAAATTTATAACATGAATTTAATTCATTTAAAAAAGACAATGACTAATCCTACAAAAACTAATTCACTAAGCTACTAAAAATGTTTTCGTTATGTGCTACTATAATATTACCTGTTTTCGTTATGTGTTTATCAACTTGGAACAATCATCATTACATTGTTATATGTAATAATACAGCCTTATATAATAATACAGCTTATTTCAATATTTAATGAAAAAAATCTTTCGTAACATTAGTAAAAATTACTCTTACTGTAATTATTATTATTACTTGTACTTTCATGGCATAATATTCTTCAATTATGTTTACATTTTAAAGATTTTCTTTTTTACGTTTTAGGCTATAGTAAGTCAGCTATAAATTTTACATGGGAAGTGTAATATCACAGTAAGAATATATAGACTGAAGAATGTTTTAAGATTTATTAACATTACCTGTATTCGATGTTTTCATAATCGTGTATTAGGATGATAGTTAAATGAATCATCGAAAATAATATGTTAGGCCCTGATAGCTGTTTTAGTTTAGTTTTTTGTTTGTATGTGAATATATGGAAAGTTTGTGACAAACGAAGACACTTATGTTGAGGAAATAAGAGTTCAGAATTTTATAACTTCATCCTTAATTAACAAACGAAAATACTTCAAATTCGTCCCTGAACACACCATATAAGAGAGCAGGTTAACAAAAAAATATCAGAGCTAATGTCAACCATTTACTGGCTATCTATCTTCTTAGGGAGCGAAGCACACACACTAATGATTTAAGATTCTCAGTACTAGGAGTACGCTCCTATGTCTCGTATAGGTCGAACGAAGTGCAGTAAAATTGAATGAAGACTAATAACTAAAAAAATAAATATTTAAACGTATAGTTAACAACTCATTTGTAGATTAAAACAATCTTTGGGTATAAATATGATGTAGTTCAAATTTCACAAATTTTCATCAAATGAAAAAAGAGGAGTTAGTTCACAAAGAGTGATTTTCAATTCGAGTATAATTCACTTCGTTCGAATTATCGTTGCGAAATTTATTCAAGTTATGTAACAAAACTAAATACAAAAAAATACCTAAATTTTTACCCAGTCTAAGAATAGGTAAAATTAGATAATAATTAAAAACGCCGAGCGAGGAAAGCATTTTATTTATTGTTGCTGTGGAGAGGAAACCTGTTTTAATATTCCTGTCAAACAAGCCAGACTGCAGTGGTGCGGCGCGGCATCGCATATGAGTTGGCGGTAAACATTATGCTTCGTTCATATCATTTTAGATGTAATAACGTACCGTAATATGTGGTATAAGCAAATGTGGTCTGTTGAGATATCTGTTAATCACAATGCCATTTCAACTCATCGGCTTTACCATTGTAGACTGATAATTTATGTTTGCAATCTTTTCACACAAGGATATCTCTCTCATTGGATATTAAATTGTTGTCATTGCGTTTGTTTGGAAAACAAAATAAACATAATATTATCTGGAAAATAAATTTAAATTTGTTTCATTGAGCAGGGTGCATCACACATTTCGGTTATATAAAGGGGTTATTTTCCTTCTTTGATCCAAGCCTACTTTATGAAGCCTTAAATGTGACTGAAATATTTCCGTGTTAAAGTTACTGATTGAAATTATTTCTTTGGTCAATCATGATATTCGAATTGTAAATAACTTCCTTCAGACCCTTAAGGTCGGGTAAATGCTTTGATACTTAAATAATTCTAAAACCGGCTGAAAAATACCAGACACCAGAGGGGTTAGCTGAAAAACCCAACCTCAACTAAACTTATGACCTCTAATTAAAATAAAATTTACCACTTTTTTGAAGTCAGTCTCAACAAAGGTTTTCCTTAGACAGGACTATAACTTAATATCCATCTCAACAGCCAATGGCAACTAGGGGGACCTATGTTACGAACTGGTCTAATTATGAGGATGGTCTTAAGTATGAACGTAAATAAATAGAATCAAGAAAATAAAGATAAAAGTATTAATAATTATAATGCCAAACGCTACTGAAGATATTCCGATCTGGCTGGTGGAGAAAGGTAGGAATTAATGATGGGTCAAAGGTCAGCATCTTTATTGTCCTTTGAGGACGAGTGGCTTAAATGCTACATAGCCTTTACCTCATCCCAACCTTTTTCCCAGTTTCATTCCTTGTTAAAATTCTAGCATTATTATACTTTTGTGGTTGTTGTATTATTTGCTTTGAAAAACGTAAATAACTTATGGTCGATACTAAATCAATGTGTCAAGAAAACTGGTTGATTTTTTCAGTATGAGAATCAACATTACTTTAAGACACCGTTTTTGTTCATTAAAAATGATGTATTTGTTATCACATCGTTACTGAAAAGTCTTAGTGATTACTTATAAAAAATGCCTCACAAATAAAAAGTTTTACATGTTGGTAATGTTACATGCCCCAAACTAAAAATTATGTACCCATACTCATATTACAGCTAGTTTTTTACGAAGGGGTAGTCTACATTTACTTAATGTTATCTATAAGAGAAATTCTCGACAAATGATAAGAACCTTTGCATGGGGCTTCGTCTAGTTAAGATTAGTCCAAAACCCCTCATTTTTCATTTCCAGGGCGGCAAACTGGCATACTCATTCCTTATGTTGTTCTTAACGAAAAAAGAAAGAATTACTAATGGGAATAGTAAAATGTTTTCTTCCTACTTTTTTACATAACTCGGTTTGTACTGGCAGTGTCTGTCTTCTTCGACAAGGAGTGTTTATTATTTGCATAGTTTATCTATATTTTTAATTTAGTTTGTTACTTAATAGCAACTTAAGTTAACTTAAGTTTGTTACTAAATTCTTTGTTTGTTTAAATTTTACTGCGAAAGTAGTACAAAATATCCTATACTAACAAAACAACGGAATATATTTTATTTATTGAATGTATTGATGCCGTTGGCAAGATTTATTTACTGCCGGTACACACTTTCTGCAAGTAAACGTATTACATTTTGTTTGCATATTGTTAAGGTAGAGAGACCTTTCCATTTTAGGTGTATGAAGTAATAACCATAAAAGTTCTCTCCCGTTCATGATTACTTTTATAATTAAATAGAGTGAGAAAAGAGTGGGGGAGATTATTAAGCCCCGTAGGCGCTTTGTCCCTTCTATACCTCGTCAGTTTTCGCAACGAAGTTAATTTTCCCTTTTTACGGTCTTTGCAATGTAAATATTTCATAGAAACTGGGCAGAACATAATTTATAATCGTATTTTATTTTAATAAAGTGGAAAAATTACTAGGTATGGTTATTTTTTAATGGAAACTAATATTCCTTAAAACTCGAATCAAGAGCTTTTTTTTAATAAAAAACGTTTTTAAAGCATTAAAAGCTCAACTTTTGCTCCTCCTTTCGATTACTTAGATAAAATATGTTACGGTTTTAATACAAATGTTTAAATTTGACATGGTGACCCGTGCAATGTATACTCATCGAAAAAGAGAGTAAAGTGTTAAAAGAAATAAACATTTCTAAACCGTGTTGAGAATATATGATGATTAGTGTTTGCTCCAGGTTACCAATAGATTCTGGGCAAGATTTATCCAGGTTTATTCCTTGTTAATAATGCAATTTTTATTATTATTCAGGATCTAAGTAACATTAATGTGAGTTCTGAAACCAAAATTGATACTTATCAAACAATTGTGAAAGCAGATATTTATTAATATAGCCTGTGGCACAATTTACTTATTTTTAGTATAAATAAACCTAAGGCTGTGTACCAATGTACTTAATATTTACTAGCTACATCTCTTGAACTAGCAAATCCCAAATTGTATCAACGTTTCACTATTGACTATGAATGTACATTCAAAGTCAATGGTTTCACTCTAAGATTTGTAGCTCTGTATACACCTTGAGCATGGGCAATATTGTAATAATAAAAATATACAAAAAGAAGTTTCAGCAATATTAAAAATTCAATCTCGAGTGAACGTAAAAAAACACCTGTTACAAATTTACAGTAATATATTGTTAGTTACAAAAACCTGTCACTACAAAAATTTATCAGTAAGATAAAGTTACATAGACTGTGACTTGTCCTCTAATAAATCCTTGAAACAATTGCGAATTAAAATTTTATTTCACTTCGAACACCTGCGAAAAGTTTTAATGAGGATAAAAGTTTAGCTGGCAATAAACTGGCAGAAAATAGGATGACACGGGCAAGATGAAACAGTGTCCCTCCTCCCCCTCCCCGTCCCGCAGACACCGCAGTTCCTCCCCCGACAAACGGATTAGCGGGGGTGAAAAAGGCAGGGAGCTCTTACTGTTATTACTTGACTGTTCAAAATGTAATTATCCCCTCATATTACGTTAGGGTTCCACGTAGCACGTGGGGTGATCAACAGAACACTCGTGGGGTGAGAAACTAAGTATTTTGACGTTTTATTAGATGAGTTTTCTGATAGTAAACGGAAGAATTCGCACATTTTTGATTATTAGGAAAAAGGATTTTTAATTGCCTGTGTGTAGCTAGTGTGCGAATCTTGTCGCAGTATATATTACACTACATTATATCACATTGTTGAATTATTGGAATATTGTTAGTAAATGTATTAATTTATTCATATGCAAATTTTAAATGTCAGTTACAAAAAAATAATAAAAAAATCTTAAAATAATGTATTCCACCGTATTATAACGATAAAATATTCAATCATAAAATTAGTTATATTATGTTAATATTACCCTTACTTAAGTCAAACTCACAATATTTATAGTTTTAGTATTTAAGGTTATCGTTCAAAACTCATGGTTGTTTATAATTACGGGTATTTTTAAAATATGAAAATTATATAAAAAAATTTCATAGGAATAAAAAAATAAGCTGTTTTTTCATATTTGTATCATTCCATAAGGGATAATACAGGATGTTTTTTTACGCAACCCATTTTTAAGATTGGACAATGCACATATAGCGATGAAATGAGTATTGTTTTGTTAATCTTTACATTTTATACAAGCTATTATTTAAGATTGAACACATTTAGCTGACATTATGTGTTCAAACAATCCGCTACTGACATTTATTCGAAGTCCCTCCATCAAATTCCTGAACATGTTTTGCTAAGTACCTCTTTGAATTTCTCGTATTAAATTTGTTATGTTTGTTTTGAGGTGATGAATATCATATGCATTGTTTTCGTAGGCCTTAATTTTTATGTATCCCTAAAGAAAATAATATAGTGTGGTCATTTCGGGAATCGTGAGGGGAATATTCCTTCAATGAGAAAATAAAGTTTTGGGTTGCGTTTAAAAATAACTTCATTTACCTGTTCTATTTTAATTATTATTTAATTTATCATTCAGAATAGACTAAAATGTTAATAACACATTATAGCTCACTCCTAACTGGAAACATCTTCGTGAAGCCAGTTTATTCGTTTAAATTACGGTTAAATTAATGGTTACGAATTGAGTCTTTTGAAGAAAGGACACGTGCGTCATCAAGTAAACGTTTTACCTACTGCTCTAGTTTCAATCCAATTCTCCTCTAATTGAACTACATTACAAGAGAGCATACATCCTGCGTCGTCATTCTTTTCATTATTATTGATAGGTTTGAAACAGTTTGCTTTGGATTTTAATTAATTATCCTTCGAATGGAATGCCTAGTATTATTAAAAGTCGTAAAAAACGACAGTTGAATATTTATAAGAAAAGGTGTTCAAAGTAATATAAGTTTTAAAACTATTCGTCATACCTAATAACCATTGATGAGTTTAATAATTAAATTACTTTTAATTTGATCCATTGTAAAATTTTGTAAAGGAAGACTTGGTCAGAATATATCATCTAATCATCAGAGTAACAAAATTTAATTTTAACACGAAAAGAGATAAAATGATTTGTAGCGCATTATTATGTGATGGATATAGGTATATTGCAAAAGTTTGTTTATGAATTAATCATCAATACATAATTATTTAATTTTTTAAGCAACTTAGTTTGTTATATTTACATGAGTTTGTTATAAAACGCTCATAACCCATTCATTAACGCTAATCCTTAAAATTACATTCCGTGCAGCCTTGAAATAGGTGAGTATTTTTCTTTTAACTTTCTAACATACAATGTTGAAAACAATACTTACGAATAAATAAATAATGAGTTAAGAGAGGAAAAAATAGACCTAAGCAATATTTAAGAGTAGGAAGCCATTAATCCTGGCAGTAACCCTTCTGACCCTCATCAATTACTGCCCATGAATTCAACTCACTGTAATGCACAGTAAGTTCGTTCGTATGTTAGTCTTTCTATAGCTGTATTTAAAATAGGAGTTTGAGAGAATTCGATTATCAAACTTTTTCGAACCGAGTTTACACTACTTGATCGGCTCCAAGTTTACTCCCGCCGTTTATCCGAAATTGGTAAGCGCAGTCGCATTTTACGGCCGTTTTCGCACAGTCATGAACAGCCAGCCACCTTACAGCTTTTGTTATTTTACTTGCATTAAAGTGATTTTTGGGTTATTAATGTCGATAAATTTAGTTTAGTCTATTTTCCTTTCTAACATTTGTTACACATAGGCTTACTCTTTTTTAAAGCACACAAGTGCAGATGTAGCTTGGTTTTTTCCTCCCCAGGCTGAAAATTTAGTAAAATACTGAGTAATAGTATAAAGTTATGATGAAAATGGCCTGAATCATCGTTTAATTTAATTTTAAAACAGGTTTGCTTTTAACTCATAGGAACACTTTCCAGTTTGACAGCTATGTATTTACTTGTACTATTCAAAATACTCTACTCTAAAAAAACTCGAAACTCTTGAGTATTTTTGAAAACTCGACTCTACTCGACTTTAAAAATCACCACTTGCACACCCCTAATTTAAAATATTCCTTTTTGCGGTATTACTAAGGTTGGTTAGATAGTTTAGGTGGTTAATTATGTGAGTAAAATAGAATTTAACATGAGGTGGTGAAATACACGTATTGTAAACCATGTTTATTTACTTACTACCATTATTATGTTACATAATGATGATATTTTCCATAACATAACCGACATCAAGAGAGAATTTAACTACTTTTCTAGCAACAAGGTAGATTTCTAATTTAAAATATTAAAAGCATAGGTTTAGGGAAGAAAGAGCAGGAAGGTGTAAGTCGCCCTGCTCCACCCTATATTATAATCGGACCAAAGGCAGAGCTCTTACAGTTATTACTACTTAACTTGGAATGTAATTATCATCGCTTTATTTCAGTGGAGGGAGAAAATGAAATTAATTGTCATTAATTGTAGGAATTGTGCCATTTACTATTACAAGATTGTAAACATCTGTTTTTTTTGGAAAGTGTCATGTTGTTATTCTCTCATTTTCTTGAATCTGAATTGCCGTTGCAATCAAAATTATAATAATAGCTGTATCAGAAACAAAGGAGTAAATAAAAACCAAAACAGTATGCCAACAGTTAAAACAATGTTCGTTGTTTGAAATATTTCCATATACATACATTGTTAAGGTTTTATGACAGTATAAAATTGATTTATAGAGTAAGAGAGACCCAAGCAATATTTAAGAGCAGGAGACCATTAATCCTGTCAGCAAACCTCCCGACCCCTGACCTGCCGCTGCCGTCTGAACCTCGACTAGGAAATCCTATCCCGGACGATATTTTCAATCCCGGGATTTCGGGATTGAAAAACTTTAATCCCGGGATCCCGGGACTGATCCCGGGATTGACGCAACATAGTATTTGCCGATACAAAAATAAATATTTAGTATTGATTCGCATGTATACATGGTATCGTAATATAATGCGATATAGGAAGCAGTTTTCTGTTTAGTTTTGAGTTTTCAACCGTGATTTTAACTATAAAAACTTAGAGCGTAAAAAAATTGACGACATAGTCAGCCTTATCATGAAACACTGAATACAGTATTAGACATCAGAGTGAAAACGGAACAGGTTATCAGGATGGTCCTGTATAACCGTGAACTAACCATAAAATATTTATTCAAACATAATTTAAAGAAAGTCTTATTCAAAGCATGAATATATAGTTACTTGACCAAACAATATCAGGACTTGGAAAGATTTAATTAGAAAAACTAGAAGTACGATAAAAATGATCATTAGAGAGCATCTTAATGAAACTTAATCACAATTGCATTACATTGCATTAGAAAGAAGTTAAAATCTCTATGTATTTTTTCAGAAGATTGAAAATATCAACTGGAAACTACGTTTGTACATACTATAAGACGACAAATAACTCATCAAACCATGATTATTTGATCAAAAACAACTTGTAACTGGGTTTTCTTTATAGTTATAACATTGTTTTAACTGATAAGATCCAAGTAAATATTGATTTTACACATAATTTTATAACCCAGAAAATCCCGGGATTGAATAAGCCCGAAAATCACGCGGGATCCTGGGATTGGATTCCCTAACCTCGACTCACCGCGCTGCTGTGGTTGAATGTATTCCACATTATCGCATATAAATAAATATAAAATATTTAGTATCAACAAACTGACACATACTTTCTCCCTTAAAGACATTTAAAGCAAGAATACCAACAATAAAATAGAACATTTTTACAATTATCTCACGAATACATTACAGATTTTATCAAAAAAGGTTATTAATTAACGGAGACATCGGTGTTTGAATATCTGCCATAAAAATAACTTTAGGCGATTTACTGCGTTTACCGCCGAACGAAAACATCAATTATCTCCGAAACCAGTTGACGTAGACTGATAAGGAAAATATAAATACGTTAAAATGCCGTTTTAATGGAATTTTTTATATTCTTTTCCGTAATGTAATCCAAAACTATGTAAACCGACACCCATGTAGACTTTGCTAATATAATACTATTTTTGTGTACAAAAACCTTGATATATTCTATTACAGTGGAGCCTCGATAATCCGAAACTCGGTAATCCGAAAATCCGCTTAATGCGCAACTAAAATGTTCATTCTGCTGTTCATCAGGAAATTAAAAGAACCAGCTTGTTTTACCAATCGTGGGTAAAAGATAGGTGTAAATTCGTAAAGGACGTAAACGGCCGTAAAAAAACAATCGCGGGTATTTACCGATCGCAGGTCTACGATGAGTATAACTTCGCAAAAAGTGAACAGCCGTGATTTTTTGTTGCGCGTTTTTTTTTGTTCACCGGTTGACGATTGAAAAACGTTGCCAAGAAAGCGAATGGCCGTGAAATGCAATCTTGCGTATTTACCGATCGTGGTTTGGTGGCGGGAATCTTGTGCAATTACACATAGTATATAGGAAGTTCGCTTAATCCGAAATATTCGTTAATCCGAAATGGGTTCGGTCCCCATCATTTTGGATTATCGGGGCTCCACCATACCAGGTTAAATCGGTATTGATTGTCTAGGAACGTTTTTTTTTTAAAAAAAAGATCACTCTCCAGTTCTTCGTGTTGCCCTGTTCTTATGAAAGAAAACTTTAAATACCAACTATGAATTAAATACGAGAACTTTTTGAGAAATGAGAATAACCTCTGAGTTTTATTGTTTAAATTTGTTTTTTGTTAGAGTAGGAGTGCTTAACTATTGCAATGCCAGTGTAAAAATGTATCGATACTGTGTTGATATGTAATGTAAAAGTGTGCAATGATGAACAATAAACATGTTTTCAATCCAATTCAATTAAAATTACATTAATGTTTTGCTGTCTCGCTATAATTCGGATGTGTGAGTAATTTTATTTTGGTAATTTTGTAGACTTGTCACGTAGTTGAAGCGCAGAGAAATTTCTAAAATTTTTGTTGAGAATGTTTCTCCATTAAAACAAAAAAACAGTTAGTTACTTCCTTTAATATAAAAACATTATAAATAATAAAATTCTGGTTACATATTTTCGTGAAGTGCAAAAAACAAACTTAAAATTAGCTATAAAGAACATTTCTGTTCCGAAGGTTGTTTCCTTCGCTTTTGCAAATAGATATAAAAGTTATATGTAACAGTAGTAACAGAAAAGTTACGGTTGAGGTGAAACGTAAAGATATAAAATGGACAGCGCTGAGGAAGGGCGTAGTAAAAGGATACATATAATGTTCAATGTCGTTTCACGCTTGTTTCTTGTGTTGCCTTTGAAATATTACTTAGCAGCAATATCGAATGTTTTCACCATACTTGTAATATTTTATTTTACTGATATGGTGTATTTTGTACGTATTATATATTTTACGTAAAATAGAATAAACGTAAGACATGAATAAATTGTGTAAACCGGGCAACAAACATTTTCCTTGTAACCATTTTAGTAGTTTTTTTTATTATTTAATGTAAAGTTAAGAAATGCACTTTCATTTAGCTGAAATAGTATTTTACGGGGTATATTTAACAGCACTACTGCATAGATCATATTAGCATAATAATATAGTGACCGATGTACTATTATTTGTAAATTCTTTTTACTTTGTCAAACCTGTACCGACCAGATAATATAATGACAAGGTTTTACCTAAATCATGAGTAATTCAAATTATTCAACGTAAATAACCAATTCTAGTTTTTTTCCTGAATTGGCACTCCTTATAATAACTGATAGATTAGTGCGCCTGCAAGTATTTCATATCGTTGTTTGAAGTTCAGTAGAGTACAGAGCAGAGGCTGTTATTACATTTTTAATTTTGAAGCCCCTAATTAAACAAGTCCCTTGAAAATCTCTTATAAAATGAAATCACACGGTACTTGTAAATTATGTAATTACACGATTTATGATCTAATCCTGCTCAGGCTCCCCCCACCGACACGCCCTTAATTACAAGAGGAAGGAAGAAGGCTTTTATAGTTATTACTTCACAGCTCCGAATGTAATCAAGGTACTACCATAGGGTTGGACTTTGTTTTGCTAAGTAGGAAAAAAGGGAAAATGACTGTAGATTTATTGAATTTCGGTTTTATTGTAGTCGATTTATAATAAGTAAAACGGAAAAAGTTTAAAGTCTAATGTATTTTCTTTGTTTGAAATTAATTGTTGGTGATGGTGAGTTTAGATTTTGTTTTTGATTTTGCGGACATTTGCCATCACTGATTAGTAAAAAATAACTTTCACGACGTTTCGAGATCTGGAATCTCCCGTCTTCAGGTGTAAAAAGAACCTGGAACATAACAAGATTAGTAACACTTGTGTGTCTTGTGCACATCCTGGCTGTGTGTTACTAATCTTGTTATGTTCTAGGTTCTTCTCCCACCTGAAGAAGGGAGATTCCAGATCCCGAAACGTCGTGAAACTTGTTTTTTTACTCATCAGTGATGGCAAATGTCTAAAAGAATCTAATGGATTGTTTGGTAATATTTGTCAGAAGCGGCTTAAAAGACTCCTATAAAGTTGACTGGGAGCGATAACTTTGATTCGTGCCAAAACGTAATTGAAATAAATGGTCATACATTAAATCGTGTTCTCATTTCAGAAATACCTGTAAAAACGAGTAAATTTAAATGGTTATGACTAATGTAAAAAGAGTTTAAAAAGTGTTAATCACAAAGAGTTATGATAATTATTTTGTAGTTCGATTGATCATGCAAAAAAACATGGTTAATTTGAAAATCTCTGTCGGGAAAATGTTTTTAGGAACGTATTAATAGACCAGGTTTAAG
This sequence comes from Flexamia atlantica, assembly GCA_035578135.1. Lineage (NCBI taxonomy): Eukaryota > Metazoa > Arthropoda > Insecta > Hemiptera > Cicadellidae > Flexamia > Flexamia atlantica. The sequence continues at coordinate 358,184 of JAQJVK010000099.1, read as the reverse complement.
TACTTCAGGAGAGCCGTGCTTGTTAACTCTCAACTGCGAGTCAATTAATTTTCAATTAAGATATAAAAACATTGTAAAGAATCGATACTCGACTTTCCTGGAATTTTATGACTTGAATAACTAATGTACCGCTATTAAACTGGGTACTGATGCGTAAAAGTAAATTAAGACGTAATTGCCGAAATTTTAACATTAGGTTTAGCACAATTAACATTAATTACTCTCCTTTAATGCTCGAGGAAAAACACTGCTTACTTAGAAAACGATAATACAAACGTTATTCAACTTTTTTATCATATGAGACCAGAAACTATATTATCCTTGTAAATTAAGGAAAAACCTAAGGGGTAGTCTTACACTTTCAGTTAAGTCGACCTGAAAAGGTAAACTAAGGATTCGGCAGAAAGTCAAGCGATACAAAACAGAGAAATCACTATATTATATTGTCCTTTAGCTAAAAATATGACTGAAAATTTTCAGCAGCGGTGGGTCTGAGACTGAAGGAGTTGATGGGGCCGAAGTTCCCGGACAGAGGAGAGAACGTCCACCTCGTCTGTAACTTCGACACCGGAGACGCCAAGCTCTACTCCGTCAAGTGGTACATCAGATACTGATGACGATATTCCCTTGCAGCAGCGGTGGGTCTGAGACTGAAGGAGTTGACGGAGCCTAAGTTCCCGGACAGAGGAGAGAACGTCCACCTCGTCTGTAACTTCGACACCGGAGACGCCAAGCTCTACACCGTCAAGTGGTACATCAGATACTGATGACGATATTCCCTTGCAGCAGCGGTGGGTCTGAGACTGAAGGAGTTGACGGGGCCGAAGTTCCCGGACAGAGGAGAGAACGTCCACCTCGTCTGTAACTTCGACACCGGAGACGCCAAGCTCTACTCCGTCAAGTGGTACATCAGATACTGATGACGATATTCCCTTGCAGCAGCGGTGGGTCTGAGACTGAAGGAGTTGACGGAGCCTAAGTTCCCGGACAGAGGAGAGAACGTTCACCTCGTCTGTAACTTCGACACCGGAGACGCCAAGCTCTACACCGTCAAGTGGTACATCAGATACTGATGACGATATTCCCTTGCAGCAGCGGTGGGTCTGAGACTGAAGGAGTTGACGGGGCCGAAGTTCCCGGACAGAGGAGAGAACGTCCACCTCGTCTGTAACTTCGACACCGGAGACGCCAAGCTCTACTCCGTCAAGTGGTACATCAGATACTGATGACGATATTCCCTTGCAGCAGCGGTGGGTCTGAGACTGAAGGAGTTGACGGGACCGAAGTTCCCGGACAGAGGAGAGAACGTCCACCTCGTCTGTAACTTCGACACCGGAGACGGCAAGCTCTACTCCGTCAAGTGGTACATCAGATACTGATGACGATATTCCCTTGCAGCAGCGGTGGGTCTGAGACTGAAGGAGTTGACGGGGCCGAAGTTCCCGGATAGAGGAGAGAACGTCCACCTCGTCTGTAACTTCGACACCGGAGACGCCAAGCTCTACTCCGTCAAGTGGTACATCAGATACTGATGACGATATTCCCTTGCAGCAGCGGTGGACCTGAGACTGAAGGAGTTGACGGGGCCGAAGTTCCCGGACAGAGGAGAGAACGTCCACCTCGTCTGTAACTTCGACACCGGAGACGCCAAGCTCTACTCCGTCAAGTGGTACATCAGATACTGATGACGATATTCCCTTGCAGCAGCGGTGGGCCTGAGACTGAAGGAGTTGACGGGACCGAAGTTCCCGGACAGAGGAGAGAACGTCCACCTCGTCTGTAACTTCGACACCGGCGACGCCAAGCTCTACTCCGTCAAGTGGTACATCAGATACTGATGACGATATTCCCTTGCAGCAGCGGTGGGTCTGAGACTGAAGGAGTTGACGGGGCCGAAGTTCCCGGACAGAGGAGAGAACGTCCACCTCGTCTGTAACTTCGACACCGGAGACGCCAAGCTCTACTCCGTCAAGTGGTACATCAGATACTGATGACGATATTCCCTTGCAGCAGCGGTGGGCCTGAGACTGAAGGAGTTGACGGGACCGAGGTTCCCGGACAGAGGAGAGAACGTCCACCTCGTCTGTAACTTCGATACCGGCGACGCCAAGCTCTACTCCGTCAAGTGGTACATCAGATACTGATGACGATATTCCCTTGCAGCAGCGGTGGGCCTGAGACTGAAGGAGTTGACGGGACCGAAGTTCCCGGACAGAGGAGAGAACGTCCACCTCGTCTGTAACTTCGACACCGGAGACGCCAAGCTCTACTCCGTCAAGTGGTACATCAGATACTGATGACGATATTCCCTTGCAGCAGCGGTGGGTCTGAAACTGAAGGAGTTGACGGGGCCGAAGTTCCCGGACAGAGGAGAGAACGTCCACCTCGTCTGTAACTTCGACACCGGAGACGCCAAGCTCTACTCCGTCAAGTGGTACATCAGATACTGATGACGATATTCCCTTGCAGCAGCGGTGGGCCTGAGACTGAAGGAGTTGACGGGGCCGAAGTTCCCGGACAGAGGAGAGAACGTCCACCTCGTCTGTAACTTCGACACCGGGGAGGCCAAGCTTTACTCCGTCAAGTGGTACATCAGATACTGATGACGATATTCCCTTACAGCAGCGGTGGGCCTGAGACTGAAGGAGTTGACGGGGCCGAAGTTCCCGGACAGAGGAGAGACCGTCCACCTCGTCTGTAACTTCGACACCGGAGACGTCAAGCTCTACTCCGTCAAGTGGTACATCAGATACTGATGACGATATTCCCTTGCAGCAGCGGTGGGTCTGAGACTGAAGGAGTTGACGGGGCCGAAGTTCCCGGACAGAGGAGAGAACGTCCACCTCGTCTGTAACTTCGACACCGGGGACGCCAAGCTCTACTCCGTCAAGTGGTACATCAGATACTGATGACGATATTCCCTTGCAGCAGCGGTAGGTCTGAGACTGAAGGAGTTGACGGGACCGAAGTTCCCGGACAGAGGAGAGAACGTCCACCTCGTCTGTAACTTCGACACCGGAGACGGCAAGCTCTACTCCGTCAAGTGGTACATCAGATACTGATGACGATATTCCCTTGCAGCAGCGGTGGGTCTGAGACTGAAGGAGTTGACGGGGCCGAAGTTCCCGGACAGAGGAGAGAACGTCCACCTCGTCTGTAACTTCGACACCGGAGACGCCAAGCTCTACTCCGTCAAGTGGTACATCAGATACTGATGACGATATTCCCTTGCAGCAGCGGTGGGTCTGAGACTGAAGGAGTTGCCGGGGCCGAAGTTCCCGGACAGAGGAGAGAACGTCCACCTCGTCTGTAACTTCGACACCGGAGACGCCAAGCTCTACTCCGTCAAGTGGTACATCAGATACTGATGACGATATTCCCTTGCAGCAGCGGTGGGTCTGAGACTGAAGGAGTTGACGGGGCCGAAGTTCCCGGACAGAGGAGAGAACGTCCACCTCGTCTGTAACTTCGACACCGGAGACGCCAAGCTCTACTCCGTCAAGTGGTACATCAGATACTGATGACGATATTCCCTTGCAGCAGCGGTGGGTCTGAGACTGAAGGAGTTGACGGGACCGAAGTTCCCGGACAGAGGAGAGAACGTCCACCTCGTCTGTAACTTCGACACCGGAGACGCCAGGCTCTACTCCGTCAAGTGGTACATCAGATACTGATGACGATATTCCCTTGCAGCAGCGGTGGGTCTGAGACTGAAGGAGTTGACGGGACCGAAGTTCCCGGACAGAGGAGAGAACGTCCACCTCGTCTGTAACTTCGACACCGGAGACGCCAAGCTCTACTCCGTCAAGTGGTACATCAGATACTGATGACGATATTCCCTTGCAGCAGCGGTGGGTCTGAGACTGAAGGAGTTGACGGGGTCGAAGTTCCCGGACAGAGGAGAGAACGTCCACCTCGTCTGTAACTTTGACACCGGAGACGTCAAGCTCTACTCCGTCAAGTGGTACATCAGATACTGATGACGATATTCCCTTGCAGCAGCGGTGGGTCTGAGACTGAAGGAGTTGACGGGGTCGAAGTTCCCGGACAGAGGAGAGAACGTCCACCTCGTCTGTAACTTCGACACCGGAGACGCCAAGCTCTACTCCGTCAAGTGGTACATCAGATACTGATGACGATATTCCCTTGCAGCAGCGGTGGGCCTGAGACTGAAGGAGTTGACGGGGCCGAAGTTCCCGGACGGAGGAGAGAACGTCCACCTCGTCTGTAACTTCGACACCGGAGACGCCAAGCTCTACTCCGTCAAGTGGTACATCAGATACTGATGACGATATTCCCTTGCAGCAGCGGTGGGTCTGAGACTGAAGGAGTTGACGGGACCGAAGTTCCCGGACAGAGGAGAGAACGTCCACCTCGTCTGTAACTTCGACACCGGAGACGCCAAGCTCTACTCCGTCAAGTGGTACATCAGATACTGATGACGATATTCCCTTGCAGCAGCGGTGGGTCTGAGACTGAAGGAGTTGACGGGGCCGAAGTTCCCGGACAGAGGAGAGAACGTCCACCTCGTCTGTAACTTCGACACCGGAGACGCCAAGCTCTACTACGTCAAGTGGTACATCAGATAATGATGACGATATTCCCTTGCAGCAGCGGTGGGCCTGAGACTGAAGGTGTTGACGGGGCCGAGGTTCCCAGACAGAGGAGAGAACGTCCACCTCGTCTGTAACTTCGACACCGGAGACGCCAAGCTCTACTACGTCAAGTGGTACATCAGATACTGATGACGATATTCCCTTGCAGCAGCGGTAGGTCTGAGACTGAAGGAGTTGACGGGACCGAAGTTCCCGGACAGAGGAGAGAACGTCCACCTCGTCTGTAACTTCGACACCGGAGACGGCAAGCTCTACTCCGTCAAGTGGTACATCAGATACTGATGACGATATTCCCTTGCAGCAGCGGTGGACCTGAGACTGAAGGTGTTGACGGGGCCGAGGTTCCCAGACAGAGGAGAGAACGTCCACCTCGTCTGTAACTTCGACACCGGGGACGCCAAGCTCTACTCCGTCAAGTGGTACATCAGATACTGATGACGATATTCCCTTGCAGCAGCGGTAGGTCTGAGACTGAAGGAGTTGACGGGACCGAAGTTCCCGGACAGAGGAGAGAACGTCCACCTCGTCTGTAACTTCGACACCGGAGACGGCAAGCTCTACTCCGTCAAGTGGTACATCAGATACTGATGACGATATTCCCTTGCAGCAGCGGTGGGTCTGAGACTGAAGGAGTTGACGGGGCCGAAGTTCCGGACAGAGGAGAGAACGTCCACCTCGTCTGTAACTTCGACACCGGAGACGCCAAGCTCTACTCCGTCAAGTGGTACATCAGATACTGATGACGATATTCCCTTGCAGCAGTGGTGGGTCTGAGACTGAAGGAGTTGCCGGGGCCGAAGTTCCCGGACAGAGGAGAGAACGTCCACCTCGTCTGTAACTTCGACACCGGAGACGCCAAGCTCTACTCCGTCAAGTGGTACATCAGATACTGATGACGATATTCCCTTGCAGCAGCGGTGGGTCTGAGACTGAAGGAGTTGACGGGGCCGAAGTTCCCGGACAGAGGAGAGAACGTCCACCTCGTCTGTAACTTCGACACCGGAGACGCCAAGCTCTACTCCGTCAAGTGGTACATCAGATACTGATGACGATATTCCCTTGCAGCAGCGGTGGGTCTGAGACTGAAGGAGTTGACGGGACCGAAGTTCCCGGACAGAGGAGAGAACGTCCACCTCGTCTGTAACTTCGACACCGGAGACGCCAAGCTCTACTCCGTCAAGTGGTACATCAGATACTGATGACGATATTCCCTTGCAGCAGCGGTGGGTCTGAGACTGAAGGAGTTGACGGGACCGAAGTTCCCGGACAGAGGAGAGAACGTCCACCTCGTCTGTAACTTCGACACCGGAGACGCCAAGCTCTACTCCCTCAAGTGGTACATCAGATACTGATGACGATATTCCCTTGCAGCAGCGGTGGGTCTGAGACTGAAGGAGTTGACGGGGTCGAAGTTCCCGGACAGAGGAGAGAACGTCCACCTCGTCTGTAACTTTGACACCGGAGACGTCAAGCTCTACTCCGTCAAGTGGTACATCAGATACTGATGACGATATTCCCTTGCAGCAGCGGTGGGTCTGAGACTGAAGGAGTTGACGGGGTCGAAGTTCCCGGACAGAGGAGAGAACGTCCACCTCGTCTGTAACTTCGACACCGGAGACGCCAAGCTCTACTACGTCAAGTGGTACATCAGATAATGATGACGATATTCCCTTGCAGCAGCGGTGGGTCTGAGACTGAAGGAGTTGACGGGACCGAAGTTCCCGGACAGAGGAGAGAACGTCCACCTCGTCTGTAACTTCGACACCGGAGACGCCAAGCTCTACTCCGTCAAGTGGTACATCAGATACTGATGACGATATTCCCTTGCAGCAGCGGTTGGCCTGAGACTGAAGGAGTTGATGGTGCCGAAGTTCCCGGACGGAGGAGAGAACGTCCACCTCGTCTGTAACTTCGACACCGGAGACGCCAAGCTCTACTACGTCAAGTGGTACATCAGATAATGATGACGATATTCCCTTGCAGCAGCGGTGGGTCTGAGACTGAAGGAGTTGACGGGACCGAAGTTCCCGGACAGAGGAGAGAACGTCCACCTCGTCTGTAACTTCGACACCGGAGACGCCAAGCTCTACTACGTCAAGTGGTACATCAGATAATGATGACGATATTCCCTTGCAGCAGCGGTGGGTCTGAGACTGAAGGAGTTGACGGGACCGAAGTTCCCGGACAGAGGAGAGAACGTCCACCTCGTCTGTAACTTCGACACCGGAGACGCCAAGCTCTACTCCGTCAAGTGGTACATCAGATACTGATGACGATATTCCCTTGCAGCAGCGGTTGGCCTGAGACTGAAGGAGTTGATGGTGCCGAAGTTCCCGGACGGAGGAGAGAACGTCCACCTCGTCTGTAACTTCGACACCGGAGACGCCAAGCTCTACTCCGTCAAGTGGTCCTCCTCGTCTGTAACTTCGACACCGGAGACGCCAAGCTCTACTCCGTCAAGTGGTACATCAGATACTGATGACGATATTCCCTTGCAGCAGCGGTTGGCCTGAGACTGAAGGAGTTGACGGGGCCGAAGTTCCCGGACAGAGGAGAGAACGTCCACCTCGTCTGTAACTTCGACACCGGGGACGCCAAGCTTTACTCCGTCAAGTGGTACATCAGATACTGATGACGATATTCCCTTGCAGCAGCGGTGGGTCTGAGACTGAAGGAGTTGACAGGGCCGAAGTTCCCGGACGGAGGAGAGAACGTCCACCTCATCTGTAACTTCGACACCGGAGACGCCAAGCTCTACTCCGTCAAGTGGTACATCAGATACTGATGACGATATTCCCTTGAAGCAGCGGTGGGTCTGAGACTGAAGGAGTTGACGGGACCGAAGTTCCCGGACAGAGGAGAGAACGTCCACCTCGTCTGTAACTTCGACACCGGAGACGCCAAGCTCTACTCCGTCAAGTGGTCCACCTCGACTGTAACTTCGACACCGGAGACGCCAAGCTCTACTCCGTCAAGTGGTACATCAGATACTGATGACGATATTCCCTTGCAGCAGCGGTTGGCCTGAGACTGAAGGAGTTGACGGGGCCGAAGTTCCCGGACAGAGGAGAGAACGTCCACCTCGTCTGTAACTTCGACACCGGAGACGCCAAGCTCTACTCCGTCAAGTGGTACATCAGATACTGATGACGATATTCCCTTGCAGCAGCGGTGGGCCTGAGACTGAAGGAGTTGACGGGACCGAAGTTCCCGGACAGAGGAGAGAACGTCCACCTCGTCTGTAACTTCGACACCGGAGACGCCAAGCTCTACTCCGTCAAGTGGTACATCAGATATTTCCTTGCAGCAGCGGTGGGTCTGAGACTGAAGGAGTTGACGGGACCGAAGTTCCCGGACAGAGGAGAGAACGTCCACCTCGTCTGTAACTTCGACACCGGAGACGCCAAGCTCTTCTCCGTCAAGTGGTACATCAGATACTGATGACGATATTCCCTTGCAGCAGCGGTGGGTCTGAGACTGAAGGAGTTGACGGGACCGAAGTTCCCGGACAGAGGAGAGAACGTCCACCTCGTCTGTAGCTTCGACACCGGAGACGCCAAGCTCTACTCCGTCAAGTGGTACATCAGATACTGATGACGATATTCCCTTGCAGCAGCGGTGGGTCTGCGACTGAAGGAGTTGACGGGACCGAAGTTCCCGGACAGAGGAGAGAACGTCCACCTCGTCTGTAGCTTCGACACCGGAGACGCCAAGCTCTACTCCGTCAAGTGGTACATCACATACTGATGACGATATTCCCTTGCAGCAGCGGTGGGTCTAAGACTGAAGGAGTTGACGGGGCCGAAGTTCCCGGACAGAGGAGAGAACGTCCACCTCGTCTGTAACTTCGACACCGGAGACGCCAAGCTCTACTCCGTCAAGTGGTACATCAGATACTGATGACGATATTCCCTTGCAGCAGCGGTGGGCCTGAGACTGAAGGAGTTGACGGGGCCGAAGTTCCCGGACAGAGGAGAGAACGTCCACCTCGTCTGTAACTTCGACACCGGAGACGCCAAGCTCTACTCCGTCAAGTGGTACATCAGATACTGATGACGATATTCCCTTGCAGCAGCGGTGGGTCTAAGACTGAAGGAGTTGACGGGGCCGAAGTTCCCGGACAGAGGAGAGAACGTCCACCTCGTCTGTAACTTCGACACCGGAGACGCCAAGCTCTACTCCGTCAAGTGGTACATCACATACTGATGACGATATTCCCTTGCAGCAGCGGTGGGTCTAAGACTGAAGGAGTTGACGGGGCCGAAGTTCCCGGACAGAGGAGAGAACGTCCACCTCGTCTGTAACTTCGACACCGGAGACGCCAAGCTCTACTCCGTCAAGTGGTACATCAGATACTGATGACGATATTCCCTTGCAGCAGCGGTGGGTCTAAGACTGAAGGAGTTGACGGGACCGAAGTTCCCGGACAGAGGAGAGAACGTCCACCTCGTCTGTAACTTCGACACCGGAGACGCCAAGCTCTACTCGGTCAAGTGGTACATCAAGATACTGATGACGATATTCCCTTGCAGCAGCGGTGGGTCTGAGACTGAAGGAGTTGACGGGACCGAAGTTCCCGGACAGAGGAGAGAACGTCCACCTCGTCTGTAACTTCGACACCGGCGACCCCAAGCTCTACTCCGTCAAGTGGTACATCAGATACTGATGACGATATTCCCTTGCAGCAGCGGTGGGTCTGCGACTGAAGGAGTTGACGGGACCGAAGTTCCCGGACAGAGGAGAGAACGTCCACCTCGTCTGTAGCTTCGACACCGGAGACGCCAAGCTCTACTCCGTCAAGTGGTACATCAGATACTGATGACGATATTCCCTTGCAGCAGTGGTGGGCCTGAGACTGAAGGAGTTTACGGGGCCGAAGTTCCCGGACAGAGTAGAGAACGTCCACCTCGTCTGTAACTTCGACACCGGAGACGCCAAGCTCTACTCCGTCAAGTGGTACATCAGATACTGATGACGATATTCCCTTGCAGCAGCGGTGGGTCTGAGACTGAAGGAGTTGATGGGACCGAAGTTCCCGGACAGAGGAGAGAACGTCCACCTCGTCTGTAACTTCGACACCGGAGACGCCAAGCTCTACTCCGTCAAGTGGTACATCAGATACTGATGACGATATTCCCTTGCAGCAGCGGTGGGCCTGAGACTGAAGGAGTTGACGGGACCGAAGTTCCCGGACAGAGGAGAGAACGTCCACCTCGTCTGTAACTTCGACACCGGCGTCGCCAAGCTCTACTCCGTCAAGTGGTACATCAGATACTGATGACGATATTCCCTTGCAGCAGCGGTGGGTCTGAGACTGAAGGAGTTGACGGGACCGAAGTTCCCGGACAGAGGAGAGAACGTCCACCTCGTCTGTAACTTCGACACCGGAGACGCCAAGCTCTACTCCGTCAAGTGGTACATCAGATACTGATGACGATATTCCCTTGCAGCAGCGGTGGGTCTGAGACTGAAGGAGTTGACGGGGCCGAAGTTCCCGGACAGAGGAGAGAACGTCCACCTCGTCTGTAACTTCGACACCGGAGACGCCAAGCTCTACTCCGTCAAGTGGTACATCAGATACTGATGACGATATTCCCTTGCAGCAGCGGTGGGTCTGAGACTGAAGGAGTTGACGGGGCCGAAGTTCCCGGACTGAGGAGAGAACGTCCACCTCGTCTGTAACTTCGACACCGGAGACGCCAAGCTCTACTCCGTCAAGTGGTACATCAGATACTGATGACGATATTCCCTTGCAGCAGCGGTGGGCCTGAGACTGAAGGAGTTGACGGGACCGAAGTTCCCGGACAGAGGAGAGAACGTCCACTTCGTCTGTAACTTCGACACCGGCGACGCCAAGCTCTACTCCGTTAAGTGGTACATCAGATACTGATGACGATATTCCCTTGCAGCAGCGGTGGGTCTGAGACTGAAGGAGTTGACGGGGCCGAAGTTCCCGGACAGAGGAGAGAACGTCCACCTCGTCTGTAACTTCGACACCGGAGACGCCAAGCTCTACTCCGTCAAGTGGTACAAGGATGAGAACGAGTTCTTCCGCTACATGCCGGACCAGCGGCCGCCCACCCAGCTGTTCCCGCTGCGGGGAGTCTCACTGGATGTGAGTCTTTTTACTATTGTAATAATTTTTACTTAACTTTAATTTTTGATAGGATATTTATGCCTTTCAAAATTAATTAACCGTAATGACACAAGCTATGAAATTGTTATTTATTTAAATTTACTTTTCTGGCGGTTAATGAAGATCGTTATCGTAAATTCCTTTTTTCATCAATAGCTCTCTGGCAGATAATGAATGAACATTATGAACCTGAAATCTTCTAATAAGGAGTACTTCTTTTATCAAGTAAGTTTCCTTTGATTTGGTTTAAATCGAACATTAAGTAAGACTCACAGTAAACGATTACTTTGACAGTTTGAAGAAAGCTTTTAAGTACTTTTTGTGGGTCTCAAATGATGCTTTGTCACAGGAGTCCCAGTCCGTCATAGACCACGTGACCCTGAGGGAGGTCACCTACGACACCAGTGGCAGCTACAGGTGCGAAGTCTCCACGGAGGCGCCCAACTTCGAGACTGTCTTCTCCAATCACAACATGTCCGTCCTGTGTAGGTCAAGTAATGTTCTGTCGCAGGAGTCCCAGTCTGACATAGACCACGTGACCCTGAGGGACTTCACCTACGACACCAGTGGCAGTTACAGGTGCGAAGTCTCCACGGAGGCGCCCAACTTCGAGACTGTCTTCTCCAATCACAACATGTCCGTCCTGTGTAGGTCAAGTAATGTTCTGTCGCAGGAGTCCAAGTCCGACATAGACCACGTGACCCTGAGGGACGTCACCTACGACACCAGTGGCAGCTACAGGTGCGAAGTCTCCACGGAGGCGCCCAACTTCGAGACTGTCTTCTCCAATCACAACATGTCCGTCCTGTGTAGGTCAAGTAATGTTCTGTCGCAGGAGTCCCAGTCTGACATAGACCACGTGACCCTGAGGGACGTCACCTACGACACCAGTGGCAGCTACAGGTGCGAAGTCTCCACGGAGGCGCCCAACTTCGAGACTGTCTTCTCCAATCACAACATGTCCGTCCTGTGTAGGTCAAGTAATGTTCTGTCGCAGGAGTCCCAGTCTGACATAGACCACGTGACCCTGAGGGACGTCACCTACGACACCAGTGGCAGCTACAGGTGCGAAGTCTCCACAGAGGCGCCCAACCTCGAGACTGTCTTCTCCAATCACATCATGTCTGTCCTGTGTAGGTCAAGTAATGTTCTGTCGCAGGAGTCCCAGTCCGACATAGACCACGTGACCCTGAGGGACGTCACCTACGACACCAGTGGGGCTTGAAAATGTACAATGTGTTACCAAGTGCTATAACTGATTTACCACAAAGACTATTTGAAAAGCAGATTAAAAGATATTTGCTTGAAAACCCATTCTATTCAACAGAAGAATATTATGCCGCAGTAAAAGACTTTTAACACTTGTAAGACTTGTTGGCTCTTCTATATTGACTTGGCCTATTGCATGTATTATTGTCTAATGGCTCAATAAATTTATGATTATGATTATGATTATGAGTGGCAGCTACAGGTGCGAAGTCTCCACGGAGGCGCCCAACTTCGAGACTGTCTTCTCCAATCACAACGTGTCTGTCCTGTGTAGGTCAAGTAATGTTCTGTCGCAGGAGTCCCAGTCTGACATAGACCACGTGACCCTGAGGGACGTCACCTACGACACCAGTGGCAGCTACAGGTGCGAAGTCTCCACGGAGGCGCCCAACTTCGAGACTGTCTTCTCCAATCACAACATGTCCGTCCTGTGTAGGTCAAGTAATGTTCTGTCGCAGGAGTCCCAGTCTGACATAGACCACGTGACCCTGAGGGACGTCACCTACGACACCAGTGGCAGCTACAGGTGCGAAGTCTCCACGGAGGCGCCCAACTTCGAGACTGTCTTCTCCAATCACAACGTGTCTGTCCTGTGTAGGTCAAGTAATGTTCTGTCGCAGGAGTCCCAGTCTGACATAGACCACGTGACCCTGAGGGACGTCACCTACGACACCAGTGGCAGCTACAGGTGCGAAGTCTCCACAGAGGCGCCCAACCTCGAGACTGTCTTCTCCAATCACATCATGTCTGTCCTGTGTAGGTCAAGTAATGTTCTGTCGCAGGAGTCCCAGTCCGACATAGACCACGTGACCCTGAGGGACGTCACCTACGACACCAGTGGGGCTTGAAAATGTACAATGTGTTACCAAGTGCTATAACTGATTTACCACAAAGACTATTTGAAAAGCAGATTAAAAGATATTTGCTTGAAAACCCATTCTATTCAACAGAAGAATATTATGCCGCAGTAAAAGACTTTTAACACTTGTAAGACTTGTTGGCTCTTCTATATTGACTTGGCCTATTGCATGTATTATTGTCTAATGGCTCAATAAATTTATGATTATGATTATGATTATGAGTGGCAGCTACAGGTGCGAAGTCTCCACGGAGGCGCCCAACTTCGAGACTGTCTTCTCCAATCACAACGTGTCTGTCCTGTGTAGGTCAAGTAATGTTCTGTCGCAGGAGTCCCAGTCTGACATAGACCACGTGACCCTGAGGGACGTCACCTACGACACCAGTGGCAGCTACAGGTGCGAAGTCTCCACGGAGGCGCCCAACTTCGAGACTGTCTTCTCCAATCACAACATGTCCGTCCTGTGTAGGTCAAGTAATGTTCTGTCGCAGGAGTCCCAGTCTGACATAGACCACGTGACCCTGAGGGACGTCACCTACGACACCAGTGGCAGCTACAGGTGCGAAGTCTCCACGGAGGCGCCCAACTTCGAGACTGTCTTCTCCAATCACAACGTGTCTGTCCTGTGTAGGTCAAGTAATGTTCTGTCGCAGGAGTCCCAGTCCGACATAGACCACGTGACCCTGAGGGACGTCACCTACGACACCAGTGGCAGCTACAGGTGCGAAGTCTCCACGGAGGCGCCCACCTTCGAGACTGTCTTCTCCAATCACAACATGTCCGTCCTGTGTAAGTAATAAGCACTGTTTTACGAAAATTAAAAAATTCTGAACAACAATTCAATTTGTTCAAATTTTTAACTACCTACTAGCCTTTATACGTTCTTAAGGAAATCATATAATATATTTTTTATATGGTCTTATTTCAATTAAAAAATACTACTATTAAAACAGCTGATCTTGGCAGGAAAATAAATTAGGCACTGATTTATAATAGCAGATATTTATGAATACTATGATATTGTTGTCTTTTTTTGTCTACATTTTAAAATGTTCTCTGTTTCCGTAAATGGCCCTATGAATGAGTTTCGCAGTAATTTAATTATTGTTTGAATGTGAATTTTCTTATACTAAACAATAAGTCAGTTCAACAATATAAGATCGGGAATGATACTTTATAATGCATTTTAAAGAATAATTGTACATAATTATTCACACACACACACACACACACACACACACACACACACACACACACACACACACACACACACACACACAGATAATTATTGAATTTTTAAGAATAGGAGAATTCTGATTATTATTAATGTTGCTGCTGCTGCTGTTGTTGTTGTTGTTGTTGTTTTTGTTGTTGTTGTTGTTGATCGTTAAAATGTTAAAAATTAATTCTGCAATAAGAGAAAGTAAGTTATGTATCTGGTCAAATAAAACCTATATGTTCTCTAAATGAGTATATATACTCTAAAGAATAATTTATTTTCAGTAAATTGGGTCAAAATATGTTCATAGCTGCGATTAATAAATAATTCAAACATGCTATTTCTTACGAATACCTGTTTAAAGTAAACCTCATTGTTAATTTTTTAAACCTTAATATTGCATCGTATTGAGCTATTATAATTTGTTTTTAATATTGAAGCATTTTAGGTAAAAAAAGCTGTTTTAGTACTCATGAAGTTTTAAAACATACGGGAGGCATGTATAACTAAAGTGATTATTTCTTTTCACTACTAAGTGCAGATATTAAAAAAGTTACTGTTTCTTTTTTAATAATCTGAACATAGCAGTGAAAGAGAACAATCCTCGATGTCACTTGAGTTAATCATGCCGCCCGTATGTTTTAAAACTTATGAATACTAAAACAATTTTTGTTGTACCTTCGATGCTATAATATGGAAAAACTAATTTTAATAACTCAATAAGATTCACATATTAAGATTTTTTAAAAATCAGGTTTACTACAAAGAGGTTTTTATAAGAAATAGCAATTATGCATTACTTCTGCAATATAAATTAAAAAAAAATCACCTTCTTGAAGATTAATCTGTTTTGACCTCTGCTGCAGCTTACCCCCAGGACGACCCTCACCTGGTCGCCGCCCAGGAGGTGTACTCGGCAGGGGAGGTGGTGCTGGTCAACTGCACGGCGCCGCCCACCCACCCCCCGCCCAGCATCTCCTTCTACATCAACAACGACAAGGTTGGTAAACATCAACTTGTTTCGATGCAAAAAAGTCTAATGTAGAAATTTCAAACCTGTTTTCGATCATAAATACTTCGTAATTTAAATCCTCGGTTTGATGAATAATTATAGATAGGGATTTAGTAATTTTACGAAGAGATTATAAATCCGCAATTTCAGACAGAACAGTGGTTGCTAGAGCGAGGTCCGCAGACTCCACACGAGGACGGCACTCCGCGTCCACAACACTTCCTGCCACCAGAGGACATTAGTGTCAGTCCACTGTAGCCTTGTAATGTGCCACAGACGGAGGAGTGGCTGCTAGAGCGAGGTCCGGAGATTCATCCACACGAGGACGGCACTCCGTGTCTACAACAGTTCCTACCACCAGAGGACATTAGTGTCAGTCCACTGTAGCCTTGTAATGTGCCACAGACGGAGGAGTGGCTGCTAGAGCGAGGTCCGGAGACTCCACACGAGGACGGCACTCCGCGTCCACAACACTTCCTGCCACCAGAGGACATTAGTGTCAGTCCACTGTAGCCTTGTAATGTGCCACAGACGGAGGAGTGGCTGCTAGAGCGAGGTCCGGAGATTCATCCACACGAGGACGGCACTCCGTGTCTACAACAGTTCCTACCACCAGAGGACATTAGTGTCAGTCCACTGTAGCCTTGTAATGTGCCACAGACGGAGGAGTGGCTGCTAGAGCGAGGTCCGGAGACTCCACACGAGGACGGCACTCCGCGTCCACAACACTTCCTGCCACCAGAGGACATTAGTGTCAGTCCACTGTAGCCTTGTAATGTGCCACAGACGGAGGAGTGGCTGCTAGAGCGAGGTCCGGAGACTCATCCACACGAGGACGGCACTCCGAGTCCACAACACTTCCTACCACCAGAGGACATTAGTGTCAGTCCACTGTAGCCTTGTAATGTGCCACAGACGGAGGAGTGGCTGCTAGAGCGAGGTCCGGAGACTCCACACGAGGACGGCACTCCGCGTCCACAACACTTCCTGCCACCAGAGGACATTAGTGTCAGTCCACTGTAGCCATGTAATGCCCCCCCAGACGGAGGAGTGGCTGCTAGAGCGAGGTCCGGAGACGCCACACGAGGACGGCACTCCGAGTCCACAACACTTCCTACCACCAGAGGACATTAGTGTCAGTCCACTGTAGCCTTGTAATGTGCCACAGACGGAGGAGTGGCTGCTAGAGCGAGGTCCGGAGACTCCACACGAGGACGGCACTCCGCGTCCACAACACTTCCTGCCACCAGAGGACATTAGTGTCAGTCCACTGTAGCCTTGTAATGTGCCACAGACGGAGGAGTGGCTGCTAGAGCGAGGTCCGGAGACGCCACACGAGGACGGCACTCCGAGTCCACAATACTTCCTACCACCAGAGGACATTAGTGTCAGTCCACTGTAGCCATGTAATGTGCCACAGACGGAGGAGTGGCTGCTAGAGCGAGGTCCGGAGATGCCACACGAGGACGGCACTCCGCGTCCACAACACTTCCTGCCACCAGAGGACATTAGTGTCAGTCCACTGTAGCCTTGTAATGTGCCACAGACGGAGGAGTGGCTGCTAGAGCGAGGTCCGGAGATTCATCCACACGAGGACGGCACTCCGTGTCTACAACAGTTCCTACCACCAGAGGACATTAGTGTCAGTCCACTGTAGCCTTGTAATGTGCCACAGACGGAGGAGTGGCTGCTAGAGCGAGGTCCGGAGACTCCACACGAGGACGGCACTCCGCGTCCACAACACTTCCTGCCACCAGAGGACATTAGTGTCAGTCCACTGTAGCCTTGTAATGTGCCACAGACGGAGGAGTGGCTGCTAGAGCGAGGTCCGGAGACTCCACACGAGGACGGCACTCCGCGTCCACAACACTTCCTGCCACCAGAGGACATTAGTGTCAGTAGATCCCGTTGGGGGTAGCCAGCTCAGCTGACATAAGCATAAAATGATAAAATAGTGTCGTAATAGTGACGTATGTGTGACGTGTTTTTGACGTATTGGTGACGTATTTGATGACGGATGTGTTACGTAGTGATGATGTCACTGAGGCGATGACGTGTAGGTTTAAAGGGGTGGGTTTTGAAGTGACGATGTCGGGTTGGACGGCGCGACGGCGCCGCGGAGAGGCCGGTGCGACGGGGGACGGGGCACGCCGCGCCAAGAGGACGGTGCACAGCGCCGCGCGCCGGCCGGCAGTGCAGTGCGGCCGGGCTGACCGGTCGTACTGTGAGTGGCCAGGTCGGTTATACATTGATGGTTTTAACGTAAAGTTGTATATTCGAAGTGTTGCGATGTTGCTTAATACAGTATGAAATATAGTCGAAATAGTGTTATGTTTAGTTTTTTAATGTATACCATAGCGTCAACGCCAAAATAGTACTGAAACTTCCCGAGGACTCTAAATGAAATATATATATATATATTTCCGTATACGTACTATTGCGTGCTCGCACTTAAGAGTCGTAGTGCGTTAAACATGGTGTTATGTTGAGTTTTGATGCAAAGCGTAGCGTCGTCGGTGAAAATTATACAAATCGTAGCCTAAATATTAATGTAACTCTCCGAATACGCGAAAATTAAATATATGTTTACTATATACGCACTTGTGCATGCTCGCACTTAGAGTCTTAGTGGGTTTAATGTAGCGACGGCGTGAAATAGTGATAGGTAAATTTATTTTATTAGGTAAATTTATTGTATTAACAAATAAAACACCCAAACGATTATTGTTTTAGAAACATGTTTGTAACATACTTGCTTCAAACATATATTATATCCCTAGGGATGCAGATAACAGTATTTTTAAAAAAATGAGCAAAATAGGCCTCCACATTTTAATTTGATCGGTGAATTTCCGACAATAAATTCATCCAGTCAATTGTGACGTGTATCCCGTTTTGCCCACTCCTTTTACGCCGACCCAACTGGATCAATTTATCATCGGAATTCACCGATCAAATTTTAGGCCCCCAGTGACAGGATCGAACCATCACTCACACGTACATCGTTGGCCAGACAGTGCACGTGCGGTAGCCATATAGCTACAGGGACCTACGAGATAAGTTAGGAACTGTCTCATTTAACATGCAATTATCGCGACAGACAACATTATCTATATGCTTGGAAGCACATCGTTGCGCATTCTGGTGTTTGCAGCGTACAACATGTGTCCAACTTGTTAGTGTCGCTGTTTAGCAGTAATTTATCAAACTAATTGCTTGCCTACATCACCACCAGGAGTCTCTGTGTTTCTCTGTCTGTAACGAAGTGTTTGCTCAAATCGCCGCAGGATAGCGTGCCAGTTAACTTTCGGAAAAATAAAATAATTTAGTGGATATTTTTACAATTTATTTAAAGAGAGGCTACGAGCATAATAAATTATAGGATAGTTTACGTAAATTTAATATATATTTTATCAACTTGACTTAACAAAACATCTAAGTATTAAAAGTATGACTTGTATTGAAACATTTTTAATATTTTCAGACGATCGCTGAAAAAATCTTGGGTATTTGATAGTAGTTGCGAAACCGGGATTCTAGTACACAGTTTTGTTAAAACTATGGTGTTTGATCGTAGATGCACAAATTAGGTACGAGCATAAAATTTATTATTTAAACCTTGGTGTTTCAGAGTAGATGTAAAACTGACGTTCTGGCACACAGTTATTTTTGAAGGTTGAGTAAATTAATTTTCAAAGATTTACTGGGGGCCCGCAGCTGCGAGTACTCGTTACGCGTGAAGTTTGGTAATTTTTTGTAACGAACATGTTCAAACAGGTTCAAGGTCATTTGACAATGTTAAAAAAGAAGGATCCCGACTGTACCAACTTCACGTCGGCGACCAGTCAGGAAAGGAAGGGTCTACCATAGTGCCTTCACGGCACCGACTGGAGACCCCTAGGGGGTTTTTGGGCGGCAGCAAACACATTGCTGTAACCGCCCGGGCTTTTAGGATGTGACGGGAGAAAGGTAATGGGACACAGTTTAAGTTTTACACTTTGGGAAAACAATATTAGTAGTAGTAGTTATACGAGTACCCCATGCAAAGCGCAAGCCAAATAGCAGAAAAAGACAGAAAAGAGAGAAGGCAAGGCATCGACTCGACAGGGCCAAACTGCACCGGGATCAGACAAGCAGCTTCAGCTCCGCAGCAGACTTGTCCAACGGAGGGGCTGTATTTCCCAGGCATGGCAACAACACCCCGACGATGTCGCAAGTCAGCTCAAGAGGCCCACGGCGATCGCGACGGAAAGCCGCGTAGGTCAGAAGCGTTGAGCGCAGTGACCTACACTGTTACTGTGGTATGCGCGAGGTTCCATCCAAGGCGGTTACCACGCAGCGGGGATGCGTCTCGAAGTGGGATCTCGCCTCGCTTCTTCCTCGAAGATCTCCGCCGTTTCGCTGCAGGTCTTCTGTGGAGGTCTGAAGATGCTTGGCTTGCCCCAGTGCAGTCGGCCCGTCGAGTGATGGGATCGCAGTGTGCGACCCAGTTTTGTCAACTTTCCCGCTGAGTCAGCAGAAAATACAGCCTCCTCATTGGTTACAATGTCTCGACCAATGGGAGACGGGATGTGGTCAACGACTAGCACCGTGGCTCTGGGAGACAATTACTGCTGCTCTGACTCACCTACCATCATGTTGAGGAAGCCTACCCGTCCAAAGATGGTCACCCTGCCCCGCCGAGACCCATCTCAGCAGCTAGCCGCCAAGCAGGTCAAGTCTATTTTACGACGCCCCGTCCTGCAACCATCTGGCGACCGTCCGAGTACCGAGCCACGCAAGCGGGTGCATTTCGCCGACCTGCCACGCCGGATATTAGTTTCCTGCTATGCCGCAGATGCCCACAGCATACTCCGGGAGATTCTTTCCGAGAGTCACGGTCCGGAAGCGGCCAAGATTTACAAGCTGCACGCTAGTACAGTGCTGCCGTATAGCAACCTGTTGATTCCCGAGGACGGCTATCGGATCCCGGTGATTGAGCCTTCGCATCGCAGAGCTGATCGTCACACTTGGTCGACAGCGTTTCCCGGAGTAAGAGGCCACCGCTTTTGGAAGCTGAAGTCGGGACAATATCGCCTGGTTGACTACCGAACAAATGGAGAGCGCAGAGAAGTTTTACTCGGGCGCGGGAAGGATCTGGTCCGAACTACTCTACCTGTCGGCGTGGTTGGACCATCAGAGACAAGTGCAAACACCTACCTCGAGATTGAAGAGTTTCGAGATGGGTACTGTCGCAAGAAAGTCAGAGCGAAGTGGGTATCAGTATAATTTTACTGGTATATAAAAACGGCCTTTGTAAAGGCCACCAATTGTTCTCGTATTTGAACTCAGACACGCTAACTGGCAACACCCGATTTTTTCAATCCTTGCATTCAGTATTCCCCGCCTAAGACTATTACATTTGACCGTGGTCATCTTTAAAATTATGTTAAGGCCTCCAATAGTTATAGTTTATAACTCAAACTAACGACCTACACCCGATACTTTCAAAAATTCCATCAGTAACACTCCGACTAACTATTACACTTTAATTATATTTGACCGTGAATATTGTACACTTGCGGTCAACTTGAAATATATACCCCTGGTATCTAAAATATGAACTGTAAAAAACGGCCTTTCTAAAGGCCACCGTTTAAAATGCTGAGTCAGTGTCTTTTCAGCGCACCAATGGGAAGCTAGCAGCCGTGCATAAAACACGAACCGGTTGCGATGTCTCACCATTCGTTCCAGCGACACTGAAGATAGAAGATGGGCTCCTCAGAGACACCTCGGAAGACTATTCTACGACGCCCCGACCTGCAGCCATCTGGCGACCGTCCGGGTTCTGAGCCACGCAAGCGGGTGCATTTCGCCGCAGATGTCTACAGCGACCCGACTCTGCAACGGATCCTGACCGAGATGACTGCCCCGCCAACCTTGCTGTCACCGATCATAGAGGACGACGTGGACAAGATTATTGCCTCGGTCTCCAAGCGGAAACGTAAGCTGCTGGAGCGACGGTTTTTGACCCCGTTCAAGATTAAGTTCGCCGGGGTGCAGTTTTACCGGCTGTGGCGGTTGCGACCCGGACACTACGATCTTGTCTGGTTCGACTACATACTTGGCGAGGCTTTACTACGGCGGGGATCCTCGACGCCCATGATCAAAGTCCGCCTGCCTTTGTGGATGGCGTGGCCGTGGATGGCGACTCATCTCGAGGTCGGATGTCGGAGCGCAAAACTCGGTCGGCGGATGGCGAGTTGGATTCGCCGCTAGTCTTCTAGCTACATAAAAAACGGCCTTTCTAAAGGCCACCATTTTGTCACTCGTTTTTAACTTAGTTTGCGTACATCATGGGCGAGGGCTAAATGTTGTAGAGTCAAGTTAATCTACCCTACTTTTAATCCTTGCTTTCAGTGGTATCCGCCCTCTAACTAATTCCACTAAACATTCGGGCTTAAAAATTATATTTGACCTGACTTGTAAAAATAGTGGGCAACTCAAAAACTATCCTCCCTGCTTTGTAAAAAATAACATAGTAAAAACGGCCTTTGTAAAGGCCACCAAGTTGACATCGGTTTTAACTCAGACTAGCTAACATTTAACGCCCGACCAATAGAAAGAGAGTGCTGAGTAAGCAAAGTGTATATAAGGAGAGACAGTTGTCACATGAAATCATTCTTCCTTCGCATCGACAACTGCACTCATCGCAGCAACCATGGCAGACGTCTCCGAGCAAGAGCTTGGTAAAGCCGTTGCGTCGATCTTCGATCCCCCGGACGAAGCTCCCGCATCCCCCCATCTGATCAGCCCCACGAGTCCACTACGTTTCGGCCCAGCTGAGGATCAATCGTCCGACGAAGAGACACGGATTTTCATCTCGAAGAACGACGGGTTCGTCCCGAAGGAGGCTAAAACACCGAGAGTAATGTTTCGCAAGACCCCTCGGTTGAAAAATGCCCCGATCTGTAGTGCAACCATCAAAAGGGGAGACAGAAAAGGAGAAGTCTGCGGAAACTACTGCAAAATTGGAGAGGAATTTTGCTCCAGGCACACGAAGAAACCAACCATTGACTATGAAACTTTTGCGGTAAATACTAGCTTTAAACGGCTGAAAGTATCAAAGAGGTACAGACTACTGAAACCTTTGGCTGCGTATAGTGTCATACTTGAATGTGATGGACGAATTTTACGGGTAAGACTGCCCAAACCATTATTACCGATACCTAAGACTGGGTACTTGAAATTTGAGAGAGCGACAAGTGGATCACGTCCGATGGGGATGTGGGAGTAAATCTCGGATGTAGCAGCACTTTAAACGGCCTTTCTAAAGGCCACCAAGTATTTCAATCGTATTTAACTTATGCCTTGCCAAAGTGTCTTGTTGTTACCGTCCATACCAACAGCCTGGTGCTATTTGTTCAATGAGAAGTATTTCCCTGAGGGCTAAACGTTGTAGATTCAAGTTGATCTAACTTTATTTTTTGTATTCGGTAGCAACCGCCCTCTAACTATTACCGCTAAACACTCGGCTATAAAATTATGTTTCACCGTGACTCCCGTAAAATAGTGGACATTTAAAAACTATCCCCCTGCTTTCTAAAAACGGCCTTTGTAAAGGCCACCAAGTATTTCAATCGTTTGTATGACAAAGTGTCTAGTTGCTACCGTCCACATAACAGACTGATCCTTATCTCCCATTAACACTTACATCAGCACTTATCCCCCCTTAAATCGCCTATAAAAGGGGTTCCTCACATGTTGTAAAATCATTCAGCTGCTTGCACCAGGACGGATTGTCTCGAGATATGGCGCCGAAGGAGAACATCTTCCCTCTACCCAGCACAATTGTTGGTATAATGAAAAATCTTCCAGTGGTTACCCACCCAGAAGAAGAGGAAGAAGAGGAAGGCGAAGTGATTGACAACGCACTGATTGACAACGCAGTGACTGACGACGCAGTGATTGACGAGCAGAGTGAAGCTGGAAGTGTTGAAGGTGGAGGAATGGAAGAAATAGAGGAATTGAGTGATGTAGACTCTGAAACAATGAGTATATATCAACAACTACTCTGTTTCGAAGACATCAAGAATTCCTGCTCCTTCGACCAAGAGACTCCAAGTACCAGCAATTGTGATGGGCTTGCTTTCGATGCCATGAGGGGAGTGTACTACGTTCCTCGTCGCTTATTCCCTCCGGATGAGTCTGACGATGAATCCAACTAACTTCGGCGGCCACTGCAAGCAGCCACAAACGGCCTTTCTAAAGGCCACCAATGTTTCCAATCGTTATTACTCTCAGCTTGTAGCTAACAAGAACTATATTATTTGTTGCAATAATTAATTGTAAACTTAATAGAAGAGGTGACGTTTTCTTCACAAAACGTAATGTATACCTCAAAACCAAAGTTTTAAAAGTAAATCCGACTAACTTCGGCGGCCACAACGGCCACCAATGTTTCCAATCGTTATTACTCTCAGCTTGTAGCTAACAAGAACTATATTAATTGTAAACTAAGTCGAAGAGGTGACATTTCTTCACAAAACCAAAGTTTCAAAAGTAAATATACGTATCTACTGCTTATTGTCATCACTTTTTTTCTGCTGACTAAGGTGGAATGATTTAATTGGTCATTTTATTTTGCTTACTAATCATGTTTATATGGTATAAATAGCAGTACTCCCTACAAGACCCTCATTCACTCACTGCAGCTCGGCCGCCAGGATGGTGTACACCATTACATACTACCAAACTACCGGGAGGGTTCCTCGCCAACCGCTGTCTGTGAAGACCCTTAGCCAACATGTCCCAATTTATTGGGAAATGCAGGTTAAGCCGTGGGACAAACGGGATGTTCGAGCCGTGAGGAACATGCTGGGTCGCATCCAATTCGACGGCCGAGAGAAGACCATCACGCTAAAGGTGGAGGCCAAGCTGAACATCACGCCTACACCATTGGATGAAGACTTAACACTCAGGGCGAATGTCATGAACGACCTAAGACGGCTTTTACATCTACGGCGAAAGGTGGCAGTTTCCATCATCGTCGAAGACTAAACGGCGGCCGCTGCAGCCCTCTACAAACGGCCTTTCTAAAGGCCACCATTATTTTCAATCGTATTAAACTCTCCGCTTGTTGCTCGATCTAAAATATTGACTAACTTTAGTTGTATTTGTTGTTTATTTTACTAAAACCATATAGAAGTTTTATTTGTAAAACATTATCTAAGGAGTAACGTATGTCTTATTCCTAACTTTTTCAACATATTATCAAGTCCCTTCGCCCAGTTACTTATTATTATTATTGTCGTCAGCACTTTAATCAGCTGACTAAGGGGCTGTTATATTATTGGTTCATGTTTTTGCTTACTCATCACAATTATAGAGTTAAAAAGCCATACGAAGGACGCGATCCTCACTATTTGCTGCTCGTCTCTCCTAGCACCATGGCTCCTAAAGACGTACCACACCACTGGCATAGCACAGAGGATATTTTGACAGATACTCTTCTATTAGCAGCAGATGTTCCAGATGACGAATCTGTTGTTTCTGAAAGCTCGGAAGATATTTTCGATATTTTTGACGAATCTTCCGACGAATTGGAACTCCTACTGGTTGAAGATATTTCTGATACCGATGATGATAGTATTATATATTTCCAGCTTCAAGACCAGTCTGAAGACGTCTCTCATGAACACTCCGGTAGATCTACTCCAGCACTCCCTGAAGAGCAAACAGTAAGGAGGCGGCTTTTTGAAGAGTGTAGCAGTGACGATGAAGATGATGATGATGGAGTAGCATACTTAGACAACTAAAAAATCACTTTTATAAAACGGCCTTTCTAAAGGCCACCATATTGTTCACTCGTATTTAATCTCAGCTATGCAATGTTAACTTAGTTATGGAATAGGTAAATACTATAAAAATAATTCGTGGATTGTTAACTTACCAAGACATTATTCCTAAATTCAAGTGGAAAATATAATATGAGAGTACGATATAAAAATGAGTAAATTCCAACGCAAATAATTTGTACTACTGGTGAATTAACTTGTAACTTGTGTTTGTAATAAAGTATACAAAAGGTTTGATAACACGCACCATCAATGCTCAAGTACAGTTGTTTATGGCAGCGAGCTGAGTCACATACGATTAGATCTATTGGCGGCCTTTAAAAAGGCCTTTTGTAGCTGGTGTATTTCAACATACAGCGAGAATAATATCGAGTAAACCTTGTACTTTATTATTCTCTGAGTTGTGAAGATGGTGTGGATGTGAGTGTTTCAGACTCCTCCAACTGTTGCTGTAGGATTTTAATGTACTTGATAGCCATCACTAGAGTTTGATATTCCGATTGAATATTGTAGGCCAAAGGTATAACAGACCTCAATTTTACAAATCCGTTTTTCCTTTCATTTCTTAGTCTACTTTGACGTTCTCTCTCTCTCCTTAGTCTTCTTTCTCTCTGATCAAACGAATGGTGAGGAGGGCGATCCATGGTTTTAGTGTTTGTACTCTCCTGAGGTTAACACCACAATGAGTCGTTAAACAAAAAGCAGCTTTATAAAAGCACAACCCCCCCCCCAGTTTCCTCGAAACATTAACGTTTTGATGTACTGTAGTAAGTAAAATATTGAATTTTAAAAAAGAAATCAAGTAAAATGTATTGTGTCCGGTTAAGCGAATGTTTTTCAATAGTATTTCATTTAACTAACCATCACCTTCATTGTCAGACAAGTGGTCTGCGCCTAACAACCTTTCCATTGCTGCTATTGCATCCCTTGAATGTAATGGGATTGTGCTTGAAACTTTGTTTTCCTGGATAGGCTGGTCTTCACTGATACGATTTGGGACGGATGGTTCTTGTTGAAACGGTGGGGTAGTGGTAGATACTTCTGAGACTTGCACAGCTTGAGACATCTCTCCTCAAGTGATACCATTGAAATGGCGAGTCATTTGCTTGTCAAATTGATGCAAGATAATGTTTAAACCATCCAATCAAAAGAAAGTGCTGATGTAGCAAACAAAATAACCAATGGGAAGGTAGTGATGATGTCAGCATTTGTTATAAAGCCGCGAAATGTGAAATCTTATCTTCATTATCCTATCTGCAGCCATAGATATCACATCGAAACATAATTTTGCTACCCCAAGATGTATCACTGTCACATTTGCAACGAAGAATTTACAGATGAGACTATTTATCTCTCTCACTGTGAATTATTTCATAACGTACCTCAGGTAGACTTATCTGACTGTGAGACCCATCCTGATTTTGAGGATTTTCTCAACGACACAGAAGAAACTCAACAGTACAACAGACCCAGCGTTATTGCTTATGCTCCTCCCAGAGAGCAACAAGAACATTCAGACCAGCAAACCAATAGTGAACCTGATGTAACAGTTGAACTGTTAGCTCAAGCTTTTGAGGGCTCCGTAGTAAGACACTATCGAGTAAGAAATGACAGTTCTCTCGATTTAGACACATTTTTGGCTAGAGTGAAGACTCTTATTCTAGAACGATTGCAGTATGAGCGTAATCGATTATATTTTATGAAATTCGGATTGCTCTTGGATACTACTTTTAACAATATCGATGGAGAGGAATCTAACAGGGGCTTTATTTCTAGAAATCGAAATGTTATCGAAATCACTGATTTGACTGAAGTTGTGGAAGAATGCATTCAAGAAATAATTCTTAAAATAACGGAGCACGAAGCACGTGGTTCAGGATGGTCCTTGTCGACCGTAAACAGTTTGGATTTGCGAGTGCATAAACATGGATACGGAGATCGTGGGAGTAGTTACATTCCCTTACCCAAGAAGATAAGGAGTACTGGTGCATGTATTAATGTTCAAAACCACGATAACGAATGTTTCCGATATTCAATGTTGGTAAAATTCTTAATAAATGACAATGAACGTAACGTATACAGACCAAATGCAAGATTCCAAGTTTACAATAATAGATACAACTTCAACGGCCTAAACTATCCTGTATCACTGGCAGATATTAAGCGATTTGAAAAAAAGAATCCAGGTGTTTCAGTAAATGTGTTCGGTCTAGATGATAGAAACAATGTATACCCTTTGAAAGTTGTTCCTCAAGAGTTAGCTGATCACACTGATTTGCTGTTAGTTACCAGTGATAACGTTTCGCATTATGTGTACATTAAAGATTTTAACAGACTCATACATAAACAGTTAACAAAAAGACGTTATTCAATTACAGTATGCAAAAGATGTTTCTGTTTCAAAAGCAATGATAGGGGAGGTCGTAGATGGTTGTCAGAACACACAAGACTTTGTGGCAACCATTCTGCTGTAAAGGTTGTACTACCTACAAGAGAGAGATCGATATTAAAATTTAACAAAGTACATAACCAGTACAAAATTCCAATTGTTATCTATGCAGACTTTGAATCTTGTCTAATACCCATGCAGAATGAAGATCCTGATGCACCAGACAACGGAAAATACCAAAAACATGAACCAAATAGCTTCTGTATTCTGGTTAAATCGACCCTTTCGAATGAATGTCTCCAACAATACAACATTCCAACAGAACCTATACTTTATCGTGGGCAAGAAGCTGCAAAGAGATTCGTAGCTGACCTTTACAGTATAGCTGAAAAAGTATCATCGTTGTACAGTATCATTGTTCCAATGAAAGACCTTACAGATCTACAAGAACTATCTCACCAAGTTTCCGACACTTGTTACTTATGCGGACATGAATTTACTGATAACAACATTAAAGTCTACGAGCACGATCATTTGACAGGAGACTATAGAGGAGCGGCTTGCAACGCTTGTAATATTAACTATAAAATACCTAAATTTGTTCCTGTAGTGTTGCATAATTTAAGTGGATATGATGCGCACTTTATTATACCGCAACTTGGGGAGGAAAAGGGTCGTATTGACGTACTAGCCTTGACAACGGAAAAATTTATTAGTTTCACGAAAACTTATAAAGATATAAAATTACGATTCATCGATTCCTTGAGATTTCTACCCTTTAGTTTGAGCACTCTTTCCAAAAACCTGCAGATGGATGACTTTGTTGAAACAAGAAAGCTGGTT
Organism: Flexamia atlantica; assembly: GCA_035578135.1. Taxonomy (NCBI): domain Eukaryota; kingdom Metazoa; phylum Arthropoda; class Insecta; order Hemiptera; family Cicadellidae; genus Flexamia; species Flexamia atlantica. Next base: position 330,005 of record JAQJVK010000099.1, on the reverse strand, counting down.
CCCGACGACAAGATGGATCTGGTGCTGAGAAAGGGAGTTTTTCCTTACGATTATATAGATTCCCTGGAGAGATTCGAAGAAACGTCCCTACCGCCTCCGGAAATGTTTTACAACAAACTGAATGAATCGGAAATTGACCCAGAAGACTACGACCACGCCATGAGAGTTTGGAGAGAGCTCAACATGTCAACCTTAGGAGACTACAACGATTTCTATGTCCGATTGGATGTTACTTTACTTTGTGATGTTATGGAACAGTTTCGAAATGTGTGTATGTCAGCTTATGGACTAGATTGCTTTTATTACTATACCTCTCCAGGATTAGCTTGGCAAGCCATGATGAAAGAGACGAAATGTGAACTTCAACTTCTGACGGATATTGACATGGTTCTTATGGTGGAAGCCGGAGTTCGAGGTGGGCTTACAAATGCTGTTACTAGATATGTTAAAGCGAATAATAAGGATCTTCCGAATTTCAAACCCAACGAAGAGTCAGTCTACATAGGTTACTTCGATGCAAATAACCTGTACGGACTTAGCATGTGTCAGCCACTTCCACACGGTGGCTTTTGTTGGGTAGATCCTAATAATCTAGGGGACATTCTTAGCATTCCTAAATATGGTGATGTAGGGTATATTTTGGACTTTGACTTTGAATATCCTGAACATCTTCACGACGAACATTATGATTTGCCCCTACTACCGAGGTCAGAAATTCCTCCCACGGGAAAGCATAAAAAACTTTTGACCACCCTAGAAAACAAGAACAATTATATTGCTCACTACTGGACCGTGCAACAAGCTATAGATTTAGGAATAAGAATTTTGAAGGTTAATCGAGTACTCCAATTTTCACAGAGCTGTTGGCTGAAGAAATACATTGATTCAAACACCTCTAGAAGAGCAGCTGCAACGTCAACTTTTCAAAAGGAATTCTTCAAACTTATGAATAACAGCGTCTATGGAAAATGTCTAGAGAACAAAAGAAATCATATGAATATAAGACTTGTTAATGACAAAAAGAAGTTTTTGAAATTAGTTCAAAAAGCAAACTTCAAAACGTCTATTATTATAAATGACTCTCTCGTGGCTGTATGTATGAATAAGACAAATATTGTGTTGGATAGACCTCTCTACGTTGGTATGTGCGTGCTTGATATTTCAAAGACGCACATGTATGATTTTCATTATAACAAGATGGTAAAATTTTACAAAAGAGATCGAATTGGTATCAGCTATATGGACACAGACGGAATCATTTATTGGATAAAGACTCTGGACTTATACGAAGATCTGAGGACCTTCCCTTACAGGGGTGATTTCGACTTTTCCGACTATCCGACTGATCATAAAACATACGATAATTCAGTCAACAAGAAAGTTCTTGGGAAGTTTAAGGATGAGACATGTGGAATACCCCTGGAAGAGGTTGTAGCACTCATGTCCAAAATGTATGCGTTAAAATTATTTATCAATGATACGTTAACTTCGAGACAAGTGGACGACGAAGAGAGAGGAGTAGTCAAAAAAGCAAAAGGAGTAAAGAAGTTATATCTTGCAAGAAATGTTAAATTCGAACACTACTACAACTGTCTCTTCAGAGGGACTGAGTACAATGCAACGTTCAACACAATTCGGAGCTTCAACCACAATCTATTTAGTATCACAGTGACTAAAAAATCACTCTCAGCAAACGATGACAAGCGAGTGATCCTTCACGATAACATACACACTCTTCCTTACGGTCATTATTCACTGATGGAAATTAATTAAACATTTTGAAGAAAAACACTGTTTGATGCCCACTTAATACCCTACTTGCTAAATATCACCATAAAAAAAGGTCTTTCTCAAGGCCAACAAATGTCACTCGTATAAAACTCACTTGCGCCCCTATGAAAGGCCTTAAAATCATACAACCCTCTGTCAGTTTTGTCATTACGCTTTCGTTGTAAATAAGAGTAGTACAATGGATAATAGAAATCTTGTTATTGAAGAATTGCACAAACCTGCCCGAAAAAACTTTCCTAGACGACAGACAGTCTTAAAAGGCATAAACGACCTATACCAAGGAGATCTCGTAGAATTAATACCCCACAGCAGGGAAAATAAAGGATTCAAATATATCTTAACCGTTCTTAATTGTTTTACGAAGGTAGCTTATGCTGTTCCTCTGAAAGATAAAAAAGGACAAACAATTACCAATGCAATGGAGGAGGTATTGAAAAACATTAAGGGACGTATTTTGAATCTTCAAACAGATGATGGGAAGGAGTTTTTCAATAAAGACTTTTCACGGTTAATGAAAAAATATAAAATAAACCATTACTCGACCTTTAGTGAAAAAAAGGCTGCTATTGTAGAACGCTTCAATCGTACTTTAAAAAGTGCAATGTACAAGAAGTTTTCAGAACGAGGATCATACGTATGGTATGATATCCTCCCCATGCTGATAAATGACTACAATAAAAGAAAACACCGTACAATCGGGATGAAACCTATTGAAGTAAAGAAAAAACACGAATCTGACTTGTTAAAACGCATTAAAAATAAAACCAAACCAGCCATTGACAAAAGAAAATCTCCCAAATTTGCTATAGGGGATAAAGTAAGATTGAGCAAATACAAACACGTGTTCGCTAAAGGATATCTTCCAAATTGGACAAACGAAGTATTTACCGTTCACAGAGTGCAACCTACTATCCCTGAAACTTATATACTTAAAGATAGTAGGGGTGAAATTTTGCAGGGAGGAATTTACGGTCATGAAATGTTGAAATCGAGATCAGGAAATGTTTATTTAGTGGAAAAGATTTTAAAAAGGAAAGGAGATCGAATTTTGGTCCGTTGGTTAGGATTTAATAAATCGGAAGATTCGTGGATAAACAAAAAGGACTTGCTTTAATATTATGTTGTCAGTAGGAAAGTAACACTAGATCGAGCAATTACAAGTTTAATTGTGAAATGAAGGTTATAAGGCAAAATGAAAAACTTGATATTAATAACATAGATCATTTGACTCCAGATAGCTTTAATAGCGCTGTAAGTAAGCACGGAACTTTGTTTCCAGACTCGGTTAGGTGTATTATCAGCGGACCATCAAACTGTGGAAAGACTAATGTAGTTTTTAATTTGATAACTAAACAAAACGGACTAAGTTTCGATAATATATATATATTTTCGAAGTCTTTAAATCAACCAAAATACCTATTATTACAGAGGATTTTAGATGATGTGCCAGACGTTTCATTTTACAAGTTTGATGCTAGCAGTGAGATTATGGAACCAAATCAAGCTAAGCCGCACTCAATTTTTATTTTCGACGATGTTTCAAGTGAGAACCACGAAAGAATAAGATCGTATTTTTCAATGGGTAGACATAATCAAATCGATTCCATTTATATAGGACAAACGTACAGCAAGATACCAAAACAGTTAATCAGAGACAATGTAAACTTTTTAATTGCTTTCAAGCAGGATGAGAAAAATCTTAAACATGTGTACAATGATCACGTTGGAGCTGACATGAGTTTTGAGAAATTTCGTGAAATTTGTGGAAAAGCTTGGAAAGGAAAATACGGGTTTATTGTTATCGACAAAGAAAGACCAATGGATAAAGGTCGCTACAGGATTGGATTCGATCACTTTGTAATTGTACATTAAAAGTATATAAGTATATTTAATCTTTAGTATGTCTTTCGAAGTCGTGGAGTAAAGAGGATAACAATCATGACGGGTCGAAAGAAGTTGCTAAGTGAAATAAAAGCGCTAAGTGACTCAATACGAAAGAAACATAAAGCGTTAAAAGTAGGGCTTACGGAAAGAAACCGGTTTTTAGAAGAAACATTTAAACCGATTGTCGACCCTCTTAACAAATTGAACGATACGTTAAAAAAACCATCTCTATTGACAGATGAAATATCACCTAAAAAAGAACTTAAGACAACCGAAACGGAAAGTTCTGCTAATGATACAGAATCGTTTAGTAAATCAAGTGACATTATAGAGGAGGAGGAGGAGGAAGAAGAGGAAGAGGAAGAGGAAAAAGAAGGGAACTTAACAGAAGAGGGACATCATGAGCATTCTGAAGGTCAACCTGAATCACCAACAAACATCAGTATTTTGAGTCAGGAAATCGGGAATAAAGGACCATTGTCAAGAAAATATATATTAAAAATGTTACACAGTGGTCGTAAAAGTGCAAAATATCACGTGTACGGTGCACGTCTAGAAAACGATGGACTCAGGATAGGTGATAGTAACTTATCTGTCGATGAGAAAGATAATATAATTATAAAAGGCCAAACATTTAAAGGTACGGCTGGGTTGTTCGAGTTGATATTCAAACCTATTCCTACAAAGTATTCGAGAAATGATTTAAATAACTTCAAAAAAATTTGTATACTAACGAATTCTCATAGGAAGGCGTACTCTCCTTCCACCCCTATACACAGGAACAGATCTGAAAAGTACAGAAACATAATCGCAAAGCTGTTTTCTAAATATAGAGGTAAAAGTCGTTCCGTTAAAGGTAAGGGGATGACGATGAAATCAATGTACAAGACTAATATAATTTATTATAACGATGTGAACAAACTGGTTGATAGAATGCGGTTGTTGTATGAATCAATTCAGGCTGGACACAATGGATTAGATAGTGAAATGGTAGCATTAACAGAGGAGTTGAAAAGTAGGGGGTTTATAGCGTAAACACTCAGTCTTAAAATGAGTGTGGATAAGTTCGGTCGCCACGAGTCCTCTGTTGCTCGTGAAGTTTTAAGAGGTCCTCCTGGTGAAGGATTCTATCTAACGGAGGACGGTCATTATGACCTGAAAAGGAAACGTATTTGTAATTTAGCAGATGCTATTGATAGTGAAGAAGCCGTAAACCTGAAAACTATCCGTACAATTTCCTTACATTGTGACAGTGACGATGGCATGTTTGATGCTAAAAACAAAATAATAAAAAACGTAGCTACTGCCGTAAATGACACGGACGCTGTAAATTTTGCACTTCTTTCTCAAGAAATCAACAAACTAAAACAAGACCTATACGATAAACTTGAAAAATTGTCATCTACAGTTCCACTTACCATTAGTTCCTTTGTTAAAAGTGACAAAGAAAACTCGAACAATATATATTACACATATAATGTTACAAATGAGAAAAATGACGCATTATCTCTTCCGCATTCACATGAAAAATCTCACGTTAATCTTATTGTATAAACTACAATGAGAAACGACAATGGATTCATTTGTTGTTCAACTCCCATGAGAAGAGGAGGAGGACTCACTAGTTCTGCAGTTTCTATTTTCAAAAAAGCCATTGACACTTTACCAACAGGAAATCTTGTGAACACAGCTATCGACGCCTTGCCCATAGAACTTCATATTCCGGGTGGATATCAGTATTGTGGACCAGGGACGAAATTACGTCAGCGATTGGCTCGTGGGGACCCTGGTATTAATAAATTGGACGAGGCCTGCAAGGAACACGATATAGCATATTCGAATTACACCGATACCGAAAGAAGAGCGATTGCTGACAGGGCTTTGGCCGAGAGAGCTTGGCAAAGAGTTAAGTCTAGTGACGCTAGTCTTGGTGAACGAGCAGCCGCTCTAGCGGTAACAGCAGCCATGAAAGCAAAGACTGCAGTGGGAGGTGGATCGAGAAGAAGAAAACGAAATGTACGCAAAAGAAAAGTTTCTGGAGGAGGCAAGAGAGCTAGAAATACTAATTCGCATGGCAAACGAAAGAGAAAAAGATCCTGTAAATGCTCTAAAAAAAAGGGAAGAGGCTTGTATTTAAAACCTTACCGTGTATACTGAGTGAGAAACATAAGTTAATAGTACCAAATAAAGCATTGAGCAACACGGATTTGGAAAGATACGCATTTTGTCTAAAAATTCCATTTTTTAGGGGGGTATTTATGCGCAATGACTTGCCAAATAATATTTGGAAAAACGAAACTGCAATTGTAAATCTTGATGATGCCAACGGTGTTGGTACACACTGGGTCTGTTACAAAAAAATCATGGATTCTGTTTATTATTTTGACAGTTTTGGAAATCTTCCCCCTCCAATAGAGCTAAAGCAATATTTCGGTGAAGGATCTAAAATATTTTACAACTACGATCAAAAGCAAAGTAGAGACTCGTCGGTTTGTGGACATTTATGTTTGGAGTTTCTAGCTACTAGCGTTAGTCAACTTCATGATGGCGTCTTGTACAGTAACCATTAATGGTTGTTCGTCAACTTTACGGAGCACCCTTTTCCCACCATTGCAACTGACACCTAACAGACAGTGGGAAGTTGCACTGTTGGATTTTTCTACATATAATTCAATTCCAAACATAATAGAAGGAGTCAACAATAAGCTTCACTACATTCGTAATAAAAATAGTCAAGAATCGTATGGAGAGACTGAGGTTGTTGAGATTACAACCGGTTCATATGAAATTACAGATATTAACAAAGAATTCCAGAACCGTCTGGGAAATGATGTTATTGAACTGCGAGCTAATAACAACAACTTAAGAAGTGAAATTAAGTGCAAATATTTCATCGACTTTACTCAACCGGCTTCGATCGGTTCCTTGTTAGGATTTCCGCCCTTTTCATCAATACTTGAACCAAACGTTTATCACACAAGTCCAAAAACTGTAAATATTGTTAAAGTTAACGTAATCAATATTACCTGCAACATAGTTCAAGGTGCTTATAAGGATGGGTCAAATCAGCATATATTACATTCGTTTTACCCAACTGTACCGCCAGGATTTAAGATAGTTGAAAAACCACATAACCTAATTTATCTCCCATTAAACACCAGTCACATATCGGACATCGTGCTGAACGTACGAGATCAAGACGGAGACGAAGTAGATTTTAGAGGAGAAGTAATAACTATACGCCTACATATTAGACAAGTGTTGATAGGTAACGATGGGTCTTAATTTCGTATATAATACCAAAGAAACTTCAGAGAAGGTCAGTACCACTCGGAACGAGGAGGGACTAAGTAGAGAGAACGTGCAATTTCTGGAAAGACTCGGATTTACAGTTAACAAATATGGACATACTGGACATAAAAAATGGTCCAGTTTTCGACGAAACGTTATGGGAGAAGGAGTATCACACACACAACCCTTACGCTTCATCGAAATTGGGAAACAATGATGAGATACGAATTCCAATACAACATCAAGATGCTTATACATTGCCTTGCGAAAGCTATATTTATATTGAAGGAAGAGTAACAACGACAAATGGGGACGCTGGATCAAAAGTGCCTTTCACTAACAATCCCATGGCTTTTTTATTTGAAGAAATTCGATACGAATTATCAGGGATCGTTGTTGACTCCACAAAGAAAGTTGGAGTTAGCAGTACAATAAAAGGATTGGTTTCACTGTCACCAATTGAATCAAACTCTTTGATAACAAGTGGATGGGTATTGCCAAGTGAAACGAAATTCACACCAAATACAAATGGTTATTTCGATTTTTGCGTTCCTTTAAAACTTTTATTAGGATTTGCTGAGGACTACAAAAGGATAATAATTAATGTTAAGCAAGAATTGGTTTTATTGCGATCATCCTGCGATACGGATGTGATAGTAGCTGACTCTGGAACGTCAGCAACAACACTTGATTGGAAGCTAACTCTAGATAAAGTTGTTTGGAGAGTGCCGCATGTACGATTGGCTGACGAACGGAGAGTAGGACTATTGCAGATGCTCAATTCTGACAGAGATATAGTTGTCCCGTTTAGAAACTGGGAAATGCATGAATGGCCAATACTACCGACAACACAGCGTCAGACCTGGGCTGTAAAGACATCAAGCCAATTAGAAAAACCTAGATATGTGATCTTTGCGTTACAGACCAACAAAAAGTCGAATATCACAGCTAACGCAGGTAGTTTTGACCACTGTAAACTAACAAACGTCAAGTTGTTCCTAAATTCACAATTCTTTCCTTACGACAACTTGAATGTTATGTTTTCAAAGGATAGATTTGGAATTTGGTATGATATGTACGCCAGATTCCAATCGTCATATTATGGAAGAACGAATTCGCCTCTTCTGAACCCTAATATGTTTAAGGACATTGCACCTATTGTAGTAATAGACTGTTCAAAACAAAACGAATCTGTTAAAACGTCTACAGTTGATATTCGGATAGAATTTGAGTTGGAGGAAAACATTCCTGAACAGACAACAGCATATTGCTTGATACTTCATGATACAATCATAACGTATACCCCCTTGACAGGAGTTGTAAGGAGAATGTTATAGATTTCATTATTTCCCCCCCACCATCAACACAGAGCTCATAAAAGCGAAGTCAATCGTTGGTACATTAGTTTATCTTCTGTCAGCAGAGTGGTAACATCGCATCTAAACAATGGATAATACACCGTTAGATAATGCAAAGGAAATCTTAACCGACAAAAACTTGGAGCCGACCACAACATCCACTGGAAATCCGATGAGTCGTGATCCTAGAAAAATTGAAGCAGACGCAAGTTCGAATGAAAATGTTGATAATACAGACACTGAAGCTCCTTCTACAACGACAGTTTTGGAAAACAAGTCTACTGAGGAACTCATCGTAAACGATGAAACAAGATCTTCAAAAGAAATCAAAGAGGAACTACTAGAGCTTATAAAGTTCAATGAAAATAATCCTCCAACAAAAAGGAAGAGATCTGAAGATGAAGACCATTTAATGTTAACAACGGGTATATTTCTACGAGCTATGTACCCGTTGAACGAAAACATGGATAAAACTATCACGGCTGGAGTATTTAAATCGTTGAACTTTAAACCCGCGGTTCTTCTTAACCAAAGTGGAAAAACATCTATAGTGCTTACCGTTGAAATGTGGGACAGATTTACCAAATACATCTCCATTATTGAAGCATATCTTTTCAACAATTTGACTGGGAGAAAAACAGCGATGGGGTTTGACGAATCAGACTTGGAAATCGACAATATCCGACTCAGAGGAACCCAATATGTGAGATTCAGGGACTTGTCCAGACACAACAAAAAGATACTTTTGACTTATGAGGAATTTTGTATCCTCTCCAATCTGACACCTGTAATAATCAGATACTTACAACAGCTCACGTCATACAGTTCGATTATCTTTGACTATCTCGATAGTTGTATGATCAGAAACCCTAAAGTCCCATTGCTCTACGGGCCGTTGGATAGCTCTGTATACAACCGCTTGCCTCAAGAAGTGTCGTTTTACAGAAAAACAGAAATTTTGCGCAATCAGCTCAAAAGCGAAATCGTCAAACCGGAAGACTCTACAACTAACGGCCCTGAAGACAAGAATGAAGAACCCGCTACGAACGATCATGAAGACGAGAGCAAAAATGAGGCCGATGAAAATAACACTTTGTAAGTGTTAAAATACTGAAATGCCCGCTTTTTTAAAACGCCTTTTGCATGACCTTGAAAAATAAACAATGCAAAAAAATTATTATTATTATTACTCTCTCCTGTAATAAATATGGTGCAAGTCGAAAACTTTGTCAGTCTTTACTCAGTGATCATGGAGAAGAACTCTCAAACAGGTATGATCAGATACTGTTGTGAAAGTAAGTGTTTTACTCGGCCCATATGTCAAGTAGATGGGATGGCGTGTAGGCGTTGTGAGAATTTTGGTTTTTGCAGATGTCTTTGCGTATCGTTTAAAGCTGAAACACCAAAGCCTGTCACTCTAAAAATCTACAAGACTCCACATTTTTGGACTTGCTGCGAAGAAACGTGTTCCAAGTTTCATTATGAAGATTTATCGTATCCTTGTTCCACTTGTTTTCCTAAACCGCTCTGTGAATGTAAATTAAAACATTGTAAAAATAGAAACGATTGGTCCTCTTAAATAAGGCAGTGGTTAAAACATATTACTCTTCCATATTTGTGTCAGTGTCATCAAGTTGCTCACAAAAATGGACAGGACGGTTACATTTTATGATTAAATCACACCACCTCCCAAAAGATGTGCTGTAGAATTTCAGGCATTTAGGAACAATCGAAACCAGTTTGTAATTAAAGAGCTTGCATTTTTCGATATATCAACTAATGTTGTAAATTATTTTCTATTTAAACCGCCTTACCATTTTAGACTTTTGAACAGTAAGAGTGCAAGAACCAACATTTGGATAACAACACATCTCAACCACATCGAATGGGATGAAGGTTTTACACAGTACAAGGAGCTCCACAATATAATGCGTCACTACTGTCGACAGTACGACGAAATTTACACTACCGGAAGTGAAAAAACCAAATGGATCGAAAAATACTGTAAGTGTAACGTAACAAATGTTACACTAGACAAAGACTTTGCAACGCATTTAAACGGTCTATGCATCGGAGTGAAAAATCCTCATCATAAGAACACTAATTGTGCATTATCTCGTGCGTACAAGGTCGGTGCGTTGATGTCCAGCAACTAGTGGAGGGGGAAATACCACATATATACGTAACAAGACTTGTGGTATAATCATTCTTACCCAGCTCGCCACACGGGAAACATCTATTATCTCACCATGACATCGATGGAAAAATTGCAATCCCTAGCCGATAAGTTCAACCAACATTCAAAATCCGACCTCATAACTGTAAAAAAATGCAGCGAACTACAAGAGAAGAAACACTACGCAGTTCACGCGATGAGGAAAATGGACACATCAGTTGGCGAAGCGGTCCTCGCTGTTCTTGGCGATTCACCGTACAAAGAAGGCGATTCACCAAAGTTCCAAGTCTACCTTCCGAAACGATTTGTCAGTGTGCTTATGAACGAGGACTTAGATGCTATTAAGCCAGGTTCATTCTACTTAGTCTCACAGGGCCCTTCAGCGAACAACTCTACCGAGATTACTCTCCATGTAAATAGTTCATCTTAGTTTTACTCATGTTTACTCTTTATGTAAATAAATAATTGTAGTTTAGTTATTTCGTACTCATGTTTATTTCCGTAGGTTTAGTATTTTTATGTATCATTTTGCTTTAGCGATATTCAATTACATAGTTTTTTAAAAACCTCCTACGGTGACCTTGAAACAGTGCCTAGAGAACACGTGTCCCCCCACCTCCCCCCCCCCCCCACCCCTTCATGCATAAATACGCGGATTGCACGTCGCCAGTCGCCATTCTTCCCTCGACAGCGGACCTGCCGACATCAGCGATCCCCAAGACCCCGCACCGCCAAGCACCATGCAGTTCCAACTGGTCATTTGTGACGAGATCGATCTAGGAATTCTACATGAGACACTTCTACACTTAATAGCGGACCATCCACCGATACAACTGAAGGTCACCGTGGAGTTCGACAGCAATCTTTGCGGATGGGTAGATTCTTCGTCGTCGTCTTGTTCTCAACACGCCCCCGAATGGTCTCCGGAACCCACAGCGTCACCTACGATTGAAGTTGAAGTGTCAACAACCGAAAACGTTCCACCGGAAGAATCAACAGGCACCGACGACGGGACTTCGGATCCCGTGCACCCACCTAATGATGTGCCGCAAAACACCGGACCAGACCAAACAGAATAATTCAACTTACAACTCACTGTGGCTTATTGTCGTGTTTCCCAAATTTGTAAATTACTTAGCTATAACAAATTCTGTATTGTAGTTTTGAAAAAAATAAATGTTTTTTTTAAAAACAACCCTAGGTGGCCTTGACCCACATTTTACAACAGTTCGGTAAAAACTTAAATTAGTTTCCAAGTCCAAATTCTCCGAACGGTAGTTTTGACACCGACGATACGGTAACCGCCCGGCACCGCACTGCAACTCCGACCGTCCCCCGTCGCACCGGCCTCTCCGCGGCGCCGTCGCGCCGTCCAACCCGACATCGTCACTTCAAAACCCACCCCTTTAAACCTACACGTCATCGCCTCAGTGACATCATCACTACGTAACACATCCGTCATCAAATACGTCACCAATACGTCAAAAACACGTCACACATACGTCACTATTACGACACTATTTTATCATTTTATGCTTATGTCAGCTGAGCTGGCTACCCCCAACGGGATCTACTAGTGTCAGTCCACTGTAGCCTTGTAGTGTGCCACAGACGGAGGAGTGGCTGCTAGAGTGAGGTCCGGAGACGCCACACGAGGACGGCACTCCGTGTCTACAACACTTCCTACCACCACAGAACATTAGTGTCAGTCCACTGTAGCCTTGTAATGTGCCACAGACGGAGGAGTGGCTGCTAGAGCGAGGTCCGGAGACTCCACACGAGGACGGCACTCCGCGTCCACAACACTTCCTGCCACCAGAGGACATTAGTGTCAGTCCACTGTAGCCTTGTAATGTGCCACAGACGGAGGAGTGGCTGCTAGAGCGAGGTCCGGAGACTCCACACGAGGACGGCACTCGGTCCACCTGGACGGCACTCCGCTTCCACGCCGAGAGACAGCACTTCCTGCCGCCAGACGACGTCCTGGAGGTGCGGTGTGACGTCGCGGCGCCTCCCCTGCCCTCGTCCTCCGTCCGCACCCACCTCCACCTCGCCGCGCCGCCCTCCTCCTCCAACCAGAAACTTGCTCAACAGACCTACAGCAATCGAGGTACTGCTTGAGTTTTCGTTATAACTGTTTATTGGAATCTTTTTCAAACACTAGAAAGTACACAGAGAAAAATGCATTGGTTTCCATAACCAATGCATGATTGATTAACGATATTGGTAGGGTATTAGAGGTTGTCGTAAACAATACAAGGGTTAAGGTAACATACTGTGATAGTTGTTTCAAGAATCCATAAATAGGGACAACCACCTGTATGTGTTACTTTAACACATACAGGTGGTTGTCCCCATAGAACCCTTGACATTGGTTGAACCAACTTATAAAAAAAGTTAGGCGAACCAATCATTTTTCTCTGTGTAAGGAACAGCCTGTTCTTCGTTTGTGCAAATTAAAAATACCCAAAACGCTTTGCTGCAAAACGATTTCTCTTGTCACGATTTTGGTAAAAATTTTTAGTTTTTTATCGATTGACCGTGTTATTTATTTTTATAGAAACAAAAAAAAATAATTTTTGCATTTCAAGATTGTAATATACAAAGTAATGTAGTCAACAACAACAAATTTAATACTTGGTGGAATATACTAAACCTACCAACCGTCCTTGTGTTTAATCTGACAAAATAGGTAGTACAACACAAAACATTAATCAATAACAAGCAAAATGTGATACGAATGGCATGGCGATGAAACAGTAAGTAATTATTGCCCTTAATCAGGCTTCACATACAATATAGCATATATATACAGAAATAGTTTTCATAATCTCTTAAGAACACTTACTTTTTAGATTGAGGAAATAAGCATACCCACACAGCGATCTGGTCGTGGTTATTTCACCCCGAAAATGTCCGAATAAAACCCTCACTTCCCTGTGTTAGTATTTCATTATGTCCAATTCGCGAACTGGTTAACAGTCTATGATATTAATCGAATTTGGGGTTTGAGCCCCGATTGACATGTAATTTGTTTGTGGACATCTACGATACGTCTATTACAATATCAGTAATCTAACTAAACGCCTTTTGCCATTATCTTAGCCTTGTTTTGACGTTTTATTCAAAGATTCTTATTTACTGCTAGATCGAAGGTTTTGGTTTATGCCTTCTTGAAAGTAAAAAAGTAACCGCCTCCTAAAGAGAAAAAAGGTCTGGTAATTGATTTTAAATAAACAATAAACAGTTTTCCTGGTTAAATTTTCCTGGAAGTTAGCCTCTAATAATGTTTTATAAAATTGCAGAATATTCCTTAAAGTATTTGTTTAGCACTTAATTAAAAACAAGCTATTACAGCGCCTTTAGAATGCAAGGTAGGTATTTGAGGAGTAATTTTATTTACTAAACAAAAAGCGTTTGACAACTTCAGTGGGATTTGATTGGGTGCAAAAACAGTTTCTGGAACTGTCTTAATTATGAACTTATGAACAAAAACAAGAGTTTCTTCACTAAACGAGATTTTTTCAAATAAAAAAGTGATAAAGACTCTGTTAGTGTATCTTGATTTCTTTACTTTGTTTTTAATTAAAGTTAAATTTTCTATGTAAACTAAACTTAGTTAAATTTTATGGTTTTATATGAACAATTTCGGGCAATTTATATTTAATTTTTGTTTAATTTATAGTTGATTGCTGGATTTTCTTTTGCTGGAAATCAAAACGAATTAATGTTTATCAATTTTAAACTATCACGCAAGCAAACGACAAAGTGCAAAGTACCATGAGCTTCAAATAACAACTTTAAGCTTTAAGTGTGGATGTCCGTTACGTATTGATATTCTATGACCAGTCTATAACGCAATATATATTTAGTTACATTCCTATTTAATCTTTCATATAATTTTCCTTAAAATTAAACTTCTAAACACAAATCTTTTAATATATTTTCTTTGTTTCAGGAGAAAACGTCCATTTCTCAGCGTTCCTGACTCTCATCCCGGTGTTCCTATACTGTTTATGACATTCAATTTTATATGAAAGTTTGTAATTTTATGAGTCAAACCGTGTTTTATGTTCCTTATACGTGAGCGGTTCTCTTGATATCAACACAAATATTTAACTTTAGTTCAAAAACGTATGGTGAGTGCATAAAAAACACTTTGGGTTGTTTTAAAATTTCTTAGTGATAAACCTGAATACCTTTTTCACTACGTCTCAGATTTACTGTCGGTAACTGTTATGTTAGAATTAGTTAAAATAAATCAAGCGCAGGGCAGTTGAAATGAGACTAATGTACAAAACCAGCTCTCAAAACTCGTGAAAATTTTAATAACTACAAGCATGTACACACGGAAAAAGCTTATTTAAGAATATACTGGTATTCAATTTTTTTGTAGGAAAATTAACAATTGTGACTGCTCACGGTTTATATATAATGTGTGATAATTGTTTCGACTCTGAATATCTTAACCTAGGACATTTCTAATTGTTATACAAGTTTAAAAACCTTAAATATAATAAATGGCAACAATATAATAAGTGACAACTTGTAAAGCCGGAAGATGGTTCACTTAATGTAAAAGAAACTACAGTAGCAGCATACAACAACGATTGGATTACTTTGCAGGAACCACCCCAAGCTATTTCACCAAACATCTTGCTTTGATGACCTTAGAACCAGAATCTATCGACTTTTAACATTATCAGTAATTTTCATATTGTCAGGAGTAAATTATTGAGGACAAAGACAGGTTTTGCGTATTATTAACAAACAATTTTATTTGTTCACGAAATTTGTGATATATTTGAGATTAAAAGTGTATTTTACAACCTACTTTAAAAATAATTCCAAACACGAAGCAGTCCGTGTTGAATCTACGGTGAGACACATTTAGTATATATGAAATGTAAATTGAAAAGATAGTTACAATTTTTTTAGACTTTTTTACAAATAAAATGAACCCATGATAATTTTTAATTTTCTATACATTGTCTTAACTATGAATGATACACGCCACTTTCAAGTTCAACAAACATTTCAATAGTCTAAATTGCAGCTTTTAGAGCAAAATTATTTTAACAATCATATTGTAAATAGCAGATTAAATCCGACCTGTGATTTGATATTCTTGTAAGAATTAATGGCTTGTCTGTAAATATAAATGTCTAGTCTAGTCCTTGTTTATCGTATTGTAAGTCCTTAGAGAATACACTCTTGTAATTTCCTTAAATTGTTTTATCTCTCTCATTTTCCTTCCCTTGGTTCCCTAACTCCTCGGCGTTCTTACTTGACTGTCAATAAGGACACGGGACAAACAATTGTTATTTGTGTGTTGAGTGAGTAAAGTACAACTCTGTCTCACGAGTGAAAATCATTTTCACGAGGGAGACAATGTGCTTTACTCTCAAAATACACACAACATTTTTCCCTCACCTGCAATAATAAATATCCTAACCATAAAAATTGATTTCATTAACTTAGTAATTAATAAAAATATCAATTTTTTTCGTTCTACTAATAACGCCTGCATCCGGTTAGCTGCAACCATGCATGCACCAGCGATCAGTTGATTGTTGCAACGTTCATACATGCTTAATTCTTAGACTTTTTCACAGCTGATTGTTGTTAATGTTAATCTTATTTGATTATCCCGGCAATAAATCAGCTGTTAGCGCCTGCATTCATTGACCTGCAACATATTTGTATATGTGCGTCGAAATTTGAAGGCGCTCTAATTTTTGAATTATTGATTTCAATGTTAATTTTAAGGGTTTCTTTGACTGCCGCCGGGAGACAAATTAATCACTTTACTCCCGCTGGGAGACAAATTATTATTTTACTCGCCCATTACAAAGAAGTAGACGAGTTACGAAAGCTTCTAAACATAGCAGGTGGGGAAAAGGTGTTTCATGAAATTCAAACTGCAACTTATTTTGCAAAGTCAGTCGTCGGTGATCCTGGGTTCACCCAGGGTTAATTTTCTTCTTTATGTTTAGAATGATAAACATTTTAAAGTCCTATTTAAAAATGGAAACCATTTTGCTGTACTGCATAAAGTAGTATCTATTTAATGAATTGATTCCTTTACTAATTTATTTATTTTAAATTCAGTATATACCACATTTGGAAATATTACAGATATCCTCAAAGAGTAAAAACTAAAAGCCAAGTAATATAGGAGGCGTTTCTTAAATAAAATAATAATATAATAAGTTTGACTTTTGCTCAAAAACCAAATTGGGATTATTGTACTCCAATAGTTAAAAGGTACGAAAATCATGTTTGCGTACCGTTTTCTCCCTTTTGCATAACTTTTTATCCCAAAAACGTTTTAAGAGTTTCCTTGTTCAATTAATCGCAGTCATGAATGCCTCCACGAGAGGACCGGGGCGTTAGATTAAACGCTGAACTCATAGTTCTAGAGAGAGCTATAATTCTACACTGGATGTCCCGGGAGGAGGTTATTAATGTGTTTTGAATGCACAGAGCTCCCTGAATACACTGCCACTCCACACTCCCTAATGTCCAAACTAAATTATGTATGTATTCTGTGCATATTACTTATAGAAATGTAGATTTTTTTGTTTAAATAAATTGCTTAAAGTATGATTTATTGGCTGCCTTTCTTAGGCCAGTTGAAATAATTCTTGTTAAACTAATTTTCGTTTCTAATTGTTGAAAGGAGAAGTTGTGTACAGGAAAATTCAAAATTCTGCTGTAAAAAAATCGGTTTAAGCTTATCAAAGGTATCTGTCATTCTAAGCCATACTAACAAGTGAGGGCTCATAAATTAATGTTAATAACTCTGCGTCCTCATAGTTAACGGTCACAACATAGTATCTTTTATGTCGTTGTATTAATTTTGCTTTTATAAAATAGAACCCAAAGTATTAACCAGTTAAGCATATGAGTCGCATTATTTGATATTGATTTATTTTAATAGATTAAGCATTTTCATTCTACCAAAAAATGCATATTCAACTTCTACCAGGTTATTACGACTAGAATTTAACAACTCGATTCGATTTATTAATATTTGATTTGGTTTAAATCCCTTTAAAATCTGAAATCAACTAATGGTAATATTTAGGGCAAATCTTATTGCACGTGCTTGTACTGACGGTTTTCAGCTCTGCAATCAATTGAGTCCTCGTCTATTGATTCAGTAGACGGTCTTACTACTTAAATATCGAGTTCGTGATCGAGTTAGTCGAGCGAGTTGCTACTCGCCTTTTTTACTCGCCCGGTCTGAAATTGTAATCGGATCGATGAAAAAGTGGGCGAGTAATATAAGTAATCTACTCGTCCGGCAAGTCGCCCAGTTTGACTCACCTATCTAACTCACCCCTTGTAAATCAGCGCAGAGGCTCCAATACACGAACTCGTACTATCACGTGTAGTAATTACTTCCTCCCCTTATTATTAGAATTGTCATTTTCTCAAAGAAAAATCTGCCAAGTGGAATTTTTACAAGAAAACGAAATACATTTACACACCTTCCTAACAAAACAAAACTTCACTAGCATAATTTGTTGTAAACTAACAAATTTTCACACTTTTAACAGGTTTCCGTTGTTCTTTACGAAAGTTATAGGGGAGATGTGGTGTAATATTCCAGGGGAAAAATCAAAAGAGGGTCCGAGAAGAGTGAGTAACTGATAACACCACAAATCATAATCCAGGTTGATTGCCTTGGGGCGGCAAAGAAAAATATAACCCACAACGACCAGCGGACCACCCTACCCTTCACACTATGGCGAGATGAAAATTATTTATTTTCATCACTTTGTATACGAAAATCGCTCGTTACCGTACAGCTGAGATCTACGAAAACCCTCGATTTCCTTATATCAAAACAAATAAATAATGATCAGCAGATTTTTCGTTACCCAAACATCGCATTTCCGCACCCAAACCAAGGCGACAACATACTATTTCCGTGCCCAAACAACCGAAGTTCCAATTTTAACAGTTCAACCAGCTGACTCTAAATAGGTCAGCTAATAGGTAAAATATACGTTGAAAGTATTCTAGGCAAAAATAAATTATTTACCATTAAAAGTGAATAACCGCAAGGCAAAATAGTTGTGTGAAGTTGTTCAACCTACCAAGAGTTTTCATACGGAAAACTTTTGGCAACAATGACTTTTCAGTGACAATGGTATTCAATTTTAATTGAATCCTGTTGAGGGCTCGAAGGCGAATGAGCGGTACATTTGGTGCATGGGTGTTACGTTTGCGTCACGTTTAGATAACTGCATGTCATTATATAAAATAACCACCAGCTTCTACAAAACAAATAAGCTAGAGCGAGAGGTTTTAATAAATGGAGGTTTGTTGTTAATTAAAAAATATAACTGTTTTCAAGGAATAGCGTGGGAATGAAAACACGATTACATTAGTGTGAGGTAAAATAGCTTCCGTATAAATGGAAATCCCAAGCCATTGTGTATTGTGACACGAGCCCTGGGAGACTTCAATCCTGTAAATTGCTAAGACGGTTTCATTTATTACACCTTGGTTTCATTGAAGCCTCACCCTCACCCTTTACAACTGTCGCAGACTCTGGAGACAGGGAAACAATCATATAAACTTGGAGCACTGAAATTGTGTCGACTCGTTTTACTTTGTTAATGGGTATGGAGTGAGACATAAAACATTCTTACAGGCACGAGTGAAGCTGACTAGGGATTACAATGTGAATGTGATTCAGACAGTTCGTTGGTCAGCTTTGACGCTGTCGGTCTGAGGGTAAGTTTACGTCACTGTATTAGGGGTTCGGCTCAGCAAAATCGGTCAGTGAAATGGGCCTGACGCGTCATCAAAGTCGACGTCGGCAGCGGAAAAGGAACAAACGGCGAAACTGCAGACTCCGTCCCGACCGTTAAAACCGATGTTCAAAAACGATATTTTTCGATATTCACAATGACGATTACGTTAATCAAGATGACGTTTCGATATTATAATCGAAAAGTTAAACCACAGTTAATGATAGTATTCATATGTATGAGTGTTTATGACTAAAATTATAGTTATAAATGTAATAAACATTTAATTTAAATAATACATTAATTTAACAAGAACATAATTAAAATTAAGTGTATTAGTTACACTTATGGCTCCACATAATTATGTAAGTTATTTACCATATTTTACTCAACGCCATTTTGATACTTTCGAAACCTGTAGACCTACCTTTTTATCAGTGATTCTACAGCTGAGATCCACGTTGGTTACGCTGCCAAATACATACGTCACCACCAGGCCGAGGTATGTCGGCCCCTTCACTCCTAGAACCATCGCATATATACCATACTCAAGGAGTATACTCGAGGATTGTCAATTTTCATAATTTTAATAGTCAAAGAGCTTACTGGCATTGACATTTCAACAAAACTATTAAAACAGTGATCTACACTGTTTTTTTCTAATAAGTAATACATTTATTAAATAAAACATATGATTTTCAAGGAGTTCTATCGATTTCAAACACGGATTTGAACGGTGGATTTGGAACGGATTCTAAAGTTTAGCCGAACAAGTCTCATTTAAATAATAATTTAGCTCACACATTTTTTAAGTTTTTTTAGCGAATTTCCCCTGTAAGGAATAAACTGTTACCGAAGGTCACATATAAGACTATGATAAATTTTAGTTTTGGGGCCCCTAGAAGTAAAAAACACCATTCTATATGGTCCGTAAATATGGTCCGGACTTCATGAAATGTGGCGTGTACAGTGGTAATCACTCGGACGAGTTCTTAAACCAGGTCGCTCGGACCACCGAAAGGGGGAGGGTAAAGGGGCATAAACTCCCCAATAATTTTTTTAAAGTTTTTACTCAGTAAAATAAAAATAATCCAACTTAGCACCATTATGGATTCAGCTCACAAACATTAAATCAAACTATTTGGTATTTTGAATCACTTCTTGTCCATTGGTTACCGAGTTACTGAAAGTGGTAAACATAGTACATTATGTCTATGTTAACCTTATATGGAAAATAAGAAAAATTCCACATCCCGCTTATTTCTCATTATTTGGTAAAACTTGGTATATGGCTTCTTACAGTTCAGATCCACTCGATATTGTGTTAAACCGCCAAATGTGTGCATACCTGTTGCATAGACCTGCATACTCGTTCCCATGTTGTTATTTTGGAGCAAATAAAAAAATCGTACGTATGCTTATGCTGTGATGTAATGTGATTCTAAGCATCAGAAATTCGCTGAATGTGCAGGTCTGCTGCATCGGAGGTGTTTATATATTAGGTGTACAATTACGTGTAATTTAGTATATTTTGCGCAGAATTCTTAATTTGGCTCTGCACAGTAAGTTATTAAGTTGACTGTAATCATTACAAACCAAGAGCTTGGTGAAATGTGGACTTGCAGTCCGCAGTCGCGTGGAGAGCCGTAATTCTAATGCAGAGGACCGGTCGCCGTCCTTTGAGGGTATAATTAATGTGTTTTGAATGTACAGTTCTCTTGGGTTTGCCGCGGCTTAAATTACATTTAATGAATTCCCAAAAATGATTATACTTAGGCTATTTTAATTTCAATTAAATATGGAAATGAGAAAACAAATATTCTTACAATTTCACTTATTTATTACATGTTATTTTATTTTTTCGTTACAAAAATATTGTCTTCAGTCATGATTGATCCTGATTTTTTTTGTCCCGCTCCCCTTCCATGAGAAGTCGACTTGCAAAAGTTGTGCATTTTCTTAACCATCAACAAACTTAAGTGTCAGTTTATCAATTATTAAGTTAACAATAAGAAGTCTTACTCGTATTTATCGCTTTGCAAACATATATAGCGTGTTTCCAAATTGTCTGGACATATTTTGTGGACTTGCTCCTTGGGCTAAGACAAACATAAAATAACTTATAAGTATGGGTCTAATATGCTTAGATTTCTGTCTGTTGGTCTGTATGTGATTTTTCTTAATTATTTTATATCTTGGGCATTTTTCAAGATAGAAATTTCAAAATTTGTACAAATGTGGAGTTTAGAAGGTAAAAAGAGCTTACTTAATAAGTATGGGTCTAATATGCTTAGATTTCTGTCTGTTGGTCTGTTTGTGATTTTTCTTAATTATTTTATATCTTGGGCATTTTTCAAGATAGAAATTTCAAAATTTGTACAAATGTGGAGTTAAGAAGGTAAAAAGAGCTTAAAAATGTCGTTCTAATTTCTCAAGCCGTTTCAATATGGCGGCCATTTAAAATCTTTAATGCCAAATTTCATGAAAACCGTAAATATTAAGAAAACAATTTTTATGATCAAAAAGATAGAAAATTTAAATCCAAATCAAATGAGGCCTTGTTTGTTAAAATCAACAACCGAGTTATGAGTTTTTTCTACATTCGGCCAAGCAATTTAATTGGACTGCCATACAGCTGGTAAGTTAGGTTTATTAGGTTTAAGTTGCATAACCGAACGTAGAAAAAACTGATAACTCGGCTGTTTGTGATCCGATTTTAACAAACAAGGTCTCATTTGATTTGGATTTAAATTTTTTATCATTTTGATCATAAAACAAGTTTCTTAATATTTACGGTTTTCATGAAATTTGGCATTAAACATTTTAAATGGCCGCCATATTGAAACAGCTTGAGAAATTAGAACGAAATTTTTTAAGCTCTTTTTACCTTCTAAACTCCACATTTGTACAAATTTTGAAGTTACTATCTTCAAAAATGCCCAAGATATAAAATAATTAAAAAATATCACAAACAGACCAACAGACAGAAATCTAAGCATATTAGACCCATACTTATTAAGCTCTTTTTACCTTCTTAACTCCACATTTGTACAAATTTTGAAATTTCTATCTTGAAAAATGCCCAAGATATAAAATAATTAAGAAAAATCACATACGGACCATCAGACAGAAATCTAAGCATATTGGACCCATACTTATAGTTATTTTATGTTTGTCCCAAGGAACAAGTCCACAAAATATGTCCAGAGAATTTGGAAACACCCTGTATACACCTACTGGATAGGATATTGAGTTACAACTCTCAAATGTAACGCCTTTGTTTCCTTTAGTATGAGTTTGTTAGGAAATGAATCTCCTGAAAAGAATTTTGAAGATATATTAAATGTAACATAATCGAAAAATCAAGTCACATATAATTAATTTTGTGCGGTTATTTAATTGACCTTTGCTTGACGATTAGCTCAGACAATTTTAAAAGTTGCATTCTAACTTTAGACTGATTAATCTGTTAGTTTCTTAGTCTATTACTAAATATATACTGCGTCTGCAAAGCCGGTTATATATTTTAAACAAATGATACTTAATTCTTAATTTTGCACAAAAAATAAGATGAAAAGTTTTTTTGTAACTCAAATTTTAAAATGTATACTAAATATAACAAATATTAAATAAAATCAAATAATATTTAGAGTCGTCCACCAGTTTATTACGGGAGAACAAAAAGATAAGTCCTGTTATAATAGAAAGTTAAACGTTGACAGTTATTAAAGAAGTTTCGGGAGACACGCACAATGACGCCCCAGTATGCTAAGAAAAGTAAAAAAGGGTAGTCACGCCTAAATTTCAGCAGATGATTTTACGTGATGTTAATTAGGTACATTCAATTATGTAAATTCAAAGGCTATGTAAATTCAAATTTTACTCTTTTTGAATATATCGTGAAACAAAATAATAATAATTGCAGGACATTTTCTCCTCTTCAATTTAATATATATAGTTTTGATTTTCGATCGAAAATTACTATCGCAATGCGACCATAATTTTAGAAAAATTGATTATTTACTACGTCGCACTACCTTTTCCCGTTATCATCGCGGAGTAATGTTAGAACGTAACTCACCCGCGCAAATCGCCTTCAGCCCCCTCACTAGTCTCTATTGTGTATCGACAAGAAAGTTCAATTTCAAAAGTATAAAAAAATAATACAACAGAAAGAAATTTCAATTTGAAAAAGTAATCGCAATTCAAAAGTTCTTATGTACATTTAATTGAACAGAAATTAAACAATAACTAATTTCTAAACTATCTAAATTATCATAGTTCCAAACAACTCTTGTAAAAAGCAATTATAAATAACACTTTTGTAAAGTTACTTTTGATTCAAGTAATGAATGCATTTTGTATTTTTCAGACTCTTATACTCACTCTTTCATTTTTTTATGTTATTTTATTGTAGCCAATCCTCATAAAACTTCGTTGCTTCCTCATGAATCAAGAATCAGGACTTTATTTGCAAAAAATAAATACATTGCATGGGCATCGCCAACATTTATAACAAACATAATATTCTAAAATTAAAACTGTACGTCCTTAACATGAAAAATAACAACAAAACTGCTCAAAAATCAGGAAATTAAATTAATATCTATTGCCGAGGAAATCATGGATAATGTAGCATGCCTTGTATATTAACGGCTTTCTTAACCGATTCTTTAGTTTTGATAAAGGCATTTCCATCTAAAGGTCCTGAGGCAATGAGTTAAAAAGCCTTAAAAAATTATGAGAAATGTTATGCTGGAAGAATGTAGTGTTGCGTTTAGGGGCGGGATCGTGGTAGCAGTGAATAACTACAGCTTTGGCCATTAGAAGGAAGTAAATAAGGGTGCTTTTTGAAAAATATCAATGTCAGAAAGATAAACAGGTAAGGGAAAGTTAAAATCTTGTTCTTAAGAAAAATCAGTTTGCATGAATCACGCTTCTAATATAAAAAAATGCGTGGAGCTTTTTTCTGAAGCCTAAAAATATACATAGTGCGTGAACTCCCTAAGCCCAGAATCGACAGAGCATATATCATATGAGGATGAAAACAGCCATAATAAAAAACCATTTATACATCAGAGTTTCCGCAATGCGCGAAAAGACAAGAACTAAACCAATTACAAGAACAAGCCCTTCGTAATGGCAAGGAGGTTGGAAGTGAAGGTTCCCATATCGAGCCCTTCGTAGTGGCAAAGAGGTTGGGAGTGAATGTTCCCATATCGAGCACTTCGTAGTGGCAAGGAGGTTGGGAGTGAATGTTCCCATATCGAGCCCTTTGTAGTGGCAAGGAGTTTGGGAGTGAATGTTCCCATATCGAGCCCTTCGTAGTGGCAAGGAGGTTGGGAGTGAATGTTCCCATATCGAGCCCTTCGTAGTGGCAAGGAGGTTGGGAGTGAATGTTCCCATATCGAGCCCTTCGTAGTGGCAAGGAGGTTGGGAGTGAATGTTCCCATATCGAGCCCTTCGTAGTGGCAAAGAGTTTGGGAGTGAATGTTCCCATATCGAGCCCTTCGTAGTGGCAAGGAGTTTGGGAGTGAATGTTCCCATATCGAGCCCTTCGTAGTGGCAAAGAGTTTGGGAGTGAATGTTCCCATATCGAGCCCTTCGTAGTGGCAAGGAGTTTGGGAGTTAATGTTCCCATATCGAGCCCTTCGTAGTGGCAAGGAGTTTGGGAGTGAATGTTCCCATATCGAGCCCTTCGTAGTGGCAAAGAGTTTGGGAGTGAATGTTCCCATATCGAGCCCTTCGTAGTGGCAAGGAGTTTGGGAGTTAATGTTCCCATATCGAGCACTTCGTAGTGGCAAAGAGGTTGGGAGTGAAGTTTACCATAACGAGTCCTCGTAGTGGCAAAGAGTTTGGGAGTGAAGTTACCATAACGAGTCCTCGTAGTGGCAAAGAGTTTGGGAGTGAATGTTCCCATAACGAGTCCTCGTAGTGGCAAAGAGTTTGGGAGTGAATGTTCCCATAACGAGCACTTCGTAGTGGCGAAGAGGTTGGGAGTGAATGTTCCCATAACGAGCACTTCGTAGTGGCGAAGAGTTTGGGAGTGAATGTTCCCATAACGAGCACTTCGTAGTGGCGAAGAGGTTGGGAGTGAATGTTCCCATAACGAGCACTTCGTAGTGGCGAAGAGGTTGGGAGTGAAGGTTCCCATAACGAGCACGATCGAACACCTAACATTTCGAACTTGTAAGGAGACACTGAGGCAATTGAGGCGACCAGTATTCCAGTCTCCAGAAAAAAAATGATTCAGGATTCCAGTCTCTTAATGAAATTGAATTGAATTTAATACAAATTTTAAAGACAGAGCATATTTTACATCGTGGGTTATAAAAATCTGCGTTTTTTTCCTAATATAATTTTCTTTTATTGAGTGTATAATAGGGTGTCGCTAAAGTGCTTCGCTTTTCGTCTGTGTGTCTGTGATTTTTACGTATTTAATCATACCTCACAAACCTTTTAACCTTAATTTTAAAAATTGGTATGTGGATAACCACTATTAAGAAAATTTTTGTGAAAAGTATCAAATTTCTACTTTGTACTATTTAAAAATGGCGACTGTTTTTTTTTTTTACTAAATATCTTAAAAACCGTAAATTTTAGAAAAATTATACAAGAAACAAAAACGTTCCGAAATTTAAACTAATTAACTTATGTTTATATAAACATTTTTTCTTACTTTGACCCCTACTATCATGTACTAAAATGTTTTACCATGATTTCCGGACACCCTGTACACAGCCCGTACAATATATACTATCCGATATTCGGAATATTACACTCAAACAAAAAATGGATGACAGCTTAAGGAAAGTTTACTCATAACACATAATGTCCATTAAATGCAATAAAATCGTTGAGTTCTTTTTTGTCGCCCTTTAATTATTTATTTTCGCATGTTTCATTGATTTCAGTTTGGCTGATCAGAGGTTTAACTTTACAAAACTCAACTATGAATTGATTGGCAAAAATCTAATTCGTTAGAAATAATTAATCGAGCCCATTGTTATAGCAATTAGAAGTAATAGTTATAATCGGCGTTTGATACGTTTCGCCATCAGTGCACCTGCGAGCAACGGCAAGGGACATTCCAGTATAAAGCCTTCCCAATATTTTTAGTCTTCAGTAAGTAAGTTTACCAGGTTAAAATAGCGTTGCTGTAAAATCTTTTATATTTCAATGTAAAATCAATATTGTAAACAAGAGTATTAACGTGGAGTTAAGAGACTAATTAACTGAAAATAGATTTCTTCGATTAACTATTATTCTTTTGTTGTTTCTTGAACAGGATCCACCACGATGATCCCCTATATACTAATTGGATTTTCAATTTTGGAACTCTCCGTCGGCTCAACTGCGATGGCGAAATTACCAACCAACTTGGAGCCAGCGCATTATATCCTGCACTTGAAATTTGATACTAACAACATGAAATGGTATACAGGTCTTGCTAGAATCCAGGTAGGAGTGAAATGGATAACCGAGTAGTTTTAGTATTAATAAATATTTTAGAGATAAAACAACAGTAGTTTCATGAAAAAGTATAGATTATTCGCACTTGAAGTATGACGCTCATAGGAATTATAACTATACTTTACAGCGACCATGTTAATGACTGCAATAATGATACAAGACAACAATACATCTTTTGAAGTTTCATTTGCAATTTTTATTATTTACTTGAATTTTTTATTACTCTATAGTTGTTTTTATCATGGCTGTTCAACTAGATGTCAAAGAAGTAATCTTAATGAGTATTACAAAAAACGAGAAAACAAAAGTAAGGTCAGAGGCAAGGTAAATGTCTGATTGAGTATAAGTTATTAGGCCGATTAATTTATGACTAGCCCCAACTTGACGAAGAACATAATGGAAAGGTTTCTGTGGTATTACATTTATAGCACGCCAATTTCGGGTTTCATTTTTTTACTGTTAGAGCTGTTTAATGTGCTTGTATACGGTTTAAACCGAAATTTATTGACCATGTCTACATTTAAAAAGTCACGATCATTTTTTATAACAACCTTTTTTTTTATTCAGATCCGATGTAAGGAAAAAACCAGAAAGATAGTGCTGCATGCTAAAAAAAATCTCATATTTGTCACATCGGAATCAATAAAGGTGTATGAAGCTGTTCAAGCAGATGATGTAAGTGGGCGAACCCCTTTGGCAACAGCCAGACCTCCATACTTTGATGAAAAAAATGATTTACTATACATCGAGCTACAAAAGGAACTGACCAAAAACAAATCGTATCTCCTGGATATTTCATTCACTGGAAAATTTTCTACTCCCGGCTTGATCAAATTAGCGGACATAAAAGATAAAAAGTAAGTATCCCGATTCAAATTTTGATCAAAATCATTATTCGAAAAAAATTATGAAGTTTAAATTGTTTAGGGAAAATATACAGTGCTTATTGTTATAGTTTTGGTTCACAACGTTAGTTGTTTGCTTTAGCACCTAAAATTGTAAGTTGTACTTGGTATGAACCTTTTCCTACTTACGACGAACACGACAAACAAAGAATTATGTCCCATAAAATATTATACGTTAGAGTCTATCAAAACAATTTTTACAAAACTGTTTATACTTTTTTCTTTCTTTTTTACTATTTGACTAGCAGATTTACCCACTGAAAAGATAATTATTTTGATTCAATCATATTATGGCCTTGTGCAATTTTTCGGGATCACAAACAAATTGACAGATTTGCGTTATGTGCCATGGGCGTGCAATTACACCCTCAAGGTGCAGCTGGTAATTTTTACCCTAGTTTTAAATGAGAAGGTGTAACGTTTCCTCTAAAAGTATTTTCCTCATGATTAGCAAATGGTATGAAATAGCTTCCTCCCATTTGTCAATACAGAGAAAAGAGATAACCCGAGATATAACACAAAATACCCCCGTCGCAGCAAACCTGCGTACTCAGCGAATTTCTAAAGAATTAGTTTTTATATGGGAGCTTATATGTACAGGAAAATGTTTCAAACATTTTATGTAATTAATGCAAAAAGTATATTACATATCAATTCAATAGCTTTAGATATAAGGGAAATGATGATGGGAATCACATCGGTATCCATTCCAGCAATATTATTTTTGTTATATTCTTATGATTATTAGTCTAATATTTTTTTATAAGTGTATCCTTGTTATAGTATAAAAATGTAAGCAAACATACATCAATGATTTAAAATCAGTTAAAATAAAAACAAATAAAATAGTCAACATGAAAAAGTTAAATCCAAACATATGATTTATCTTAAAATTTAAATAAACTTGTTGCAGCAAACTTGCATGCTTAGTTAATTTCTAAAGGATTTATTTTTATATGTGGGCATATTCAACATAAGTTAGGGAAGTTGTTGTTTTGAATATTTTGTGTAAATATTAATCTAAATTAAGTATATTTTATCACTCTTGATCTTATTTCTCAATAATTATTCATATTCTGATAATTTTTAATAAATTTACTTGTTATAGTATATAAATGTCAACAAACATATTATCAATCTACTCAGATCCAAGAAATAAAAACAAATCAAACCATCACATGAACATATTAAATCATGTGGTTTGTTTTATTATATTTTTAAATCCCATTTTAGGGAAATTGAATGAAAAATGTGGGTATTTCATACCAGAATTTGGACAGTTTATGTCCCTTCAGGGAAAAACAAAAGACAATGTACTGCATTTTGCAAATCCGATATCTCAGCAACCGATTGATGTAGAGTAATAATTCAAAATGCTATATTGTTTATTTTTTTAAGCTGAATTAAATTCTGACCATTAAATTTACATCAAATTAATAGATATATGTTAAATCTTGAAAATAAATTTTATTTAGTAAAAAACACTGCCTTAGAGTGTACCGATCTTCAGGACTACAGAATAGAACTATTCTGTAGTCCTGACCGATCTTACTGGTTTTCAAACTTCAATTAAGTCATGAATATCGCTATAAATGTTTGTTCCAAATTTCATCAAGATCGGACTTTTTTTACGAGAGTTATCGTGCTTACGGACACACACACACACACACACACACACACACACACACACACACACACACACACACACACACACACACACACACACACACACACACACACACACACACACACATATATATATATATACATATATACCAAAATGAACGAACGTTGTTTTTGGGCTTTAGGGACCTCAAAACGAAAAAATAACATGGTCCCGGGCTTAAGTCTCACCATGCCGCCTACGGTAATAGCTACTCTCCTATAGGGGGAAATTCGCTAAAAAAGGACGCTCAGGGCAGGTTTTGAACTTAACATTAAACTGAATTTAGCACGTTTTTTAAAATAGACCGAAAACTGTAAGAAAAAGTACAGACTGTCAATGTCTTGGCCAAAAACCTACTTCCCAAACGTTTATCATTCACACTGAAGATCGGGTCACTCATCTATCGATAAGGTAAAATTATCGTAGTAATAGTATATATTTTTTTAATTGAAATTTCCATCACCTAAGCAAACCCTCCTAAAATTATAATTTTGGAACCTCGTTTCTACGGACATACATACTGTATACTCTAAATTAAATTTCCATAATGAGTTTTAATGGACATGCGCGTCGTACAACCAAAGTAGCTTAAGTGGCATTTGACAATTAAGTATTCGGTGGCCGTTATAAATTTTTATATTTTATTCTGTTAATATCATTGAATATATAAGTGTTAATAGAAGTTGCAAGCAATGTTAATTTTTGAAGCCAAAAATTTCGATCAGCTGTTGGACGCCAGCTGTTAAAAGCGAGAATAAGAAATACCCTTTCTGGCTCGTGAATTCCCATTTCATCCCTCTGCATTACCCTGCATTATTCCCGTTTTATCCCAACTAGCCAAGCCGCACATGCGCAGAACAACGCCATTAATGTCTTGTTGTCGTCTGCCCGGGTTTGTTTACATTCCAGTTTTAAGTCTTATGTCCTCTCAATCAAACGAAACGTTCAAATAACGATAACTAGTTTCTAGTTCACATGGTTAATATTATATCGGCATAAAATCGTGGTCGTGGTTATCGTAGGTTCAATTCAAAATTAAATTCGTTTTGCCTCTTCTTTACGAATAAAAAACTCTTGGGCGTTGGATAACTTACTCGTTTTCATATAAACTCGGGAAACAATAAGGGATTAAGTTTAGAATGGGTAGTAATAAAACCATGAAGCAGGATTGTTTTAATTATTTAGTTCCTAGTTTTAGTTATAAATTAAAATATTTGTGCCTTGAACCAAAACCATCAGCCTTAAATAATTGGTGGGCATAGTCAACTGTCAGTTTAGACCGCATTACCTCTCCAAATTTGCCAACTCTTAAATTACCGGTACCACAATAATTCCAAAGAATATAAGATGTAGCCTAGTTTGTATTTCTTGTTGATGAAATGAACTTCTAAAGTCCTCTTCTTGAAACAGTAGAGTCCTGCAAACCCGAAAAGTCTGCCAGAGCACTTTCGAGTTTTTAGAGAGGGCCTATCAAACTGTTTAGTTCTTTCTTAAGGTATGTTTTAACAGATTAGGCCTAAATTGATGAAGTTTAAGTTTTTAGTTTTTGTATAATGTATGCTGTAGATGGGGTCTTCATAAGATTGACTTAAACTACCAGTCGAGTATTCGTACTTTATTTTTAGGCTACACCTCTCCCGAACAGTTAACCCTGAATCATTTTCACAGGTTAAAAATACTGATTCAGTCCACATGAACCCGTAT
Source organism: Flexamia atlantica (assembly GCA_035578135.1). Taxonomy (NCBI): domain Eukaryota; kingdom Metazoa; phylum Arthropoda; class Insecta; order Hemiptera; family Cicadellidae; genus Flexamia; species Flexamia atlantica. The sequence goes on along the minus strand of JAQJVK010000099.1, from coordinate 298,989 downwards.
TTGTGGGACTCTACTGTAAACTATTCTCATATCGAAGATGTTGGTTTATTAATTATAGGCCTGGGGAAGTCAGACAGGGCCGATGGCAAGTCCTGCAATCCAGCTACAAGGAGGTCACAATTAATTGTGGATAGGCCTAATTAAAATGGATGGCAAGGGCTCAGTTTTTTCTAATGAGGAATAACATTCGACCCTGCTAACACTCCCAATAAGGTACCCTAATATTTAAAAGACCATAAATATTATCTGCATAAGTAACCAGTTTGCAATTGACTGGCGAAGTTGTGGTTTGGATCCAAAACTACAGGTCTTTTAGTTGCGATTGGTTGTTAGACTATTGATTAACAGTACCGCCTAAGGAACATTCACCTTAGTCAACCTTAGTCAGTCACATTCACTAGGCTATACTCACCTCTCATTCATGTTTGGCTTCAAATAATGCCTACCAAAAAAGGTCGCCATTTAAATAGGTCAAATAGGTTGCCATTTAAAAAAGATATTAAGTATTATTTTATCATGTTTTTCCATGGACCATATCCAAATTAGCTACACTTAAAAACTTATAGAGGAGACTCACAATGGACTTCGGTGATGTCAAAGAATCAAAATGTTATACTTAAGCAGTATATGGGATTTTGCATTAAATAAAGCATTAACAATACAGGGTGTACATATAAATCTCATAGATTTGTTAAATACCTGATCTCAAACCATTGCACAGATAATTATAGACTTTCATCATAAATTAGACACATATAAAAATCCTATAGGTGGCCTTGTAAAAGGAAAATTACTGTTATTGGATTAAAATCCAACAATGGTTCCCGATCTCACATACTGTAGGTGAGATGTGGTCCGCTAGGCTGCACCGTTTCATCTTTTCGCAGGAGCGCTTTCTGCGTCTTGCCATTTTCAACTGCTGTACTCAACTGTATAGCAGTTGAAAATGGCAAGACGCTGAAAACACTTCAGTAAAAATATGAGCCCAACATCTCACCTACAGTATGTAATTTGATTTAGACCATTTTTCTGATATCTGACCTGACATATTGTACCAGGTTACAGCAAGTTCATTCAATTGTCTTTTTGTTATTTATAGTTTTCAGGCCTAATTGACTATCAGCAATGGTGATCTCTCATGCCCCATTGTGTATTTTACACCAATTTATTTACATAAAACATCAACAAAAGTTGGTATGAGGCAAAAAAGCTGGGCTCAGCTGCTTTGACCGCTTGACTAGTAAACCTTGCCAATGAATCACGTGCACTGTCAAGTCTCACAAACTGGACTCAATATGCACTTTGACCTTGTTGGATTTTGGAAATGTCGTGTTTTCAAGAGTACGTTGTGGGGGATGGAGAGAATACAAGAAAAGCTTTAAGGTGTATACTGACAGAAACATTTATGGACTGAATAAAAGTGTAATTTATTTACAACAAATAACAGCAAAACATAATTAATGGCCTTAAAATAGAAATACTAAACAAAAATGTATTGTTCTAAATGCTAAAAAATGCACTTAAAGTAAAAATGAAGGTATCGAATTATTTAAAGTGTCGAGTTAACGGTAGTAAAGTTTGTGAGACTTTAGGCCTAATGTACTCTGCTGACCTTATTAAATTCCCGTGGTAGCCTAAAACCATTAGAATATATAAATAAACTAGAGAAATTTATGAAATAATAACTCTCAGTGAATTGCTTTGACAAAAATATAATACAAGAAATAAATCATTATAAAACCATCAAACAGGACACAAACAAATTTACACCAAGAAGCAATATAAATATTGGCGGTTTGATGTAATGAAAACTTCTTGCTTTTCAGTCTCAATCTTCATCATGCCCCAGTTTCCTGCAACAAATATAAGTTGAAATAATTAAAGTTGTAGCCTAAATAAAATCCTCTGTACAATGCAACAATTACACACATTGAGAGAAAAAAAAATTCAGAAAAATAGATGAGTTACAAAATAAAATATACAAAATGATTTTTTTATGTAGTTTTTTTTCAATGAAAACAGGATTAATTTGTGAATGTCGCAAAAGAGTGTGACGCAATATTTCTATTGATTGTCGTAATATGGACTGATGTGACCAAAATTACGAATAACGCCTATTTCCCAGTTGGTCGACAACGTGGTGGGAGGGGGGCAAACATGGCGGAAAGCGCTATGAGTCTAAACAACTACATCTCGTTAACGGTATGAGATAAAAAATCAGTAACAATGTCATTTTAAAGATAAAAATACTGCTAACAATAATGATTATCAGGTACAGGGTCATATCTTGGAAAAACTAAAATAATATGATTTTTTTAAGTCTATGCCAAATAAGTAATTTTTAAGAAAAATGAATACTTTAGGCATCAATATTACTTTAAGTCAACATTTTCTTTAAAGATATGCTATTTAGAAAATTTCAATGAAATCAGAGTAATTATTCCGCACAATATTTTTTTATCGCGTGAAATACAATATCCAAATTCTGTTTTGTGTTGGAGGTGCTTTATAATACAAAATACAAAGTCTTATGCACTTAAATTATGTTATTTTAAGTCATAAAATAATTTCTGAATTATAAAAAGTAATGGCATTAAATACCTGTTAAAAACAGAGGTACCTGTTAAAAAGTTCAGAGAAAGACGAAGAATCTCATTCTTCCACCGGCACTGACATTTGTTTGTGTCATATTATTTATTGTCAAGTTATTGTACAAACATCCCAAGACAGTAGTCCTAAAACCTTACAAAATAATTTCAAAATAAGATAACTCTGAACAAAATGACACCGAGACAACTTTGAGGGAGAAAATAGAATACCTGTTTCATTGACATCAGCAGCACTGTGCCCTGTTATATGCAACTCTTCGGGTGGATGGGGAACTAACTTAACAAAACATTTCTCACTTCTTAATATCAGCATAAAATGAAAAGCTTAATGCACATTCCAAGTTCAAATCACAGGCAAGAGATCATGGGGTACTTGATATTTAATTGATATTCTTAACAAAATAATTTATTGCCATCAACTCAGAATAATTAAAGGGAAAACATCTAACAGGCCAGTTTAGACGCCTTTATTATAATGTAATCTCATATTCTTTTGGAATAGTTACTCTTTTTTATCATGAATATGTTCTCAATAACATAAATTAGAGAAAATGTTGACGTAAAATAATATTAATGCCTAAATTATTAATTTTTCTTAAAAATTAGGCCTACTTATTTAGCAAAGATTTCAAAAGTTATATTATTTAATAACTTTTTTATTTTTCAAGATACAACCTCGGACCTAATAACCATTATTGTTGGCAATATTTTGTGATTAAAAAGACGTTTTGACCGATGTTCTATCTCCTACCGTTTTCGAGGTAACTGGTTTGACGTAACGTCCCCCGCCATGTTTGCCCCCCTCCCCCCACGTTATCGACCACGTTGGAAATTGGCGACATTCATAATTTTCAATACCTTGGTCCATATTACGATAATCAACAAAAATATTGCGTAACCCTTTCATGCATGCTCAACCCCCCTCAGCTCCTGGACTAAAAGCAAATGATGTATTGATGGGGGCAAATGATCAAACTTTATTATAGAGGGGAAAAGTCAAATTTTTTGGGCCCAAACTTTGTTATAAACTTCCAGTAGTCGTGTAGTGGGGCCATACAGGATTTGAACATTGGTATTTCTGTTTTAAGTGGTTTAAAAGTAAAACAAATCATCTCCAGACTTATTGTTACTCAACAAGAATTATTATAAAAACACACTTAACTTATTCATGTTTTAAACGAGTAAAGTGGATCTTTATCTCATGAGCTTACTCAGATACTCTCTTTCGCTCACGTGTCACTCAGTAATTTAGCCAAAAGCAATACTTTACTCCTCAGTAAAGGAAACAGCTTGCAAGCGGTTAAGTACTTTATCACTTGCTACTCAGTAAAACGCCTTGCTGTTTTACTATTAGTTTTCAGCGCATAAACTGACATTTTGTGCCCGGTCATAGTCAAAGATATTTATATATTTTGGGATGACCAAAATCAGCCCTGACCTGAAATAAATGTTAGGTTATATTATAGAATTAAAAAAGGTTAAAATCAGCTAATTTAACTTCATAAAGCAGTTGGAGTTATGTGCCAGCAGAACAACCCAAAGCATTGCATGAGTTCTTTTACACCTTCATCTCCTTATCGAATAATAAAATTAGAATTACTTTTAAATTTTTTATCAAATTTGCAGCATCCAGTAGTATAAATATCTTGGGATTAAATTTGTTGTAATTTACAACAAAAAATTAGAAAATGTTAGAGTTGCTGCTATATAAATATATATATATATATATATATATATATATATAGTTCACTTACTTAAGTCTGTAAGTGAAAATGTAGTTGTTTTTAAAGAAGAAGCAAACGGTTTTTAGATAATTCATTGATATTATACAACAACAATGTTTATCTTAACTGTTTATCTTAATGTTTTAATGATCACTGGCTCTCCAGCAGTACAAGGCACAGGCCACACTTAGAGCCAAGGCAGGGCTGAACCCAGCTTTGGCGGGCCCCGGTGAAGAAATGAAGCCGGGCCCCTCACGTCCTGGTACTGCACCCGTTGTATTCAAAACCGTAGGTAATTTTTCGGCTCGTCAAAAGTGGTGACCTTTTTTTTTTTTACTCCCACATGTCGGTTTTGGTCCCTTCGTTTGCCGTTGCGGGCCCTTTTGACGTGTCCCCGGGCCTTGTTTGGGGCCTTTCCACTGTTTCGGAGGGGGATTCTGCCCACCCCGGGCCCCTCCTTCAACCCGCCACGGGCCCCCCCTTGGCCCCGGGCCCCGGCAAAATTGTCCCGGCTATACCGGTCTGAGTACGGCCCTGAGCCAAGGTACTCTATGTGTTAAACAAAGATCCATTATACTCTAAGAACTGTAACTGTTCAGTAATCCATGGTATGGCGAGGGACATAATGTCTGTATGTAATTTTATTTTGACATAGTCCTAAAAATAAATCATCTCACCTATAAAGAATAAGTTAGGGTCAAGTGTACGCCCCAATCATATCGTTATGACTTTGACTACAGATTAAAAAATAAAAGGAGATAGGTAGCCCACTATAAAAATAAAATTTCTCTGCTTATTTTTTGGAATATTTTGTATTAAGAATTTTTCTTTATTTTAATTATTTGATGTTCGGGGCATACACTTTCCCTTAGGTCTGGGTTGCCCCCCACTAGTGTACCTTTGCATTTCATCTCGGTTATTTGGTAATATTTTGGGCGAGTGGATTATAGAGGGAAAATATCACATCAAAATGACCTCTTTATGAACCTACCTGCCCACAGCAAAATGAATAAAAACCCAGTTTTATTATGAATTCCAAAGTAAATAGAATTCCTAATGATATTCAACTACTAAATATATTTTAAAAACACTGCTGGGTCTTCAAAATCATAATGTGAACTGTGTTTTGGTTTCTAAACTGATCAAAACAATATATTATGTCAAAGAATGTGGTAGTCAGGCAATTTTTGTAAATCTCCGCTGGGTTAAGAAAATTATGTTTAGATTATTTTATATTAAATTTACAAATGTTTTTGCGATTCGGGCATTACATAGTTTGCTTTGTTATCAGAATATTCATCATGTTTTTTGAGGGGGGCATTCACTTGCCTAATGGGAAAAAGTACACTTGCTCCAAGAAAATTTTAACACAGGTGAGTGTACAACCACCTATCTCCCCCAAAATTAACTTTTTAGGGCAATAATAATTTTATTTTTAGATTCCCTTAAATGATTCAGACCACCTAATTCGAAACAACTATCTTTATAATTGAACTTTTAATAATTTATCAAAAATCCAACAGCAAAAGAAGACATACTAGTCTAAATGCACAGAAATAATAGGTAACTAGAAACTAATTTACTATCACCTGGGAGTTCACTTGCCCTGGTCCACACCTACAGAGGAGAATTACACCTACCCTACTTGACCCTATTGTTTCAAAGTTGCTTAGGCCTAGTTTATTCTTCTTTCAAAATTACTTTTAATACAGAATGAATTTAAAGTTACAGTGTACCTTTTAAGTGCAAAATGTTCTGTGAGGCCACCCAAAGTTGGCAGTGTCACTGTTGATGGTTTGGTTGAGCAAAGACACCAGACACTCATCGGAGCCAGCTTATTCTTGGTGGTAGGCTGAAGCAGCACCTTGCAGGATCATCTAATCCACAAGTAAAAAAGTTAAACGTAATGAAACTGACATAAAAATTAACAAGAAATATATAGCCTTATTGAAGATTTCAAGCTGATGCTTTCAGATGAAATGATATTATTTTGATTTTATTACAAAAAATTCTGAAAGGTAAAAATTAACTGACCATAAGAGTTAAAACAGCCCAAGAGGCTTTTTTTAAGTCGTCTGTTGCACTAATATACTTTATTAATTTTCATTGAACCAATATGATAGTTTGACATTTCAGTGTTTGAGGGACTCTTAAGAAATTAAATACACAAAACAACTTTAACTGTAATATAATAAAACTGAATTGAAATTTCTGTTAAATAAACAAATAACTTAAGATTTTATTGTCATTAGGCCAATACATAGCAATAGACAAAGTCAAAATCTTTGTTAGTTCAAACCTAACCTACTTAGTGATGGGGGAGTTAACTAGGCCTAGTCAACTACTTGGTGGTTTTATCGACTAATTGGTCATCTAGTCAACTGGTCGATTATTTTGACTAGTCGATGATTCTAGTCGGTACTAGTCGATGTTTTATCGTCTTTAACCGACTAAGTTAGCCGGCAACTTAACCAATTACATATTGTTGTTTTTTACCGATTTTTGTTCAGTCGACTAGTTAGATTGTCTAGACCAGTAGATGTTTTATACAATGACTAATGTGAACGACTAGCCTTAGTCAATGTTCAAAAGTAATCGACTAATAGTCACTAGTTGATAATGGAAAGTAGTCCATGTTCCCATCATTATGATAGAATGACAGCTAGCGACTATTGCGCTCTAGGTGGCAAAAATTAGAGTGATCTTGTCATCCAAAGCATTTTGCAGAAAAATAATCTCTACTCCCCATACTATACTATAACATTTCCATTACTACTCTACTTAGGCCTAGCCAAAAAATTGTTCGATCAAATAACTTCAAATCTTCGTAATTCATGGGCCTAGGGCCTACCTACTTAATAACAGTGAGCTTAGGCCCCTAACAATAGCTCTATTATTCGCCTAGGCTATACCAATTTTGATAGAAATAGGCTGAGATATTAGCTCGAGGGAAGCAAGTTGATTATTTTAAAAACTGAACTGAACTGAAATAATACATTTAGGCCTACCTGAGTTTGGGACTAACCCAAACAACAACAGTGTTGTTCAGGCTGACCTGTTCTTAACCAAAGATAAAAAGTTGTTGGTTGGAGAACAACTTGTTAGCCTAGTACAAGTTGCTACTATCTTAGGCCTGGATTTGCTGAGTGACAAGTAGCCTAGCCAGTGAAAATAAAAGATCCTTTAGTGAAAGAACAATGGATCCTTTGTTTCCACTGCCTACTTGTTGCTCACATTTTTTTGTTGCCATGCCTATTAGGCTTAACTACAGAATCTCGAGGGGAAAATTGGGCTAACCTGCACTTTAAAAAATGCTTAAAGGCCAACCAATGCTTAGGCTGTGTTGCAAAAACTCTGAACTTTAAACACCAAGACACAGGTAGCCTAGCTGTGTTTCTCAACTTACAAGATTGAGGTCTACTTACCTGAAAATATTGGGTGAAATACATGTTTCCGATGACAACGATTTGAAAGACGAATCCTAGGGTCTGCTCCGGGTCTGTCTGCCCCTTCACTGCGATCCTCCGCCACATACAGTAAACATTCACATGTTCACTCCCTCTTCCCACAAACAAGAGTAGGCCTAGTCTGTTCTTCACTCCGAATTTTAGCCCGTGTCCTTAATTTGCGACATATTTAAAGAAAATGACATACCCTCTTGTTAAGTGTGATCCATAATACAAGTGTTACGAGGATTCGATGTAGGTAGGCATAACCTCACTTTATCCCTTGATATGTTTTTTCACGCGAAAATAAATCGGAACTATTTCAGAAATACTTAAAAATTCATCACCGTAACAATAAGAAAACATCTTCTTAAATAGCAATAGGATATTATCTTATTGGTTAATTTATAAAGTAATTAATGTAAAGTCTGTATTCGTTGTTGTAACGTACGAAGTAAAATGAAATAAGAGTTTTCGTCAATCTACGAAAAATCCCTATTTTCATCCCACGAGAATGTTTTGTCCCACAAGTCGTTTTTCATTTACCCATTACAGGGAGAAATCCCCAAAAGCGACGCCAACGACCTCTGATTTCACCCCAGAGTACTAAGTTGGACCCAGCTTGAACCCAGCTTTTTGGCTTCATTTCGTCCATAAGCTTGCAACTTCTACTAACACTTATATATTCAATGGTTAATATATTGGATTTTGTACCTATCTATCCCCTGAGTATATTATATAGGCCTCCCATCAATAGTTTTACAAGCTGAAATGGCCGTCATTTTGAATTTTATGATTTTTGCTGTCCGAGAGAGCAAACCTTTCTTTGTTAAACCTTCTTCTTTGTTAACCCTTCTTATAAACCTTTCTTTGTTCGCATCTAGAGCATGTAAGGAATATTTCTGCCAAGTTTCATGGACCAAAGTCTTGTAGTTTTATGGAAAGTAAGCTTCGAAAGTTTAACGTGACCGCCATTTTGAATTCCATAATATACCAAAATAAAGCCTTTTGACAAAAATTAGTGCAAAATCCTTTCTTAGTACGCATCTAGCAGCCGGTAGAGAAAATTTGTGCCAAGTTTCATGGCTCTAAGCTTTATAGTTTTTGAGAAACTGTGATCAGTCAGTCAATGGTTTTTTGCTTTTATATATAGAAAACGTGTTTTTGCATTCGCATATCCTTTTCATTACATTTACCTCTCTTTTTCATCCACAATATCATGAAAACCCCTCGGTGTTCAGCATTGAAGATAAGTAATACAATTATATTTATAGTAACTAGATCAATTTAATAAAATAACAAAAAAAAAATACGGAATGACTTATTTATTGCATACGTTTGAATATTTTCTCCTGCCTCAAATATTTGGTAGAGTTTCAAATGTGGAAGACCATGAAGTGGTATTCCTTTAAAAGAATAATGTTAAGTTAATGATAATATTATTATGATGATATAGGAATTTCATTACGAGTAATTTCAAGCGGACTTATGCACGAAGCGTGTTTCCATGCTTTGATGAGCCCACCATGAGAGCACCGTTTCAAGTGAAGATTGATAGAAGAAAAAACGCACTCTCCTTCAGTAGTGCGAAACTGATTGGAACCCGTTCGAGCCGGTAAGTATATAAATTACGTATTATTTTTACACCTAATACCCTGTGCAATGTTTACTTCGATTCACGTATCGCATATCACGTATGCTACTATAAGGGCAAATGTTAAATTTCAAATTAAGTAGGCTCATGGCCGCATAACCAAACTTGTTGGGTTTTAGCTGAAAAGAGCAAAATATTATTTAGCGATTTCAAAAAGCAGGATTAAATAACAGTATTAAAATAATAATAACAATAATAATTTGTATGATTTTTCACATGTAACCAATTTTGCTGAAAAACTATATAAACATATTCTGCTCATGAAAATCGTTGGATACAGTATTTTACTCATTTGAATCCTTTATATTAATACGCAATTGAAAGTCTAAGTTTTCAGTGACTACTAAACCGGTCTTCAAGATTTATGTGTTAAATTAAAGACAGTTTTGTGTCACGCGTAGGTTTGCCGGATTTCCTCAGAATTTACGTTTTATACAAGGGGTGCATTTTAAAGCCCTTCAAAGCTCGAGCCAGGACACAGCTAGTTGGAGAAAAACAAAGTTCCATTGCAAGCAAAGCTGCAACAGTAATCCTTTAATATAATTCACAATTCTTGATGGGCGGTGGAGGATGTACCAAATTTGGAAGTTAGGCTAACATAATATTTTTTTGTCACGCGCCATAGCAAAAAAAAAAAAAACAGACTCAGGCTACAGTTAATAGTTGGAAAAACAATTATTCCTGAAAAAATGCACACAGTGGTGGCTTTTTTAAACTAAATTACGTTCCAATGCCTAATTATCCCCTAAAATCATATCTAATTATCTTATTTTCTACCGTTCGGCATTTGTCTGTGATATGTAACATACAATTTACGTGTTAAACATGTGTTTTACCTGTATTATAAACATGCATTGTCTTTTGTCTATTAGAGTCAGAACACCTATCTATTAGTAACTGACTACGAAAGATTAATTCCATTTTACTAAAAATTTTTCATAAAAAGTTCCTTTTAAATTAATTGTACTTGTTTTGTGAAATATCTGTGGCATGACTTATGAGAAAAATTTGCCCCATGCTCCAAAAGGAATGCATGGGTTGGCGCATGCACTTTTAATATGGACACTTCCATAATGTAAAAAAAAACATGAATAGCATATTATTATTATTTTATCGTAAGTAAAACCACACAAAAGGCATTTTCAATATATCAGATTAAAACGAACTGTTTTCCAAAACACACTGTTTATATCCCAATGTTTTTCTTATGGAGGAAAATAAAACTTGAAACACATAGTTTTCTGTACACAAAATCAAAGTTATCGACAATTTTGCACGAAAAAACACAAAAAACAAAACTTAATAATCAAGTGTAAAAATGTAAACAAAAATTGGAACAGATGATGATTTAGTATTAAATATTGGGCTGGGTCAAATAAAGAAATAAAGATAGAAATAAAGAATAGAGAAATAATATATGATAAAAGATGGAAATAAAGAATAAAGAAATATATATATATGTATAATAATTGTGTGATTAACCATCTCTGACCTTTATTTGAACTGAACATGGACACTTCCAAAATGTAAAAACAAAAACATAAATAGCATATTATTATTATTTTATCGTTAGTAAAACCGCACAAAAGGCATTTTTAATACGAGTATATCTGATTAATAAAACGAACTTTTTTCCATAACACACTGCCTATATCCCAATGTTTTTCTTATGAAGGAAAACTTGAAACACATAGTTTTCTTTACATAAAATCAAAGTTATCGACAATTTTGGAAAATGGCGGCCGCTTACAAAAAATTTAAATTATATATCTGGTCTTTAAAAAATGGCCCAGCTTGAGTCCCTCACCTAAATCTTCTCTAATTCTAATAGTTTCTGCGATGTCAGTCGTGGCAAAGATAACTTGTTCTCCCAGTATATAAGAAAAAACTCAATCACATTTGACCCTACGAACTTCATGAAAACTTTCAAATCAGACGATGAAAAAATTAAGACCTTTATAGCGTGATAAGTCCTTAAATTTCATATACACATCAACTAACCAATGCCTTAATTTAATGTTATTGGCAAACTCCTAGTAGGCTGACTTTAAGTGATTATCAAAGTTTTAATCTTTAAACCACTTTAGTTATCAACAGTTATTATACTTGAGTCATGAAGTATGCATATACCACAAACATATCTAGCCAATCCCGGTCTTCCCACCACCTTATGTAAATTACCAAGAAACTCACTTGAAAATCATCAAAAACCAAACTCTAACAGATTAAGCAAATGTTTTCATAAGCTTGCAACAAAACATTTTTCCATGTTGAAATCAGAACTGACCAGGACTCAGGACTGATGTTGTAAAACTACAATCGTGTTTTTCGGAAATGTAAGATGAAAAGTAAAGTAAATCACAAAACTTTTATTCTTACCATATATAAAGCCCAAATTACCGTAACTTTTGGGAAAACCACAGATCTGATATCCATCAACCCTGTACTTGAATGAAAGTTCTTGGTGGGAAAATTCCTGGAAAACTATTAGTTTTTTGATAGTTTCTTCTTTTGATAGTTTCCCACAACTCTCTCTTCCTTGCCTTGCCGTTTTCTCCGTTGATATCCTGGGTAGATTATTTTTTTGTCTTCAGCGTACAAGGAATGGAGACGGATGAGTTCAGAGACACGCGCTCCCTGGCCCCCTCCCAGCTCGCCTTCGTCGTCTCGGACATCCCACTGACCAACCATGAGAGTGAAAACGATTATTACAACGTTACCTTATGGACGGACAACGATAACAACGGGTTTGGAAATCAGGAGGCTAAAGTGATTGCTAGATCTTTGGAAAGACTACTCAAGTATACGTTGACTGAGGCATTGCCGGGACACAAGAGAACATTGGAATACATTTTAGTACCTGGCACTTGGGATATATCTCTTGAGAAACAGGGACTTATACTGAAAAGGTAGGGAGAGAACCTTTTTTGGGTAAGCATTAATTATCAAAACGTACCTGTAGATTTAATGTGATAAAACAGACATAAAAACATTTTATAATAATTTTAAATAATGTTTCGTGCATGTGGCCAATAACTATACTAGAGATACATTGTTAGGGTGTATCAGGGAAAAGTGCTATTATAATTTACTTAAAATCCCCCTTTATTAATGGAGAATGTCAACTTTGGGCGAGACTTTCAAGCTTACCAGTGTTTGAAAACGATGTTTATTTTCACGATTTATAAAATAGTATATTATGTTACTAGGCCGGCAAAACTTCCCGGCCGTGTAACGAACGATATTTTTCATCATACTACTCAGAAAAAAACATACTTTCAATCATAAGGTAGTCCTTACATAAAGCAATACGTTTCTTAATCCTTCGAACATAACCTATAACAAACCGAACAAAAATTTGCTACTGCAGCCAGTGCTGCCAATGCCATAGTGAATGCCACTATATTCCTCTAAAAAGTAACCAATAAACAAGCATTAAACGTCGGTTTGCTGAAAATCAGCTGATTTATCCGGCCTAGGCTGGATAAAAGTTTTTGCCGGCCTAGGACGTCAATGGGTAACTTTCGAGCCGGCAAAAAGGGACTGAAAACAGATGTTTCTGTGTCCGTATGATAAAATAGTATTATTCACAATATCAAGAGTTTATCTGACAGGGGGAGATATTAATTAAATTTGATTAAGTATTTTTATTTTTTTATTTTTTATTTTATTTTATTTTCTTATTTTTAGAAAGTACACCTACGAGAGTGTGGAGCAGGGTCGCAAAGAGTACTTCGTGCTGGAGAGCGTGGCGAGGGATTGGTTCCTCGCGTACCTCCCTCCCGCCGCGTGGGCCGCCCAGTGGCTGCCGACGTGTCTGGGGCGACTCGTGGCCCTCCGCCTCCAACCAGACGTAACTGGGCTGCAGTTCTGCAAACGCCCACCATATCAATCGAATGAAAAAAATCGTTAAAAATATCGATATAACAATCGAACAAAAAACCAGTTAAAAATATTGATATAACAATCGAGTGAAAAAACCGATAAAATATCGATATATATATCGGAATTTCGGTTTATCGAATCATTTCGATAAATATATACTATATTTTAAATAGTATCTAAATGAAAACAAGTCGAAACTTATCACACATTTAATCATTTTATACTTTATTAAATTATAACATGTTTGTTCACATGTTTTTTACATCTAAAAATGACTTGTTCTCACCTTTTATCTTCATTTACATCTCGTCGTTACACACAGAGCACTTCTTGGATTGTGGTATCAAACTGTGTTTTTTTTTATCGAAAATTTATAGTGTGTGCCATTTTAAATAAAATTAAAAAAACAATAATGAATGTAAATAGATAAAAAAGAAAAAAACAAAACATATAAAATATGACAAAAGTAAACAGTTTAATTTCTTAAAATTATAAGTAGTTGAAAATAGTTTTTCTTAGCGCAGGTGAATGGAGCCAAAAGCGGGGAGCTGTGACGTCACAGGGAGCTGATCCCCCCGGAAATTTTTTTTTGAAAAATATTTTTTGAAAAATTTTATTTTATTTTTATTTTTATTTTTATTTTTTTAGTTCAGGTTGGTGGCTCGTGACGTCACCAACCACCTTTTTTCCAGCCACCAACCTGTGCTAAGAACAACTTCAGGTTGGTGGCTTGTTGCGTCATAGTACTTAACGGTACGTCCTGAGTGCACGCTGGTTCCGATTCCGATTCAGTTTCAGATTATCGGTGTCTGTTTAGTCTGATTCAGATTTTTCGTAGGTGGCCAAAGTGGAGGCATGAAAGGCTTCACCGACTCGGCGAACAGGCAATAGTGTTGCCAATGTTGTGTATATTATCTCACCAGTACAGCTAATGTAATAAATGCCTAATATAATAAGTGTTATTAATTAATTTACACGGCAAATTGGTAATTTAGGAGGCCTTTGCGGAAAAGATATCGGGGAGTGGTAAAAAAAACCGCGAAGCAATTAATTATTTTACAATGGTAGCCTAAACGGCAGCAAAGCAAGCTTAACAACAAAGATAATGTATGCTCGCAACCTTGACATAGTCAAGATTTAATTTGTGTACCTTATCTCAAGTCTTTTTAGTTCGTGGAAATCAACAAAAAATATATTGAGATAGTGCGACGAGCAGATAAGGAAACAACAATGGACTTACAAAAAATTGGAGGCGCATAAGGAATATTTTAACGCTATAAACCATTTTAGCTGACTGATATAATAACCTATCATTTCAAATTTTACATTCAGTTCCTGTGACTTGAATCAGACCATTATTCCTTTAAGTTTGAATAAGCTGCTTTATTTGTAAAAAAAATCCTTATTTTGTCTTAGCCACTAGGTCTAAAGTCATTGAACATAAATTTAGAAGTATTGATCTTACACAAATAGGTTGTTTCACTAACCTTCAACGGCGAGTTGCAACGACATTTCTTTCCAACACGTATCTACTATATCTCTGTTTGAATATGCTATGAGTATTTAATCCCAGATTGGTGAGATTCTAACAATATGAGAGATTAAAGCTGGTAAATCCATTAAACTGCTGAAATTAGGTTTCAAAATTAAATGTTGCTATTTATTAAAAATGGCGGCTGGAGCAATCGGAAACTGGGATCCGCAACCGGAATGAATAATACATTCCGGTGAGCAGGCACCTGCGCGCAAGCTCTGCTTCCGGCTGCCACAATGGCCACTTCCGTTAAAATACAAGTGTCATTTCTGTCGCCGAAAATCTGAATCTGAGTCGGAATCGGAACCGGCGTGCACTCAGGACGTACCGTAAGGCTTATGATGTAATACCCGGAAAAAACCCAAGAAGCCGACCACCCACGAAGAGTGCTTAAGATAGGTGGCTTATGATGTAATACCCGGAAAATTATTACTGAGATAAAAGTACTTACCCACACTCACTCGCACAATTCACTCGCACTATATATTAATCACGGACATATGCCTGTATGACGAGGACATTAATTAAATTAAAACAAAAAAAATGAAAATTAAAAAGTTAAAATACATGTGGAGCGAACACTGACCACAACTCGGGAAACAACCGGCAGAGTGTTGATTGATTTTGAGAGAAGGGTTTTCCAACCGAGATAAGAGTATTTAAGGTTGGTGGCTCGTGACGTCAGAGGTTTGGTGGAGGGGAATACGTCATCCCCCACCATTCTGGGGTTTCTCTATGCTGACGGGACATGACAAACTCTTATACATTATTGTGTGTTCTAGCTTAGAGTACAGACCACCGTCAATCTGTTTTACTAATTTCTTACTCCTTTTTTATTTTATAAATAAAAAAAATGAAATCTCTTTTTGAGCAGTACGTGAGTGTTGTGTGTGAAAACATCGAGTTTTATACGGACATCTACGAACTAGAGGAGCGTATACCCTTCGTCTTGTGTAATAAACTTATGAGATTTTGCGCTGAAAACTATGTGACAATAGAACTGATTTACTTCAAAACCGAACCATCACCATGGGCAGACTTTGTAGAGGTGTTGTCGTAAGTGTATTATCATATATTACGATGACATACCGAGTGAACAAAACCCAAACAAACCTGAATTTGTTTTAAAAACAACTAGCGTGTACAAACCGCAATGGGACAAGATCAAAAGCCTGTATTATTGTGGCTATTGTCGAACATCGCTTGTTACAAACACCAAACCGAGTTATAAATATTAGTAGTAGCTCACAACCACGTGACCAATGAAAACCGGGACAGTCACTTTACTGTATTAACTTCAGTTGCGCTCCATCTCCCAATCAGTACAGACATGAGTGCTCACGGATCGATCAACGAATATCTTAATTCGTTTGTGGAGGAGATCAACGCGTTAAACGATAATGCATTACCACAACCACCACCACCAGTACCAGCGAAAAACAGTAAGGAGGTAAACAGCAGCAGCAGCATCAGAAAAAGGAAAAAATCATCAGCCAAAAATCAAAAGATGGTAATCATGCAAAAGCCAGGATGGGTACCGAAACCGACAGACGATTCGCCTATTGTTTCATGGATGGAAGATGGAAAACTATACGCAGTACAAAACCCAGCAAACAACGGACTACTACTATTGAAAATGGAGTTGTATGACGGAGCGGAAATGGTGAATATGAGCGGGTTATATTTGGACAAAGAAGGTGAAATGTTTAAGAATGTAAAAAATCTATTGGATAAATTGGAAAACATGTGGATTGAAAAAGCGAGTGGCATACTGAAAATCGATGGACTAACTCAGACTGTTACGCAATACACCCCAACTACATCACCCCTCCCGCCAAAAACACGTAAGCGGACACCAAACAAAAAGCGGTTGACGGTCTAAATTAGTCTAACCTTCAACAGTCTAAATTAGTCCGACCTTTAACGGTCTAAATTAGTCTAACCTTCAATCTTCTCCCTCCACACCTAATCCAAGATGGCGCATGAGGCATAAAACCCGAAACGCGGGCCGACAGAGCATCAGTCCTCACCAGCACTCCAGCTAGTTTCTCTGAGCTCTATCCACGATCACCACTACAAGATGGCTTTCCAACAGTCAACCACTGCTAGAACCACCTGTGAGACTTCACCCGCCGCCAACGGTTTGACCATGGACCTGAGGACCTCCCTCAACACATGCAAGTCCAGCTCCCCAGTCCAGGCTTGCCGATCTTCGGGAGGAGTGCGGCTACCTCATCACAGCCATGGAGAGGGTCACCACACCGTTCGACGAGACGGTTATTGTCATCCTGGAGGGTCAAGTCGGGGACGACTTCTTCCTGCGGGTCTACCTTCCCAGGCGGTTCAACACCGTGCTGAGCGACAACGATATCGAGCTCTACAATAAGGGCTTTGGGGATCGTCTCCATATGGTGAAGCGAGCTGCGAGGCCAGGTACGAGTTTCACTCCGCTCTAGTTTATATAAAAAATATTAATCTTTGTAAAGCAAGATACAAGAAGCTTGAAGATATAATTATGTAAAACATGATCCTTTTTTCTATAAACTTATATATCTAATAAACATTTTATCCACACTTTCAATCTGTGTTAATTATTGAACTTAACCTGAAACTCCTTTAGCTGTACAAAAACCGAGGTAGAGAGTTAAAGTGTTGAAAACTAGTTATTAGTCTGATGGGAATAGATTTAAGTGATAAAAAACCAGCGGTGAATAGTCAGTAGTAATCATGGACTTGAGGTGGAAACGCCCGTTCTCAGCCATAGTGGCGGGGCCATCGGGTAATGGAAAGTCAGTGTTTGTATCGAAATTTATAAAACACATTTCACAAATGTGTGATACAAAATTTGCTAGAATAAACTGGTATTATGGTAGCAGTGGTGGTGGTGCGAGTGGTGACAACCTACAAATAAACTATATTGAAGGAATGCCGAACTTGGAAGACTTTGACGGTAAGGAACCGGTTTTGGTAATCATAGACGACATGATGCGAGAAGCAAACAATACAGTGGTCGATTTGTTTACTAAAGGATGTCATCATAGTAACATAAGTGTGTTCTTTATGACTCAAAACCTATTTCACCAAGGACGAGGACAGCGGGACATATCTCTCAATGCTCATTACATGGTCTGTTTTAAAAATCCGAGGGATAAAGTACAGATCAAGTGTTTAGCCAGACAAATATATCCTGATAATCCAAAGTTTATCAATGAAGCCTACACCGATGCTACAAATAAACCACATGGGTATTTACTAATAGATTTAAAACAGGCTACGCCCGATCATGTGCGGATACAAAGCTGTATATTTTCAGATGACACTTATAATTTCGTATATGCACCGAAACAAAAACGCAAATAGACCAACGTCTTAAGGTTTTACGTCAGTAGTCACCATGTCGTGCTTGCGGAAGGACAGAGCTCTGCTTGAAGCTTTGATACACGCAAAACCCAAGGAGCGCAAAGCTCTGTTAAAGGTGTGTGATGTCAGTCGCATTCGATCAGTATGCGAGTGTGCTTATAATGTGTTGCGTGGTAACGTTCCTCTGTCTGATAAAAGTAAAAGACGAATGAGCAAATACAAAACCGCTCTTCGGCGAATTGTGAAACGAGGTGAAAGATTGTCCAAGAAGCGTAAGTATATTGTACAGCAACGAGGTGGCTTTTTCATCCCACTACTATTAAGCACAGTACTGCAAGCAGCAGTACAGTCAGCTTTAAACAACAAATACACGGGTAGATATTTCGAGTCTGTGAACAATGACATAAGAGAGACTGTTGGGCTAATTCCCTGTCATTTCATTTCGAGACATCGTGCGTGAAGTTACACTTTAGGAGGCTAGTACCAGAAAGAAACACGTGGTTAGCAAAATGGATCATGCAAGAAAAATGATTGTTGTACCCCAAGAGTTACTTGATCGTCTACAGTCTCTGTCTGCTAACGAAAAACCGCAACATTCCTCTCTAGTGGGGTAAATAAGCTAAGATTTATACCGAAATATTTCACATCTGGCTACCACTTCACCCTTTTGGATTTTGATAGTACATGGGTAGACAAGACTAAAAAGCCCGAGACACAAATTTTTCTGGCACTGTAGCGGCGTTGATGACGTAATCATTATGGCCGCCAAAGTTTTGTGACACGTTTTTACACTTTTCTCTATTACTCGAATTTGTATTTTTTTATCACCTAATATTTTTAGTGATTCTTATTCAGGAGAAAATGAGCTTTCAAATGGTATGCATTATATAATTGTTTAGGTTCATAATACTAACACTAACTAACCGTTGATAAACATTTGCTAAAACAATGTAGCAATACACAGCTACGCCGTTATTTTCACAACACAAAAAAAGTTACTTCACTGCTTTTTTACATGCATTATTTTAGATATTGACTCGGGATCAACGCCTATCATTGTTGGGTGGTTAATCCTTTGTTTTGACAGGATAACAATTTTCGGCCGCCATCTTGGATTCACCATATTGGATATCAACTTAATTTTTTTAATGTAAAGATGGTGTTGTGATACATCATTATGAACTAGATTTTTACGCTGATTACGATGCTGAAATCCGTTTTTCAAAATATGTTTCCGTTAAAAAGATATACTCAAATGAAAATTCATCCCTATATATTTCTTATGGACTTTTCATATTTTCAATATTTTTGGGATTAATTTTCTTATATCTCTCATTATAACTAAGACATGTAGTTAATTTTAATTTTGAAATACTTCGTGAAATGCCGGCGTTCATTTGAGATATTAACCATCAGATATTAATACCGGAAGTGTCCAAACACTGCGCACGGCTTGCCTCCTGCACCTGCCGCAAGCGATGCACATCTTGTAAATGTGTGAAAATGGGATTAAAATGTACAAAATTACGTGTATGTGAAGGACAGTGCTCCGACAGTGATCGATGATCGAAGATTAATTTTACTTAGACCATTTGTATATCTTGCATGACAAAAGAATACAATTTTATTTAGGTATTAAGTTAGGCATTAGTATATTTGGCAATGTATAGGATATTAGTGAATAATTTAACATTACAATGAAATGTTCTGCACATAATATTTTGTTTCTCTTTCTTTTACTTAGTGTTTGAAATTTTTATTTAAGTTAAATCTTAAGGGTTTCTTAAAGGACTGATTTTAAAACTAATTGAAAAATGTGTCACAAAGTAGTTAAAATTAATTTATATTTCCATAACATTACATTAGATACTCAAACGTTATGAAGCTATATTAATTTTAAGGACCCTAAGGGCTTTGCTGTGTATTGCTACATTGTTTTAGCAAATGTTTAGCAATAAATACTTGACTAAAAACAAATTTCCGAAAAATTGATTTTTAAGTTACATTAAGCATTACAGCTCAACTTTGATTTGTCCGATGTTGATGGTTAATATCTCAAATGAACGCCTGCATTTCACTGAGTATTTAAAAATTAAAATTAACTACGTGTCTTAGTTATAATGAGATCTATAAGAAAATTAATCCCAAAAATATTGAAAATATGAAAAGTCCATAAGAAATATATAGGGATGAATTTTCATTTGAGTATATCTTTTTAACGGAAACATATTTTGAAAAACGGATTTCAGCATCGTAATCAGCGTAAAAATCTAGTTCATAATGATGTGTCACAACACCATCTTTACATTAAAAAAATTAAGTTGATATCCAATATGGTGGATCCAAGATGGCGGCGAAAATCTTTATCCTGTCAAAACAAAGGATTAACCACCCAACAATGATAGGCGTTGATCCCGAGTCAATATATAAAATAATGCGTGTAAAAAAGCAGTGAAGTAACTTTTTTTGTGTTGTGAAAATAACGGCGTAGCTGTGTATTGCTACATTGTTTTAGCAAATGTTTAGCAACGGTTAAGGATAGAAAGCAAATAATATATATAGTTTTGAAGGAAGTGTTTTAACGAACAAAAAAGTACTTTACACATTTTCTGCTACTTGCAATGGATTCCATGTTATTAAGCAAAATCCTAAAAAAAACTCAAAATAAAAACAAAACTTTCAATAAAATTACAAATATTGTTAGTATTACGAACCTAAACAATTATATAATGCATACCATTTGAAAGCTCGTTTTCTCCTGAATAAGAATCACTAAAAATATTGGGTGATAAAAAAACACAAATTCGAGTAATAGAGAAAAATGTAAAAGCGTGTCACAAAACTTTGGCGGCCATATTGACTACGTCATCAACGCCGCTACAGAGCCAGAAAAATTTGTGTCTCGGGCTTTTTAGACTTGTCTACCCATGTACTATCAAAATCCAAAAGGGCGAGGTGGTTGCCAGATTTGAAGTTTTTTTAGCTTATTCACCCCACTACTCCTGTTAAACGATCCTACAAGAGTTTGGATGATGAAATGGAAGACATAATTAAAGATAAAAAGATCGATGATAGTGAAAAGTGGAAATTGTATAACCAAGTATTAAATCGATTTTTAAATATTGCTTCAAGTAAACGTCAACCGATCAACATACCGATTGTGGACACCGGTGTAGGTGGTGATGGTGGTGGTGGTGGTGATGAGCGTAGGAGAAATGCTATATTGGAGGAAGATTTACTCGCAT
Organism: Flexamia atlantica; assembly: GCA_035578135.1. Classification (NCBI taxonomy): domain Eukaryota; kingdom Metazoa; phylum Arthropoda; class Insecta; order Hemiptera; family Cicadellidae; genus Flexamia; species Flexamia atlantica. The sequence goes on along the minus strand of JAQJVK010000099.1, from coordinate 277,532 downwards.
CGTTTCCGAAGATTTACAAAAACGACGCTCGTAATTTATTAAATGTGTTAGCTCGTAGTGGAAACCCGATACAGTGGAGCAGTGACGGAACTGTTTACGTCAATAATGAGGAAATACCTAATTCCAATATCGAAGACGTGTTGCATAGTATAGTGAGAGTACGTAAAATGGATAACATGCCGGCGGGTTGGGAGGAAGTAATGCACGTACTAAAAGAAATCAATGTTCCTAGAACGATAATAGGCAACAAACAAGCATTACAGTATCTAGATGGTAACAAAAACGATTACAAACAACAGTAAACACTCAGTCCGAGAGCGGCTTTAATGTATCCGACACCTTCTCCGTCACAGATAGCGAGTCGAGTAAGATCGAAAACAGCAGCGGCAGCGGCAGAGACGGCAGCGGCGGTATTACCTCAAATAAGATCGCCTAGTACGCCGACGAGAGGACGGTTTATAAGTCCGGACGCGCTCATGAAGTGGGAGAAGTTTAATCCATAAACACCGTGATGGAGCGATTGTATTACGACCCGAACGAGCCTTCCTCGTACGGTGGTGTACCACCACTTTCGCGAGCGGCAAAAAATGAGAACATCCCGAGACGTAAAGTGATTGATTGGTTACAAACACAGGACACTTATACTTTGCATAAACCAGTACGTAAAAGATTCACACGCAACCCGTATATAGTGCTTGGACCGTATGAACTTTGGCAAGCAGACTTGAACCATACCTATGCGTGGACTGAGTAAATACAATGACGGTATCAATTACTTATTAAGTGTAATAGATGTGTTTAGTAAACGCCTATATGTGAGAGCGTTGAAGCGGAAGGAAGGAGCAGAAGTGGCTAATGCTTTTGAGGATATATTCAAAGAAGCTACTAGAACACCACGTTGTCTACAAACCGACAAAGGCACCGAGTTCACCGGCAGCAAGACGAAACAACTATTTAAAAAGTATAAAATAAAATAAGTCACTACGCAAAACCCCGATGTAAAAGCTAGCGTGGTTGAGCGTGTAAACCGCACATTGAAAACACGCATGTGGCGGTATTTGACTTATAAAAAAACATTCAGATACATCGATGTATTGGACAAACTAGTAAATGCCTACAACAACAGCCCGCACAAGAGCTTAGGCAACAGACTGCGTCCAGTCGATGTGGATGCCAAAAACGGAGAGGTAGTGTTCAGTGCGTGGAAACACATGTACAAAAATATACCGAAACGCACTAGACCGAAACCGAAAGTCGGCGATACAGTGCGTATAGCTAAGGAGAAAGGTACGTTACTAAAGGCTACGAGACCAATTGGAGTAAAGAAGTGTTTGTAATACACCGAGTGAATACACTTATGCCATTACCACTGTACACGCTCACGGACCTCAACGGTGAGGAGTTGTCCGGACAGTTTTATGAACACGAAGTGCAAAAAGTGACAATCCAACGTGATCACCTGTTTAAAATTCATAAAATACTGGACACGAAAGGTCGTGGTCGCAGTAAGCATTACCTGGTCAAGTGGGAAGGTTACGGAGACGAATTCAACTCTTGGGTGAGAGCGCAAGATTTACAACATGTCTAGTAAAAACCAATTTTACTTGACATGTCCCAGCAATAGTTCTATGGATTATTTTCCCAAAAACACCGTGACGAGTTACACTACACACATGCCGAAACAAATACGGCTGGAAGGTGGCGAGTGGGAGATGGCATTGGTGGAAGTGCAATATTCGTGTTCAATGATGACAGTCAACGATAATTCGTACATTTGGCTCGAATATCAATTCCTCCATTATTTAAAAATGAATCATTGATGGTCAAAATAAAACCAGGATATTACAGAAGTATAACTGAATTATTAACTGTAATAAATAGCGATGAACAACTGAATGAATTTCTCGAATTTGAATACTTGACCGCATTAAAAAGAGTCGATATAAAGGTGTTGAAAACAGCTGCAGTGAACGCAATACAGATATGCCACGAATTATCTCTAATATTGGGTTATGACCCTTATAAAGATAATCTAAAACCGGAAGGTGTTTCTTCAGTTTTCGGCTTATGGCAACCAGATCTAACTATGGGGATCCCACCATATATGTATGTATATTGCGATTTGGTGGAGCCGCAGTTGATTGGTGACACTACAGCACCGCTATTGAAGATTGTCAATATTGAAAGAGATAAGTACGTTCACGGTGCATATAAAACGGCTGTTTATTCAAGTCCGCATTACGTGCCCGTCATGAAGGCTACATTTGAGACTGTTGAAATCGACTTAAGGGATCACACAGGGAAAAGCCTGTCATTCCTCTTTGGATCGTCGTACGTGAAGCTACATTTCAAAAGAGTGCAGCTGCAGCAGCAGCAGCAGTAATAATGAATTCAAACGATCCGTATTTGGCGAACTACCGCCGTCAATAGTTGCAGACCGGTGGTGCGATCAACAGAGTATTTCGAGGAGCGGCATATCAGCGAGGACATGGAGTTGGTAGTTTTCTTGGCGGTATGTTCCGAACTATCGCACCACTGCTCAAGTCGGGAGCGAAAGCTTTGGGTCAAGAGGCTTTGAAATCCGGTGTTGGATTTTTGGGCGACATAGCCGCCGGCACTATGGACCCCAAGGTAGCGGCCAGTGCGAGACTCAGACAGTTTACATGATTGCTCAAACACAAAGCCGACAACAACTTGGACAGCGTGCTACATGGCGGCGGCAGCGGTGGCACCCGCGCGAAAAGACGTCTCGTAGCGCGTAAGGATAACGCGCAACGCGCAACGCGTAAGACTTCCGCGAAACGCGCTATGTGCGGTGGCGGCGGCCGTAAGACCCGTGTCACACCTCAGTCCTTGGCTAAACTCCTCAGAGGAAATACGTTGACGAAGAGACGCTCAGTCACAGCAGCAGCTGGTAAGGTGAAAAAGCAATCAAGCCTGAAGAGGAAGAGTTCGTCTGTAACAGCGAGAGATATTTTTGGTTAGACACGCAGCACACACCACCACCACCACCAACGCCGTCACAATGTCTTTTTTACATCAAAAATTTTGTGAATGCGTCAAGACTGAGCTGGACTTGTTCTCTTTACCGCCAACACAGACCAGTATTGAAAATGGAAAATGGGTTCAATACAAACCGATATCTACTCTGACCGATGACTCACCCATTGAGTTTGTCGTGCCCGGCAATGGTGACGAATACACGGATCTGTCGCAGACAATGATTCAAATCACAGCGTCTATCGTCAAACCAAATGGAACTGACGTCACCGAGGATGGCGAAGCAGATGTAATCGGACCCGTCAACAATTGGCTACATTCACTTTTCAGCCAAGTGGATATGAGTATGAACCAGAAATTGGTCACGCCACAAAACAATACCTATGCTTATAGAGCGAATATCGAAACAGTTTTAAACTACGGATACGATGCTAGAAAGTCGCATTTAACTTGTGCCGTATGGTCAGCAGACGATGCCGGACATATGGACAACTGTACCGATACAAATGACGGACTAAAAGTGAGACGGAAATATACAAACAAAAGCCGTGAATGTGACATGCTCGGTCATATACATTTGGATATGTGTAATCAGAATAAATTTCTACTAAACGGTGTTGAACTACGTTTCAAATTCATCCGATCAAAAGATGCATTCTCCCTGATGGTGAACGCCGATGATTTCAAAGTGAAAATGATCGAAGCTAACCTATGGGTGCGCAGGTGTAAAGTCAGTCCTACTGTTTTGCAGGCACACGATAGAGCTCTACAAACGGCCACAGCTAAATATCCAATCACTAGAGTGGACTTGAAAACATTCACACTACCGTCCGGCATAAGAAGCAAGACTTTGGACAATGTTTTCCTAGGTCAAGTGCCGAAACGTATTATCGTCGGCATGGTCGCCAATAAGGCGTATAATGGAGATTTGAAATTTAACCCGTACAACTTCCGACATTTTAAAATGAACTACTTCTCTTTGTATGTAGACGGTGAACAAGTGCCGTCCAAACCGATACAAACACACTTTGAGGCCAATAAAGGAAAATATGTAATGGCGTATCACACTCTGTTTTCTGGCACAGACATTCAGTTTAGCAATAGCGGTATCGTTATCAACAAAGATGACTTTGACGATGGTTATTGTATTATGGCTTTTGATTTGACGCCCGATCTGTCGGCCAGCGACACAACACATTGGAATCTGGTACGTAATGGGAGTGTACGCATGGAGCTCGGTTTTGACGAAGCCCTCACAGAGACTGTCAACTGTCTGGTTTATGCAGACTTTGACAATGTCATCGAAATCGATCGTCATCGCAATGTGAATGTGGACTTTGGTGGCTAAACACACAGACCGCTGACTTCAGTATTCATCAATCACTCGTTCGAGATGGATCGTCTACACAGATCGCATCGAAAACATAACCTAGCCGCACCCGTCATTGTGGATATTCAATGCTTCAAAGACAATCAAAACGAATACATAATAAAAGAAGTTTGCGTATTGGAAGCGGACAGCGGTGTACTACTCATGCATCATATTGCCAAATCACCGTATGAAAGATCTGAATCATCAAACAAAAAACTGAGAGAAAGCTACTGGCTCACCTAACATTGTCACGGTATACAATGGGAGCAAGGTGATATACCGTATTATACACTCTTCAACAAGTTAAGTGATTGCGTTTCAAACCGCCCGACAGTTTACGTTAAAGGGTTGCAGAAGAAAGCATATTTAAAGCGACATCACATCATCGATTTTGTCACTACTCATGTCATCGACGTTTTTGATATAGGCTTTGGATCACTACAATCAATCAACAATCTACTATCAACAAATATTCTGCGTTGCAGCAATCACAACTCATTGCAAACTCGTTGCACACTGAGCAATTGTGTCACGATAATTGTGACGGCTCCTGGGAATTCGACGGTCCCTGCTGCGACGTTGACGGTTGAGAAGGCAGCTGTTGATCCACCCTTGGCCGGGCTCTGCGGGATACTTCATCTCCCCACATCTCTACCCTTTTTACGGGGCAGTTCAACTCTTCATGTACGACAAGGTTGGCTCGACGTGAGAATTGATTACCGCACTTTGAACATCGGTGTTTTCGCTCAAAGTCCGGATCATGCTGCTCTAGCTTATGTCTCTCCAGTCCACGTTGGGTTGAGAATGTCCCACATCACACATTTGACAGGATATCTTTGTAGGTGGTGTTATAATTGATCCTGCTCTACGCATGTGTGCTACCGTAGACTTATGCTGCTTCATCTTGTCCCGGCGAGCAGTAAGAATATCCACACAGGACGCAGGTGAATTTCGGTGCATCATGCTCAGCCTGTTGACGAAGTAGATTTTTGTTGAATGCAAAAGTCTTCCCACACGTATCACAACAGAACTCCATTCTGAAATCACAAAACAAACCTCGTATTATAGAAACAATAAACACTCGTTTATTAGAGAGCTCCCTCTCTCTACCGTGTCTCGGTATAGAATGATCGCTTTCGTATTACATTAGTCTACTTATTTTCTACCATGCGCGTAAGCTTGTATAACCCGTAAACTGACCCGAGTTTGACCTGAGCCCAACACTGAATGGTAAAAATATTTATTAATAATAAATGTTTAACAAAAATCAAAAATCCATTCAGCGTCAAGCCGCCCCCCGATAGCATGTCAGTAGAGTTAAACAAACTTTTCTTTGTCACTATCATGTAAATACAGTTATTATCATAGCATGAGTAAAAAAAGGGGGTGGGGGGTCCGTATCTCAGTAATTGGTCTTGGGGGGGGGGCAAGTCACCTTAGTGGGTGGTCTACTACGTGGGTGGTCCACTGGAGTAACCGAACACGAGCGGTTGTACTATAGACTGTTTAGCGGTTCAAAATCTAAGTTCTACTCGCTTAAACTAAAAGTTTTAAAGCTAAATGAACATGTCAATATTCAAATAAGTAGCAAATAAACATTTTCTTCTTTTAAATAAAGGATATTCATTCTTTTTCTTAGTAAACTAATTATTGATTGATGTATAGCAGTGAATAATTGTAATTCCAATAAATACTTTCCTACAGATAAATAAATAAATATCATAAACTTTCATTATCAATATCCCATTTCACAATCCAATAGAGTTATAACACGATTATACAACACAAACTCGCGAGCGCGGAACTGTAATGCGGACTAATCGCGAAGAACTTTCAAACCAAGTGAAAGTGTTTTTTTTGTCACTGTAGTAGTCTGGATTTTTCCAGAGGGCTGCAAGCAACAGTTCGACATCAATAAACACTAGAGTTGTGGAGTGGAATTTTCCAGGGGGGGTGGGTGTCCTCATCTTTTCCAGCCGGGGAGAGGGGGGGGTCACATGACCTTCGTGGGTGGTCGTTGCTATTTCTGAATGTTATTGTTTATCTTTGACACAAGGAAAGTCTAACCAATCCCTCTGATTGCTCAATACTTTCAGCATAGACTTATCCTGCCTCGAGCTATTTGTCGATGTTTATCTTTAGTCACTTTCTCTCTTACCAACAGTTATGTGTTGACTTACTAGTTTTCCTTTTGGGAAACCCTTCCCTCAGAATCAATCAACACTCTGCCAGTTGTTTCCCGAGTTGTGGGCAGTGTTCGCTCCGCATGTATTTTGACTTTTTAATTTTAATTTTATTTTTTTAATTTAAGTAATGTCCTCATCATACAGGCATATGTCCGTGATTAATATATAGTGCGAGTGAATTGTGTGAGTGAGTGTGGGTAAGTACTGTTATCTCAGTAATAATTTTCCGGGTATTACATCATAAGCCACCTACCTTAAGCACTCTTCGTGGGTGGTCGGCTTCTTGGTTTTTTTTTCCGGGTATAACGTCATAAGCCACCTACCTTAAGTACTATGACGCAACGAGCCACCAACCTGAAGTTGATCTTAGCACAGGTTGGTGGCTGGAAAAAAGTGGTTGGTGTCGTCACGAGCCACCAACCTGAACTAAAAAAAAAATTAAAAAAAATTTTCAAAAAAAATTTTTCAAAAAAAGTCCGGGGGGGTCAGCTCCCTGTGACGTCACAGCTCCCCGCTTTTGGCTCCATTCACCTGCGCTAAGAACAACTATTTTCAACTACTATTATAGGACATAAGAAAATTAATAAGATCCGATAATTACATCGATTTGATCGGATAATTACATCGATTTGATCCGATAATTAGGTCGATATGATCCGATACGTCGAAGTATATATCGATATCAAACAATCGATATATCGATATTTATATAGTTTTTTTCATTCGATTGTTATGGTGGGCGTATGCGGATCTGCAGCACGTAACTATACACAATACACAAGCATTGCCATCAGGAGTGCCCATTCCCCCCCCCCCCCCCAAAAAAAAAAAACGGTCAGCAACCTCTCCCCCTCTAAACTAAAATCTACTAACTCTTATACTTCTATACATTTTAGACTTTTCTTGAAATGGCAACCTAACCGGGTAGATATTTTCACCCAAGTATGAATGACAGATGAGGGAAGGATGATTGTGGCTTCATCTTGTAGTCTTGATAGTGACATGTTCCTTAGTCAGGACTATTAATTAATAGCTCAACAGCCTATAGCAACTAAGGGACCCACTTGAACGTGGGATCCGAATCACAATTTGGCGAACCACTGGTTTACAAATTACGAACTGGTCTATTATGCTACTAGTCGTAGTATTCAAAATGGTGCGGACATTAATCCCCACTAGGGAACACCGCGTCCACAAGCCATCACTCACAACCATCCACAATTCGTGATTAGTATTATGGATAGTAAACTAAACTAGTACTAAAGTGGAGGAAGTAATTACGATGAATTGGTGCATTACAATAATATATTGAACATTCTCCTACAGATATTTCAACTACCGGAACTTTTTTTTACCAGAACACTTAATTTATATTAACAAATTTCATATATCAAGATCTGCAATTGATGTACTAACAAATTACTATTTTTAGCGAATTTCCCTTATAGGGAAGAAGCTATTACCGTAGGTCTCATGGTAAGACCTAAGCTCGGGACCACTATAACTTTTCGTTTTGGGGCCCCCAGAAGCAAAAAAACACTATTCGTTCGAATTTTTATATACATATATATATATATATATATATATATATATATATATATATATATATATATATGTGTGTGTGTCTGTTAGCACGATAGCGGCCGCAAAAATGGTCCGATCTTCATGAAATTTGGTACGGACATGTAAAGTGGTAATCAGTTGGACGAGTTCGTGAACCAGCCCGATCGGACCACCGGAAGGGGGGGTAAAGGGGGATAAACCCCCCCAAAAATGGGTTTTTTGCGTTTTTTACATAGAAAAATAAAATTTATCCCATTTTTGTGGGCACCATTGAATTCAGCTCAAAAAAACAAACAATTTAGTATTTTGAAACACTGCTCTATGTCCATTGGTTACCGAGATATTGAAAGTGGTAAACACAGTACGTTGTCCCAATGTTAACCTTATGGGAAATAACTAAAATTCTCTATCTCGCTTATTTCTCAACATATCTCAATAAAACTTGGTAAATAGCTTCTTCTAGTTCAGATCTACTAAATATTGAATTAAAACCACCCAGTTTTAATATACCTGTAGCAGCACACCTGCATACTCATTCCCCATGTTATTCTTATGGAGCTTACAAAAACATGTCAAATCTCGCTATGTAGGATTGAAATATGTTGTTTTGCATTTGAAATTCGCTGAGTATGCAGGTCTGCTGCAACGGGGGTATTTAAATATGTAATTCAAAAATATTCAGAGGGAGAGGAGGGATTTACTTCAGACTGGCGCAATCTAAAAATAAAACTACCTATTGCCGAAATTAGTGAACGCTTACCTTTCTATCATTCTACACTCACGAATACAGAGAATATATTGTACCAGACTACTGATTTTTCGTAAATATATTTTTTATTTCCTTTATAATTTCTACTCCCCCCAAAAAACTTTAATTCCCCCCGAAATTGAGGTAAATGGCGCGACTTTCGCCATCAATCCCCCTGTGGGGGGCCCTGATTGCCATGCACGTGGAACTGTAGAATGACAATATTGGAACTGAAATATCAAAGTGCTTTAAAGGCTGCATAAATACCAAGATCCAAAACCGATCCATCTGTAACCGTTCGAACCAATAGTTATTTTAGAAAACTCATCTCTGCAAAATAAGTTAGAATTGGGGTAATGCACACATTTTCGTGCGTAAAAATTAAGATCTTCAAGGAGGTAACGTTGATTTTGTAAAATTTAAAATTTTGATTTAGAGAATAGAGTTAAGATATTTTTTACAGTTTTGTTTGAAGAAGTTAAAATGAAACATAGCATTAGTCTGGTTCCAAAATAATCGTGTGGGGTGATATATTCGAAGTTCATAATTTTAAAGTATACTATTTTATAATGATGTGTGAGTGCAACAATAAAGACATATTTTAGAAAAAACTCATAGATAAATCAATAATATATCGAGACGTAACATACACCTTCATCCATGGTATTTTTTTGGAAAGTTTAAGTTGGCTTTGAGCTTAAATTAAGTACATTATACAATGAAACCCAATGTCATAATAGAATGCAATGTTATCAATCTTCAAATTGAGGCAATAGACGGAAAAAACATATGAATATACGTTTTTCTCAAACATTCATCGATCCAAACTCATCTCCAACTTCCTTTTAGCAACATTTTGACATTTCCCTCTATATAAATTTTCGAATGTTTTATCTTTTATTAAAAACACAGGCAATTTTACGATTTTCAATCAAATTGTCATTATAGTTTCCACAACCGATCTTTCTTTTCCATATCACTTCACAAAACTGCTCTCCATGAAAATAAAACATACTTTTCCTCAATAAAACTTTTTATTTTCCTTAACTTAATGAAAGTCTAAGAAAAGCAACCAAAGTTAACAATTTAAAATTAAAATTGGAAACGTTATTGATACAAAAAGAATATTACTCTGACCAAGCCATATTAAGAAGACTCATTTTCAGAATAGTTTTTGTTATGTTCACGTTTGTTATGTTTTAATTTTTTAATCTCAAGTCATCTCGTTGCAATCAGTGGCATTTATTGTAGCCCATTATTGTCAATGCTATGTTCATAGTCTAATGACAATAAAGAATTTGACTAGGCCATATCAACCTCTGACTGTCTTCAAAGAAAACCCGCTTCGCCCTTCCTCAAAACTTGACCTACTACTTTAAGTTTGTTTATTTTAATATTACAGAATGAATGTTTTGTAGTCTTAGTTATACTACAGCGATTTTAGTGGACATAATATAGTTTTTTTTTAAATATAATACTGCAAGGTTAAAAATTATAATCTTTGTAGAAATTTTCACAAACGGAAACACTCTCAATAATGTTTTCCGCATTAAAATGGGATTCATCGAGTGAAAGTAAAAAACTCAACGATGTCGGCGGAATCAGCGGGCCCCTGGAACAAGAAGACTCGCCTGGGAAATTGGACAAAGGTACTTGTTACAGTAAAACCTCGATAAGAAGTGCACTTTTCAAGTCTCCTTGGAATTGTAATTGCACGTAATGTCTTTATAAAACGAACCTCAATAAGAAGAGTCCCTTGATAACAAGACTGTTTTCCTTATATCCTTGAGAGTCTTCTTATCGAGGTTCTACTGTAATTGTTGATTCAGGCTAAGAATTTTATTTTAAACATATGGGTTTGTTTATGTAAACAGAATCCTCATATTTATTTTTTGTATGAAATTTATTGCTGGTTAAATAAGATCTAGTGTTATATTTCATCTCAGACATGAGAATTGTATTTTATAAAATTAGAAGCTTTCTACACATTGTTTAAAAATTAAATTTAGTCGTTTTGGTTTTGCATGTGGGATTATCACTTTTCAGTATATCTTTAGTTAATTACCTCCCTATTTGTATTGTCTGTTAATAATTTTGTTTAATGCTATAAAACTTGTTCACTGGGAAAGCTCGAAGTACAATCTCTCGGACCTTAGGCAAACTTCGCAGAAAGTTTAAGTTTTCTCTCAAACATCCGATCAGTATATTCATCTAAGACCATTGCAATAAGCACCAATTATGGTATTACAATAAACATTATAATGATAAACATTAAAACACCAAAAACCAAGCAGTACTCTAATGACGACTTTAGAGTACTGGAGTCACTTTAGAGTACTGGTTCTAGACCAATGAGAGCTCGGCATTTGACGGAAGTAGTGTCATAATAACAATTACGCAATTCGCACATCAGCTGATTGTTGCATTACGATTCATGTTTGAGTTTACTTATCCCATCAGCTGATTGTTCCACAACGATTCATGGTTCAGTCTGCTTATTTGTATAACCTCAAATTTTAGTTGACCTACTCCATTATTAGTAAAAGTCATGAGTTTTGTTTAACTTCGGGGGAAATTTTGTCGTATATTGTTGGTCGTAGATAAAATAGTGTATGCAACGATTGTATTATGCCTTTAAGCCACTCGTGAGATATTTAGAACACTCGCTTCGCTCGTGTTCTAACTTACATCTCACTCGTGGCTTAAAGGCATTCATTATACAATCGTTGCATAAACTACTATTATGGCATTAATATAGTGTACATAAGGGTCTAATACATTTAGCATTTTTACGTATAAACCTTTTTGTATGCAGCGTTTTAATATTATACTTTCCCAATGTCCTAGGAGTAGCTCTGCTAACAATGCTGGCTAAAATACTTGGGGAGTTGCAACCCAATGTAGTCAAAGACTTTGTTTCCAAACACCAATATAAACTTGTAAATGTCCAAGATTTCTGGAACGAAGTCCATTCTCATTTGGAAGGTAAGGTGTAATGTATTTCTTTTATTTGAATATTTTTAATAACATTTTTATAAAAGTGATTATTAAATTCGAGATAAATGTATACAGCATTTTTCTATACTTATAATTTCAATTACAGGTTTCGCGTATTTAAAGAAAAGCTCAAAAAGGCTAAAATTAAATGTATTTGATCTAGGGATTTGAAGGATTCTGGAATGTATTAAAATTTATGAGAAGACGAGAAATAACGTAAAATGTCTAATATCTAAAAAAAATTGGGATCTAAAAACAATGAGTGGTTTTGCATATATTTTTAAAAGTAGGCCTACTGCAGTTTTGTGTTTATAAATTATTGCAAAATACCCATTTAAATACTCAACATAAATATACATAAATTTCAAATACATGTTAAATATCTTTCTTCAAACACATTAATCTCTTCTCATATTAACATACTTTTAATACACTCTTTTACACCTTGCTTAATTGTCAACAGCACTATCAAAATAGAAATTTACCTTTTATCTCACCATTAACAGTCCGTAATATTATGCAGTTACATCTAATAAATTAATATAAAACCTTTTGTCAACATCTCCATTCAAAACTCAAAACATAAAAACACCCCAAAATCAGTCCTCTTTAAATTAGCCCCTATATAAAACTTCCAACATTATATTATCTCTACTTTAACAACACACGCTCTGTACGGTTTCACAGTATTGCTCATTGTTAAGTTATGGGAGAACCCAAGTGGTGGCCTGGGGGTGAACCCCCAGCAAGCGAAGTGAGTTTAAATTCCTGTAATTTATAATTGATGAGTTGATGTAGAGAGATGGTTGCCAAAGTTAAAATTATTCTGTGCGGGAGCGTTGCGTAGTTTAAGGGAAATTGTTTTGGAGATATGAAAAACTCAGAAGGTTTTAACAGATGTTACGTTACATTACATTACGTTTCGTCGCTTGAAATGGCGACCTACCCAGGTAGGTATTTAAGCCAAGTATGAATAACAGATGAGTGTAAGATGATTGTGGCGCGATCTTGTAGTCTTCTTACTGACCAAGGCTGAAATGCTCCTCAGACTGAACTGTCAATTAATAACCCAACAGCCAATGGCAACCAAGGGATCTACATTTTAACGTGGAATCCGACAATTTTGCTGGTTTACAATTTACGAACTGGTCTAATCATGAGGACGGCCCTATGAACGAAGTATTCAATAGTGCGAACTCTGCACTACGGAACACCGCGTCTTCAAGCTATCGCTCATAACTATACACAATTCGTGAGCCTCATGTATTTCTTAATCATTCTTAATAAGACAGGTACCTCATGGAGGACGTTACCCTGAATATGAGTGAAGGATGAGTGTGATGATCGTGATGATGGTGGCGCGATCTTGTAGCCTTGTTACTGACTAAGGTTGGCACGTTCCTTAAGACAGGATTGTTAATTAATAGCCCAACAACCAATGGCAGCTGGCTCCAGAAACAACCCTTCAAAAAGCTACTAACTTTTCTCGGGATCGATCCGGCTACCTACAAGTTTGTAGGCGGGCACTATAACCACTACACCAACCAGCCAGTAGCTGGATTACAGTACACGCCACCCCCCCAGTCATGTTAATGAATTTATGATTGGAATATCCTTACAATAATATCGATACTAATTGAAAATCTGTATGAATAAAGACCATTTGTTCTGAATGAAGGTACATATAATATAAAATAGTTTTCCGAGACTATACTATATTAAGCTGTTCTAAATTATTCACACGACATCTTGGGTAGTGGTGGGTGGGAGGTGTACGAAAGGTTATAAGGAGTTGGCAGGTCGGCCGAGGGGGAGGAGTGGTTATGAGGGTATGGAGTAAGTAAAGTGTTTGGCAATAAAAAAATAAAATTTGGCTTCTGATTTGTGTCTTTGACGTGGCCAAGGATGTACCCTAGTATGAGCGGTAGGTCCCCGGGCCCCGGGGGGGGGGGGGGGGGGGCTTCACCCAAAGTCGGGTTGGTTATCGGAAGGTAACAAGACAATATATTAAGAGTTTTTAAACTGCTTGAATATTTCCAAAATGTTGTAAAGATCAGGAGTTGAGAGAAATAAGTTACATAATTAAGTTTTTTTTTAATTCAGTTGCGAAATCTACCTTCCGCACTCGTTTGACTAGCCAGCTAGTGATCCACTTATAAAACAAAAAAGTTGGTGAACATATAAAATGTTAAAATTGTCAATGTATTGTTAAATTTTTAGGTAAGCTTCCTCAGGGTGTTCACACAAAAACTGTCATGGAAAGTTGGACGAATCAGGAAGGGTATCCCATTGTAACTGTTCTACGAAATAACAAGGAATTTACAATATCTCAGGTATATTTTAACAGCTATTGGCTTCATATTACAATACTTTCATCCAACCTTTGATTGTTATTGCTCATATCAATAAATTTGTCGAAAAAACTTGTACTCGGTAATCATTTGACGGAGGAATATAATAGGTTTAATTTTGTCTTTTCAGTTTTATCATAGAACTTAAGGAAAGGTCTTTCATTTTAAACATGTCAATTTGATCATTTGATTTTAATTTTGTAACTAAATACACGCTTGCAGAACTATCGTTTTTCTCAAGGAAGGAGGTTTTTGACAAGTAATGTTATCGTGTGCTATTCATCAAATTTTATTTGGTATTTAAATATTCTGGTTCAACATGAAAAATCAGTTTTATGGTTTTTAGAGATTGATCGACGTGTTGGTATTTAAAATTTCTAGGTGTACTGTTTTTTTATTTTTTTTACAGGAACGATTTTACGGTGAAAAACAACGCGAAAAACCCTCGAAAAGTCAATGTTGGTGGATTCCTTTGACATATGCGACGGCCGGCAAACTAGGCGACTTTGATGATATCAGCAGTGTGGATTGGTTTACATGCGAGAATCCAACAAAACCAAAAGTGATTTCACTTGCCACTATTACAAATGACGAATGGATTATTTTCAACAATCAAATGTCTGGTAAAACATGTTTACCAAAACATCAGTTGTAAAACATTACTCTACTTGTCTACCGAAATACAATCTCTGCAATACAAACCATTACATTAATTTTACAATTTTTTAAAATACAATTTTTTGTTTTCATTCCAACATGCTATATCGGATTATGTCGGTCTGATACATGGCTAAGCAGACAGAGAAGGTGACATGAATCAACAACTGTCAGTCAACTGCCAGTTAACTGATGGTCAAGTTATGACCTGTTGTGATAGTAGGCTATAGCCGTCGCGTCGTGCATAATGAGTATACTGTTTTTGTGAAACTAAAGAACCGTCTCCATCGTAAAAAACAATGTTTAAAAACGATGTTTTTCGATAACTACAATCACGATTACGTTAATCACGATAACGTTTCGATATAGTAATCGAAACGTTAATGTCAAGCACTGATATTTACGAGGGCTGTTTTTTTTAAAGTTCCGTTTGTTTCTCCAAATAAGCAGCGTAGTGGCGGGAGGCGGGGCTGCGTGTTGTGCGATTGCGCCGCTCCCCCACTACAACCAACGCCGTTTCCGGCTCCAATCCATCAGTCGTAGCCGAGCTACGGGCGAGTTAAGATGGCTTTTACCGGTGGACCGAGCCTTGCTCAATGTTATTTCATGTTTACCAGTTCATCCAGTTATTATAAAATATTTCAATGTCATAAAATTGATAAATCGAAACCTTTTTTATTGCCCCATGGACTCTTCATCCCACTTGCTGGATTTTCCTTGCTTATTTTCTCTTGATGGCTGTAGATTCCAAACAGCTGTTATGATTAATTCATTTGTTTACACTTTCCTTGTTTATTTTCGTTGCTATCACGGCAACCCATAAGGCCAATGTTAAAATTTTTATAACTTTAAAATTCGATTTATTACGTTATTAGATTTTCTCTGGCCAAGTAATCTGCATAAAAGACGTTTTTGAGTCATGAATTGCTTATTTACAGACTTTGAAGGAAATCCTCCGAGCCGTTTCTGAGATCGTTGTGCAAGCAAATATACAAGATAACACTGCTCGTATAAGAGTATAGAAATAGGATATTCCTTACTTTACACGTAATTAAATTAAACCGATAAACTTATTTTGATTTTATTCTAAATTGTGTCATGATGAGGAAATTACAGGCATGAAATTAATGTAGAAATAATCTCAACAAGCTATGATCTAAAAACGAAATCTATTTCAGGCTTTTACCGAGTAAACTATGACGACAGCAATTGGGAAAAGATAATCAAGTACTTAAACGACGACCGGAGATTTTCAACGATCCCCCTGGCAAACCGTGCTCAGCTGGTAAACGATGTCCTCACCTTGTCTTACTTTGGAAAGGTTGAGTTTCACATTGCAATTCGACTCATCGAATACCTACGATTTGAAAATAACCCGGACAATCTAATAGTCTGGGCCTCGTTCTTCAACGGTTTTGACAGATTTAAACTAGCCCTGAAAGGCTCGATAAAAACAGAACCTTATCTTCAGGTATTTTTTATTACTTATCTTTTTATTACTTAAAGCTCATTAATTTTCGAGGGTTAAGAAAACCCCGTATCTTCATCTACTAGAACTCGGAAATGCTAAAACAACCGAAACCCCCCAATGGGAGGTTTGTCAATATTAGTTGTAATACTCCCGTTTAAAGGTAACTAATTAAGTTATAGGATATTTTGCTATCGAGTTTTGATCAAAATATAGATTAAAAAAGTAAATACATATAAATACATACATAAATAAATAAATACATACTGTATATGTATATATATATAAATTGGAAATGTATGAAAAAACTTCCTTTAAAAACAATCAAACAAATCCTGCGATTCCTGCGTCAAACAATCCTATAAAAACATTTTGCTCTGAAGATGTACTTCTTCCCAACAACGATAGACGGATCCCAACTGAAGATTGGCTTGTAAGACATAAACAATTTTCACACTGCAATAACCTGTATTAAGAGTTGTCTTTGGATTAAAGAGAATCCAATCTTTTAAAAATTACAAATTGATGACTTCCTACTCAATATACATATGACACTTTCATAGTTGTTAAGAAAAACATTGTAAATTAATAGAAAATTAATAAAACAAATTGAAGGATCAAGGAAAACAAACATATTTTATTCCAATGCACACAGGACAATATTATGTTTTGAAAGACAAATAAATACTTTTCATTGGAAGGAAGATTTATAAAACATCATCACGTAATGTCCGCAAATTATGTATAAACACATTCAAGAAACAGATAAAACTATTATTACTTTTTGAACCGTTATATTAAATTTAAGTGTATTACAAAAAATGTAGGCCTAACTAGCTGAGATCCATTACATTAAAATATATTGTAATGTTGACACAATGTATTTCGTCAAGACAAATAAATAGTTTCATTATCACTTGTCAAGTTTGATGATTTAAACCCTATAATATTGAAATAAGTGTATTTCCCATGATTTTTTAAATCCACTGTAAACAAATGTTAAACGATCAGATAGACCAATTTATTTTGTATTAATATGTTTAACTGTTTTAACATTCCTTGAATTATTCAACCAGTATAAACAATTTTCAAACATTATTTGTGTTATCAAAAGCTGCTATTAATGATTATATACAGACGTTAAACTAATTTATTTCTTAAATTAATCCTTTTGTAGCATAATATGATAGAATATTCAAACAATATTTATCAAACTAAGGCCCTTTTCACATTGTAAAATCAGGAGTTGATAAAACCATGGTGGCCAGTCAAATGTGTATGGGCCACCAGCTCAGCCACCAACACAGTTCAATCATGGACGTCGAAGAAGCAGGTGCTTTAGCTTATATATTTTTGAAACTGAGAAAACGTCGGCAAAAACGTTGTGTTTTATCATCTTTTCCGATAAAGATGTCTACAATGTTAGTCCACGCCTTCTTCTTCGCATCCACGTCTGGTATTCATATTTACAGAAAAGCCCTGTGTGGTATCATATTCAGACGAGTGGTTATGACACGTTAGATGTCATGTCTCATATTGCAGATATATTTTCAATTCAAAACATAAACCGCTCCGTATCTACTTTATCGGTACTCATGACACTGCACGAACACTCGCCTGGAGAGGACTGACTAGCGATTGGTGGCGCTGCCAGTCGCTCCGATGTGAATAGGCCAATAAGAAAGCATAAGAAAACACCAGTCGTGGTCGCGCCCATGTCGCGCTGGTGGTCTGGTGGCTTTGAAAACCGCAACCCCGAGCCACCGCATTTCTGGTGGTGCACTCAGTGTGAAGATGTCCTATTTGAATCAATGCTAATGTGGCGCCACCGGTGTCGCCACCATGGTGGCCCAGTGTCAAAAGAGCCTAATTCTCAAGCAGTCGTTGACACAAAAATATTATTGTTCTCTTTCAGAGGCTTTTATGTTTTATTCTGGAAAACGTGTATAAGACCATATACCAGTCGACAAAAGAATTGGAAGAATTAATAAATAATGATGTTAACGTAGAGAACTTCGCTATAAAACTGCGGATTCACGAAGAGAGTTGTCGAGCAAAAGTCGAATTATGTTTAGGACAATCACAAGAAATGTACGGAAAATGGGAATCTGGGAAGACAAAAAGATTTGCTATTTCGCCCCCTAAACAAAGTAGGTAAGTTGTCATCATATCATCATCATGTCATCAAATCATAGCACAGGAGAAGGTCATAATAAATTCATAAAATAAATTTAAGGCCGTTAAGTGTCTAAAAAAACAATTAAAAATCATAATATAAATAATATTCTTGGAATTTTTCTAAGTGATGGTGATCTCTTTGTAGCCTATTCTTCACCTTTGCACATGGACTATTGATATGATCGTAGAAAGAACTATCCAACGAAAGTAATGCACCGGGACATTAAAGCCAATGTTCTAGCCAGGAGCAGAACTCAAACCCTTGGCATGGCTGCTTTCATAACTCCATGGAGGCCGAACCCATGACATGGCCGTTCCATGTTTCCAAAGGGAGCACGAACCACGGGTACAGCCGCTTCCAAGGTTTCAAGTGGAACTCGGATCCATGGTACGGCAGCTTCCAAGGTTCCAAGTGGGACTTGGATCCATGGTTTGGCCGCTTCCAAGGTTCCAAGTGGAACTCGGATCCATGGAACGGCAGCTTTCAAGGTTCCAAGTGGGACTTGGATCCATGGTTTGGCCGCTTCCAAGGTTCCAAGTGGGACTCGGATCCAAGGTATGGCCGCTTCCAAGGTTCCAAGTGGGATTCGGATCCAAGGTATGGCCGCTTCCAAGGTTCCAAGTGGGACTCCGATCCATGGTATGGCCGCTTCCAAGGTTCCAAGTGGGACGTGGATCCATGGTTTAGCCGCTTCCAAGGTTCCAAGTGGGACTTGGATCCATTGTATGGCAGCTTCCAAGCTTCCAAGTGGGACTCGGATCCATGGTATGGCCGCTTCCAAGCTTCCAAGTGGAACTCGGATCCATGATATGGCCGCTTCCAAGGTTCCAAGTGGGACCTGGATCCATGGTATGGCCGCTCCAAGGTTCCAAGTGGGACCTGGATCCATGGTATGGCCGCTTCCAAGGTTCCAAGTGGGACGTGGATCCATGGTGTGGCCGCTTCCAAGGTTCCAAGTGGGACCTGGATCCATGGTATGGCCGCTTCCAAGGTTCCAAGTGGGACGTGGATCCATAGTTTGGCCGCTTCGAAGGTTCCAAGTGGGACTTGGATCCATGGTATGGCCGCTTCCAAGCTTCCAAGTGGGACTCGGATCCATGGTATGGCCGCTTCCAAGCTTCCAAGTGGGATTCGGATCCATGGTATGGCCGCTTCCAAGGTTCCAAGTGGGACCTGGATCCATGGTATGGCCGCCTCCAAGGTTCCAAGTGGGACCTGGATCCATGGTATGGCCGCTTCCAAAGTTCCAAGTGGGACTTGGATCCATGGTTTGGCCGCTTCCAAGGTTCCAAGTGGAACTCGGATCCATGGTACGGCAGCTTCCAAGGTTCCAAGTGGGACTTGGATCCATGGTTTGGCCGCTTCCAAGGTTCCAAGTGGGACTCGGATCCAAGGTATGGCCCCTTCCAAGCTTCCAAGTGGGACTCGGATCCATGGTATGGCCGCTTCCAAGGTTCCAAGTGGGACTCGGATCCATGATGGCCGCTTCCAAGGTTCTAAGTGGGACTCGGATCCATGGTATGGCCGCTTCCAAGGTTCCAAGTGGGACTTGGATCCATGGTTTGGCCGCTTCCAAGGTTCCAAGTGGGACTCGGATCCATGGTATGGCCGCTTCCAAGGTTCCAAGTGGGACTCGGATCCATGGTATGGCCGCTTCCAAGGTTCCAAGTGGGACTCGGATCCTTGGTTCCGATGCGATGCCCACCGACCGTATAGTCATGCGACTCACATTACAAAGGCATAACGTTAACAGTCCTCCCTACCCACAGCAGTTTTAGTTTTTCTGTGACACTAGAGGCGACTTTTAGAACTTCGGCTCCATAAGAGCCCTTGCTAAATCAGTGCACATTTTGCGATGTAAGGTTTTGCGTGCACCCATTTAGCACCCATATTTTTAACATATTCATTGTATGCGATATTATTTATATTAATAATAATCTTAACTACTAGAATTGCTTTTTTATTTTTTGATAAAGGTCACCAAACACGTTATATCAATGTCCAAAGTTGGCTATTTTAAATTTATTATAGAAAAAACTATTTAAGTTATTGAAATTTCAAATAGAAATTCTAGTAGTTTGGACATTTCCCGTTACAACTGTGTTGATTTTAAAAATTTCTCTTACCTCATGGGGCGTCTATATGGGTCCGCGTGAGAGCTGTTTGAACATTTTTGGCTGGGTAGGGAGGATTCTTAAGTATTAATAACTAATATTAATTATTCTTCATTATATTTTCATTACTAAATATGACTTTCGTCCATTGGCTCGGCATTCAAGTCAACACCCATGATTTGCAGTGTTAAGTAAGGTTGTAGTAGTATTTAACATAGCTTACAACAATAAAATAGAAATAAATATAAATAGGTCTATAATTTATTTATATTAATATGAAATGTGTATTCGTGTGCTTTGATTATTTGTTTATCAGCTTCGATGTTTCAGTTTCTCAAAAGGACTTGTTCTCTCTATTCTTTGCACTAAAATGAAAAAACTCAATAGTAAAAAAGACGCTGAGGATATACTTGGGAAACTGGACCATCTATTACCAGAAAACCGTGCTCTTTTTATTGAAGCCTTGCAGTGTATTGAGAACCTTTTCCCAAAATCTAGGTATGAGTTTTTCAATTTATTTTAAAACCAATATACAGGGCGTTACCGACCGATATGAACACATTTTAGGCCGCATGT
Organism: Flexamia atlantica; assembly: GCA_035578135.1. Classification (NCBI taxonomy): domain Eukaryota; kingdom Metazoa; phylum Arthropoda; class Insecta; order Hemiptera; family Cicadellidae; genus Flexamia; species Flexamia atlantica. Next base: position 256,321 of record JAQJVK010000099.1, on the reverse strand, counting down.
ATTTCATGAAAATGATCCAAAATAATTAGGTAAAAATTGCTGCTTTTTGGAAGGTATGAAGCTAGTATGTGATAAGACTTTCTGGAAGTTTAGCTGGTACCTTTACGACACATTCGTGATTGTGTTATCTTTATTATGTTTTTAAATTTAAATCACAATAATGATAAAAATTGACCTATGTTGATAAATTTCGACCTTTTATCAAGGATTGTCTTCAGCCAACTGAGTGTGATCTTTAGACACCATATAAGAAAAATACAAAGGCTGTGCGATGATAGGTATTTGACATATATGTAGTAGACAAGCTGTTGCCCGTGGCTTCGCTCACGATGAAAACCATAACACACGCTGCCTAAATGAAGATGGTACCAAATACTGAGTTTATGATTAAACAAACTATTGATGACTTTGATTGAACTTTTATATAGTATATGTAGTCGAGGAAAGATATGGAAAAATCCATCTAACCCTGAAAAAATTCCTATAAAGGAGATTTTTGCGTTTTTCTGTCATATTTTATGTGCTGAACAACATTCTAAAAGTTTACCAAAGTTTGACCACCGAAAGTGCCTCATTTTCAAGATGGCGTCCAAGAAGGTGACATTAGCATTAAATATATAGGAAATAAATGCCATAAGTGATGTATAAATGAATCTGGTGTCATAATACCACTGCCGATAATTGAAGGAAGGTATGAACTTCAGTTTTCGTAGGTAAAAAACATTTGCCGCCATCTTGGAGGAAGTAATCATTTTCAAATGTAAACATAGTGTTGTGACACATCATTTCGAACTATATTTTCACGCTGTTTACAATGCCGAAATCCGTTTTAGCGAATTTCCTTAAAGGAATTAGCGAATTTCCTTAAAGGAATAAGCTATTACCGTAGGTCTCATGGTAAGACCTAAGCCCAAGACCATGTTAACTTTTCATTTTGGGGCCCCCAGAAGCAAAAAACACTATTCGTTCGAATTTATATATATATATATATATATATATATATATATATATATATATTCTACTATATATTTGTCAAATGCCACTCACGTATAATCATCGCACAGCCCAAACTATTTGACCTAGAACCTTGAAAAATTGCGTGAATTGCATGGATTTTACAAAATTCATAGTATAAAGGAGTTTTTGGCGAGGCCGAAGTTTTCAAATTTTCCCGTATAAAAGTGTGATGGACGATTTTTGTTTACATTTTTAATGTTCATGAAACAATCAGCTGGTAGTTAGCTTCGGATTGATACAGATGATAATAAATTGATTTCTTTTATCGTGGCTTCATTGTTTTTGTTGATTTATTTTATGGACATAATCATGTACTATATAAAGATTACATTAAGTTTAGATAAAATATACCATTAATTTGTTAAGTGGCACCATCTTTATTTCGGTAGCGGGAGTTATCGTTTTTCCTGAAGGCGTTCCTAATATTTTTTTTATTACAAATATGCCTGTCCGATGATTTGGCGCTTCGTATAGTTCGACATATCCTATACTCTAAAACAAGCAAAGTTTGTACGGGCAAAATTTTTATTCCTTCCTAGGATTTTTGATTATTTTGTTTGATTTGGGGTTTTAGACGACCAGAAATCGATTGGAACTGGTCTCAAGACTGGGAAAAATCCGGTTTCCGCCCTACAGCACTTCTAAGTGCCCATTCAAAGTGCCCATCGTCATGGGCATTTTCGTAGCTGCAATTAAAACCAGAACAGCTGATTCAGATTGTTTTTATTTTCAATTATAGCTTTGAGGAACTGAAGTGCGCTGACGTTGAAATTGATGATTCACCGAATTCACCAAGTTCGTCAGCAATTTCAACGTCAGCTCAATTATCGAATCAACTCATTTTTGCTGGAACAGAAAAAGCTGAAGGCACAGCTCTATAAAGGCGTTGATATCATGCTCAAACAGAGTTATAGTTATAAGTGCTCATGTTATAGTTGTGGAATTTTTAACTAAAATAGCTGAATCAGCCGGTTGTTTTTATTTAATCCGAGCAAAGCTCGGTCCCCGGTACTACTTAGTTTTAAACGTGAAGAGAGTACTGCCTTTTGTGGCTGAGTCGTGAGACTAAATCCCGGAAAGATTGAAAGAGAAAAGTACGTGGCTTTTTAGTCACAAACATGGGTAAAGGGGGGTAAACCCCCCCAAAAATGGTTTTTTTTTAGTTTTTTACATAGAAAATTAAAAATTATCCAAATTTTGCTAGCATTATTGAATTCAGCTCAAAAAAACAAACAATTTAGTATTTTGAATCACTGCTCTATGTCCATTGGTTTCCGAGATATTGAAAGTGGTAAACACAGTACGTTGTCCCAATGTTAACCTTATGGGAAATAAAGAAAATTCTATATCTCGCTTATTTCTCAACATATCTTGATAAAACTTGGTAAATGGCTTCTTCGAGTTCAGATCAACTAAATATTGAATTAGAACCACTCAGTTTTGAAATACCCGTAGCAGCAAACCTGCATACTCATTCCCCATATTATTCTTATGGAGCTTACAAAAACATGTTGAATCTCGCTATGTTGGATTGAAATATGTTGTTTTGCATTTGAAATTCGCTGAGTATGCAGGTCTGCTGCAACGGGGGTATTTCAAAATCTTGACTCGTTTTCAAGATATACCCAAACAAAGATTATTCCCTATATAATCCTTATGGACGTTTCGAGCTTGGAATATTTTTTGTTATTTTGTTTGGACTATTTTCCTTATAGCTCCGGATGTAATCAAAGTACGTTGTTCGTTCTAGTCTTTTGGTAGTATTTTGGCTTCCATATAAGCAACTTTTCAATTGATTCAGATTAATTAGGGATGAGCTATGATACATTTAAACCATAAGATGAGATTTTTCTAAAATGATACTGTCAAATAAAGGATTATAACTCAGGTTAGACATGTCCAATTTTCAAGATCAATTGTTCAAATGAAAGCCAATCAATCACTAATTCATTTAAGACCTTAAAAAGGATTGTACCTCTTTAAGTACTTGTGATATGAGTCCTTAATTAAGGACAAAACTCTAAAATAACTACATTTTAATTTGAATAAAGGATTATTACTCTTCTGATTTATTGACTGATTTTCAAGATCAATAACTCAAAAGAAAGCCCATACTTTACCATTTAATTTAAGACTTTAATGAGGATTATGCCTCACTTAGAGCTTGAGATATATGTCTTCAACTGAAGATTGAATGCTAAAAATTAAATTTTATGTTAAATAAAATAAAATACCTCGGCTTTAAATTGTCTCATTTTCATGATCAAATGAAAGCTAAGATTTCACTGATCAGTTTAAGACCAGAAATATATCTTATTTAGACCAATTTATATCTTATTTAGAATCTGATATGTACAATTTTTTCTGAATATTGAATTTAGGAAAATCACATTTTATGGTTAATAAAGGTATCATAACTCATATCCCTAATGAATCTGAATCAATTGATAAGTTGCTTACATGGAAGCCAAAATACTACTAAACATTTTAAGACTAGAACGAACAACGTATTTTGATTACATCCGGAGCTATTAAGAAAATAGTCCAAAAATTCCAAAAAAATATTCCAAGCTCGAAACGTCCATAAGGATTATACAGGGAATAATCTTTGTTTGGGTACATCTTGAAAACGAGTCAAGATTTTCAAAAACGGTTTTCGGCAATGTAAACAGCGTAAAAATCTAGTTTGAAATTATGTGTCTCAACACTATGTTTACATTTGAAAATAATTACTTCATCCGATATGGCAGATCCAAGATGGCGGCCGATTTTTTTTTACCTACGAAAACTGAAGTTCATACCTCCCTTAAATTATCGGCAGTGGTATTATGACACCAGATTCATTTATACATCACCTACGGCATTTATTTCCTATCTTTAATGCTATTGTAACCTTCTTGGACGCCATCTTGAAAATGAGACACTTTCGGTGGTCAAACTTTGGTAAACTGTTAGTATGTTGTTCAGCATATAAAATATGAATTATATGATGAATTATAACCGATTGAATTATATTATGGAATCAAAACAATCTTGGACAAAATAAAATAAAACTCGTATTTTAGAAGCTTAATGTTTAATGTCAAAAAGACTGATGCTAGTTTTGATTAGTCTTAAACCTTCTCATATGTGCATACAATACAGAAAATAAGTTTCAGCCATACCAGGACTCTAGCTTTTGCGTGAAAAGCGGTCTAAGGTGTGATGTTGAGCGGTACCAACAGACATAGTGACAGAAATTCAGATAAGGGTTGCCTCGAATTCTCTGGCCTTCAAAACGCAAAAATACAGTAATTTCATTATTCTAAGCAATGTACGGACAAAACTCAAACTTTATTTACATAGATAAGTTTTGCATAGCAAACATTTTTTGCGTAGTTAACAGTGATGATGAATAATAATACAAAAATGAATACCAATAATGATGAATTTTCATAGGGGATAAACAAATAACGAAAACAGGTGATTTCATAGTAGTTTAGACAAACAGTACTTATTTATATCAAATACTAGCAGTTGCCCGTGGCTTCGCTCACCATAAAAATTACAGCTGATCTTACTTTTGCTCTTCGAACTGTCAAATTGTTGTTTACATTTCGGTATCTGAATGTTTACATCCTTATAAAATGTAAACATTTAAGCTAAGGACGTTCACGGGGCGTAGCCCGAGGGGATTTTAAGGAAGTGAATAGTCCTATATGTTTCTCAGGTTCAAAATCAACCTCTGTGTGAAATTTCAACCCAGTCGGTTCAGTATTTTTCGAGTTCACTTGCCCCATACATACATATATAGACACATACAGAAACCACCTCTTCTTTATAATAGTATAGATAGATATGATAAGCCAAGTTTACACTAGCATATAATAGTGTCGTCACTTGGACACTCTAATTAACATTGTTGTTATGCCGACACAGGTTTACCAAAAAATAGCCGTGTTAACACTTCAATTGTTACAACACCTTATTTATCATTGGAGGGATGCAGTCTTGAGTAAAAACAAATATTTGTGTCACCACTCAGTATCGCACCTAACCAGTGTAATCAAGGAAGCGTTAACACTTGAAGCGTTGACACAACGGAGGTGTTGGTAAACCTGAATTGGTATAACAACAATGTAATTAGAGTGTCCAAGTGACGACACTTTTAGATGCTAGTGTAAACTAGGCTTTACTTGATTATGGATCCGTTAAACATTCCACAACCAGTTTATCTGTTATTCCTTTCAACAGGATAATCGACTGGTGTTTGGAAGGTGAAGGACCCGTGGAAGAAAGATTTAAAGTTTTGAAAGGATTGTTGAAGGAAAGCGAGTGCCTGGCAGCCGGTCGGATCCTCGAGGAGTATCAGAAATTGGGGGAAGTGTAAGTGAACTGCAAGTTTTCAAACTTTTAAGATTCAATCGATTTCATTCAGTGGTTAACATGTTATTGGTGATGTGTAACAAACGACAATGAGGATCGAACGGTCAGAGGTCTGTATCTACGTAACAGACAGTTAAAATATGTTCCTCAATGTCTCCTGAAAATTGTTGTTCAATCCTGAGTTATATTAGGAATTTAGTCGATTCTGCTCCATAAAAAATAACCAAACAGTAAATAGTACAGTAAAAACTAACTTTGTCTGAAAAAAAATTAGCCCCACCTTGAAACTTGGTATATAGGTCATCTTTAGGCTCTAGTTGAAGAATCCGATGAGTCCATAAAAATTCAGGGGGTGGAAGGCCCATTTTTCGAGGGGGGAAGGGGGGAAAGGTTGTATTTTTTTGTAAATGCCATAACTCCGGTGAAAAAGGTCCGATCCATTTAAAATTTGGTGTGGGCTTTTAAAAAAGTATATTTTAACACTACAGAAAAAATCAATTCGATCGTGTCATCCTAAGGGGTCCAAAGGGGGGATTTAACACCTCAAAAATGGGTTTTTTTAATTTTTTGATATCCAAAAATTAAAATTATGAAGATTTTGTTTTATTTTTTGAATTCAGCTCAAAAAAATCAAACAATTTAGTATTTTTAATTATTACTCTATGACCATTGGTTGCCGAGATATTGAAATTGGTAAACACAGTACGTTGTCCAATATAACCTCAAAATATACAGAAACTTATAAATCCCGCTTATTTTTCATCATTTATCAACGATATTTTGTATTTGGCTTCCTATAATTGAGTTTTAATGGATTATGGATCATAAGTCCCACTATTCTACATCCCCTTATCAGCAAACCTACATACTCATTTCCTATGCTATTTAAACGGGAAAAAATTATGATATATCAATTTCTCTTATATTTCCGGTTCTAATGACAATAATAAAACAGTTTTAGACTTATTTTACTAGGAAAATCTTTGGCTTTCAGAATAACCATAACAGATTAATTTGGTTGGGTTTAAGGCTAGTTGAAATGCTATTACCAATGTTGTATTTTTTAAATTATTTTTGTTTTTGATTGTTAATATTGAATATATCAGCTCTTAAGAAAGAGAATGCATTTGTTTTGGTCTTGAATTGCTCTGTAAATTATTTTCTCTCATTTGACCTATAAATCATGTAGATTGGTTGATATTGAAGGGAGTTGTAATGTTTTATCGTCATAAAAACAAAACTTTTCAAAAATTTTATTTTTAATTAAAGGTTTATAGCTCCTCTTAAAATTAACGGTTTCAAATTATATATAGCTTCAATGAAAGACAATGATTCACTGAATGATTTAAGACCATAACAAACGTTTTATCTCCTTTAGAACCGAAGGTATCATCCTATGACTGTAAGTAAAACTTTAAAAATTTTTTATTTTTTCATTGAATTACGCATTATAACTGAGCCAAACCAAAACCAATTTGATCGAATAATAGCTCATTTTAAATCTGATACATTCTTGTTTAATTTGAGGCCAAAACTAACATTTTATCTTCTTTAGAACCCACCCTTTCACTGTAAGTAAAACTTTTAAAAAATTGTTTTTTTTTATTGAATTACGCATTATAACTGAGCCAAACCAAAACCAATTTTATCGAATAATAGCTCATAATAAAGCTGCTACATTCCTGTTTAATTTGATACCAAAACTAACTTTTTATCTCCTTTAGAACCGGAGGTATCATCCTTCCAGTGTAAGTAAAACTTCAAAAAAATTATTTTTTTCTGTGAATTACGCATTATAACTGAGCCGAACCAAAACCAATTTTATCGAATAATAGCTCATATTAAAGCTGCTACGTTCGTGTTTAATTTGAGACCAAAACTAACTTTTTATCTCCTTTAGAACCGGAGGTATCACCCTTTCACTGTAAATAAAACTTAAAAAAAAATTATTTTTTAATTGAATTACGCATTTTAACTGATCCAAATCAAAACCAATTTTATCAAATTATAGGTTAAATTAAAGAAAATAATTTACGGAGCAATTCAAGACTAGAATAAATGCATTCTCTTTCTTAAGAGCTGAGATATTCACTATTAACAATTAAAAACAAAAATAATTTTAAAAAATACAACATTGATAATAGCATTTCAACTAGCCTTAAACCCAACCAAATAGATCTGTTGATGGTTAATCTTAAAGCCAAAGATTTTCCTAGTAATATAAGTCTAAAACTGTTTCATTATTGTCATTAGAACCAAAAATATAAGAGAATTTTACATACCATAATGTTTTCCCATTTAAATAACATAGGAAATGAGTATGTAGGTTTGCTGACAAGGGGATGAACAAAAGTGGGACTTATGAGCCATAATCCATTAAAACTCAACTATAGGAATCCAAATACGAAATACCGTTGATAAATGATAAAAAATAAGGGGATTTATGAGTTTCTGTACATTTTGAGGTTATATTGGACAACGTACTTTGTTTACCAATTTCAATATCTCAGCAGCCAATTGTCATAGAGTAATAATTAAAAATACAAAATTGTTTGATTTTTTGAGCTTAATTCAAAAAATAAAACAAAATTTTCATAATTTTAATTTTTGGGTACCAAAAAATTAAAAAACCCATTTTTGAGGTGTTAAATCCCCCCTTTGGACCCCTTAGGATGACACGATTGAATTTATGTTTTATGTAGTGTTAAAATATACTGTTTTAAAAGCCCACACCAAATTTTTTATGGATTGGACCTTTTTCACCGGAGTTAATACATTTACGAAAAAATACAACCTTCCCCCCCCTAACCCCTTCGAAAAAGGGGCCTTCCACCCCCTGAATTTTTATGGACTCATCGGATTCTTCAACTAGAGCCTAAAGATGACCTGTATACCAAGTTTCAAGGTGGGGCTAATTTTTTTTCAGTTTGGTCTTTTTTTGGACAAATTTTACTGTACTATAAATAATTATAAACTCCGAGGAAAAAAGTTCATGTTTTACCATACAAGTTTTTCGTATGTGTATATACTTTTTCTGTCAACAGTAGCAGTTGATATGTCTTAAAGTACATTGAGCTTGAAATTCAATACAGCAATGGAATATTACAATTTACATGAAAATTTCTCGATTGGAAAAATATGTTTATTATTTTAATCAATAAACAACTATCATCCAACCAAGATGATACATAGTAAGATTTATTTTAAGTAGATGATGAAGTAGTATGATTTTTCATAGATTTTTCTTACGATGAAAAGGAGAGCACAGTCTATGAAGCAATGTCAGTGAGCAAAACGTTGATATCACTGTTAGGGTAGTATTCGCAGGTTATTAGATTTTTAAAATTATATATATTTCATGGCATAGCAGGATTGGTAACAAAAATATGTTTAGTATATTTCAGCTAAAATATGAAAATTCAATGATTTTATTTGGCCATTAAGTATATGCACTACAATAGGGTATGTCAACATTACATTTGTGACTTAAGTATAAAAAATTAGACTAATACAATATAACCATATTTATGCTCAACATAAATAACCATGAATATATAAGTATATATAATAGGTGAAATATACAAGTATGAATATATGGTAAGTAAGTTCCAGCATACTATACTACATACGATACTATTTAGATAAAGATTCAAAGATACTATAAAGACTCAAAGATTTTATTTTGCCATTAAGTATATATACACTACAATTATATTGGCTATGTCATAATTGAAGGCTATGTCAACATTACATTTGTGACTTAAGCATAAACAATAGACTAATATAATATAACTATATTTATGCTCAACATAAATATACATAAAATATAGTTATATGTTTAGTATGTCTCAACATACTATACGATACTATTGAGAACGAAAACAATATTTAACTATCTATTATATTTTATAAAAGAGAAGGAAGTTTAAAAAATGAAGATTGGAAGTAAAATAGTTTTACTTTAAAAACATAAAATATCATAAGCTAACTTACAGACAAGTCCATCAAGAGACCATTAATCAAGCTCAGTTTCATATATTTTAATGCGTTAAACAAAAATATTTGTGCCAGTGTTTTAAAATATTCTACGTTATATCGTTTACCTGGTTTTTGATAGAATAGTGGTTTCACCCGAATCTCTACAATATTGGGCCAAACTTTGAGCCCTCTCCCATCATCCTAAAGATTTTCATAAGCCCACAATTTCGTTCGAAAATTTTCACGTATATACGTAATTATATAATATACAGTACTAGCTAATCAACCCGGTTTCACCCGAGGAAAACCAGGAAAACTTCCTTAGTTTCATAATTGAATGTTTCATTTAATTTTTCATACTTTATTAGTTTGTCGTGACAACTTCCTTAGCTTCCCCATAGTTCAACATTGAAACTTTGAAGTACCATAGGGCGTAACCCTGAGGAGATTTTTTTTAATTCGTTACTAGCGGATGCCTATGTGTTAAAAGGAAAGTCCATGCAAAGTTTCAAGGTTCTAGATCTAGTAATTTGGGCTGTTCAGTGATAGGTCATTGGTATTTGATAAATATTAGAAGATATAATTTCTCATGGCGTATTAATATAGTACTAGTGTATCAGAGCGCACGGAATCGTGCGCTACTCTAGCAGAGCGGATAATTCAAATGGCGAAAAATTTTAAACACAATCATGCTAACACAATCCGTCTTGAGGGTTATGTTTACACAAATTAAAAAATAACAACAATTAAATTATCCAGCTGATCAAAATGTAAACAATTATTTTCTTCATAAGGATAACATGGGAACTTTAAAAGCCAATGGGGCAGAGCCCAAGGGACTTTTTCAAAAATGTAAGGCCAGTTTGCAAATCTACGCGACACGCTCTTTCCAATGAGCCGTCAATGATCAAAATCGGTTAAGAAATGATGGAGGAGTTCATAAGACAAATTTCGTGTTGGCGTATTAATTATATAGATAAGATATTAATTTAATTACACACACTATAAAATATTTACATATATACGAGTCAGTTCCTTTTTCATTTAAATGCATAACTAAAATGACTGTCAATCACTGTCAATCTAACATTAACATGTTGTACCAGTTTCAGAGGGTTGGCCAAACCAGAGTACGACCCAGCTCTCGACCTCCTTAGGCTAATGCGTTGCCAATTCCGCTCTTCCGACCTTGAAACGGTAATTCATTTATAATACATTTACAGTATTCCCCCTGGACCCTAGACTTATTTACCACAGAAACTCTTAATCCAACAATAGTAATTTTATTTTATTGATAACATTTCCAAAACTCCAGATATTCATTTATACAATCCAACAAGTTTAATAAATTATTTTAAAAAGAAATTACCTTATTATTTCGCCAGTAGTGTACAATAGCGTTTCGATGTCCATTTTTTATTTAAAAATACGGAAGGTCTACACATTCAGTACAAGCTTCAATAAACTTATACTATATATTTTTCAACGACATTTTCATCAACAGGAGTTTCCCGTGATACCTAGGCGAGAATTTCTTGCATTCAATAACCATTGATTTATGGTTCGTTTAAAAGAGCATAGTCTATAAAGCAATGTCAGTTAGCTTTGATATTACTGTTAGCGTAGTATTCGAAGGTTATTAAATTTTTAAAATTATATACATTTCATGGCATAGCAAGGCTGCTAGCAAAAATATTTTTAGTATATTTAAGCTAAGATTCAAAGATTTTATTTGGCCATTAAGTATACACTGAAATAGGCTATGGCTATGTCAACATTGTATTAAATTTGTGACTTAAGTATAAAAAATTTGACTAATACAATATGACTTTATTAATTATTTAGTATTAACTATTTATTATTTATGTAAATTAAAAGTCGTAAGAATTTAAGATCTTAATAAAAAAAACTATAATTGTTATAAATTATGCTCTTATTAATTTATCATGCTCATTATAATTTCACTCGACGATATTGCTATAATTTTGCGCTTTTTCAATCAAACTTTTATAACGTATCGCACATGATCGGTTAAATTTGGATGAAATTAGAAAATAAATATTGGGCTTATGGGAAAACATGTTGAATTAAAAATATTTTCATTCTGGCCTAAAGTGCTTTTACTTGTCGAGTCTTATAAATAAATTTGATAAAGGTGTGAATTTTTATGGAGTTATCTACTCTTCTCCATTCTTTTTTAATGTTGGATATCTTAAGAAGCTTAAGATTATTTATTGGATGTTATAAGCTATATTTAGTTTATAATACAGGTAAAACTGTGTTTTAAAAAGGATAAAGTTGGTCAGTTTATGTTTTCTGGAGCATATATCTACAGTCAAAAGAGTCCCTCATACTGGTGATTGGGAGGGTGGAAGTTTTTTTGGGAGGGCAATTTTTAGAAGGGGTGACAAGTTAGAATATAGGGAATATTCGTATTTTGCTGCCCATACTGAGGATAAAACCGCCAGGTCTTAGATATTTACCTGTGACCACCACCGATCGTTGCTAGGTGGTAATTTTTTATTTTTACCAGGCAATATTTTCGGCCGCCATGCCATTCTCGGCAATATTCTCTCATTAATGTCATGTGTTATCATTAAAATTGAGACTATCATGACGCCCAAAGCCGCAAAAGTAATGAAGTTAGAAGTAAAACTTTACTTTTTGAAATAAGAAAGAATCCTTTTTTTCTTATAAGCTACTTATAATTTTCTTCATATTTCAGCTATACAGCTCAAAAGAAGAAATAAGGAAAATTATTGAGAAGGTTATAATTGATAACGAAGAAAAATTAAAGAACTGTGATGGCTATAAAAAAGATGAGCAATGGTTGGTAGAGAAAGAAGCCGAATTTCAAGACGTATTGAGGATCTACCATCCCGGACAGTTAGACCGCTTAGAGTGAAAGAAGTGTTGTAACTCTCAGATCATAAGTCATGTCAGGGGCTTAGAGAATTAAAGTTGATTTTCATAAAAAATTAGATAATTTCACCGTACTTTTTTTGAATCTACGAAGTATTCGAATAAACAACCAAAATTTCGCCCGTATATTATATGTCACTATCTTAGATGTCACTATCTAAGCTAAATTTAGCTAACTAACCTAAACCTCAACCTAAAATCTTATTCTGAAGACATCTTAACTTATTTTATTTTTTCACTTACAATTACAATAATGTTTGTAAAAATCTCAAAAACAAGCAATGTTTGTTCGAGCAAATATTTTTTTCGTCCAGAGATTTTTTATTTCTTTTCTATGTGTCGCTAAATCATAACAGAGTTGGTCACAAGACCGGTCTTCCGTCCCTCAGCCCTCCCGTGCCCGCGTTGTCGTTGTGGACAATTTTAACGAAAACAGATATTTTTTTATCAGGTTGTTTTTATTTTATCCTAGCACACCTTTACCTAAACATGTTATCTAATATACACATACAACTTACACCAGTGATATTTTTTCTCTCCAGAATCTCGCCTCTTCATCATTAAAGCTCACGCTGTGTTTTATTATTTTTCCTCAGTCTTGTTATTATATCAACTGTGAACGTGTCTCCAAAAACTTGTTCAATAAGTGTCGGCTTTACGTTATGACAGGACTTTCAGTCTCGCTTTTTCATTATTACATCAGTTACAACACAGGAAAGGTGTATTTTTATTTTTGTTCTGAAATGTATTTCGTGTCAACCAATAACAGATGTGTTAGTGATTGGATCGTTACATTACTCAACGATGTAACTAGATGTTTTCAACTGATTCTTTCAGGTTGTAGATGAGAAATTTTTAATCCTGCAATGAGAATAAAAAATTATGTTAAAGTGATTTAGAACACTTTTTACGATGCTTTCCTTGTAGACTACATTATGTTAAAGTAAGCTGCATCACTGAAACCCCTTTTAGTTTATCCTATTACTTTAAATGAGCAATTCTTGTATATAAATTCTATCTCGAAAACGGCTCTAACGATTTTGATAAAATTTTGCATGTAAGTGTAGTTTTTATTTTTAAGTTCCCTACGTGGTTGAATTTGCTGTGGAAACGCACAGTTTTTATCCTATTATACTTTAAATGAGCAATTCTTGTATATAAATTCTATCTCGAAAACGGCTTTAACGATTTTGATAACATTTTGTATTTGGGTGTAGTTTTTATTTTTAAGTTCACCTACGTGGTTGAGTTTGCTGTAGAAACGAACAGTTTTTGGAAAAATTAAATTTAAAGTTGATAATTTTTAACATGGGGTCATATGATTTATAATGATAACAACGAATAATAACGAAAAAGTAAACAAACGAATCATCCAGCTGTTCATAACCAAGCAACTTAAACCTTTTATAGCACGTTGGTAGATTGGAATAGAACAGAGATAATACAATCAATTGAGTGAGTATATACTGCTCATGGACTGCTATCCCCATCTAAAAATCCAAAACAGGCAAACAACTGTGTTTTAGATTATTTATTTATTCTTCATTTTACGGCCTAGGATTTTTTCCAAGAAAGGCCCACAACTTAGAAATATCAAAGCGACAACATGTATTTGTTTACATAAAGGTGTTTTGATGGTTTACATTTACTAAATTTAAATCAGTTTGATGTTTCTTAAAGTTTGCAAGTACGATTTAGAAATAGAGATAAGCAAAATCTCAAAAATCTACAAAGAACAAGTTTAACTTTATTTTATTAGGGCAATGTTTTATTTTATTTAACGTCGCCAAGACAAAAAAACGTTATATTAATTAACTTAATCCACTTCAAACATCAGTTTGTACTTGAATATTTAGATGCTCAGAAATTACAAAGTTAATGAACACTGTGAGAAGTGTTCAATGTTTTCAATGTGAGAAGTGTTGTAATGAAAATACAATATAAACATGTATTTTTGAAAATGTTACTGTTTTCCCCCCGAGCGAAGCTCGGTCCCCAGATATTTTACTTTAATCACTGAAACCAATTTAATGAATATTGCTTTAACCTTTTATAAAGTTTCGGCTTGAAACAACGTAGCCCCACTTAAATATCGAGCATGGACTTTGCTATATCAAACATCGAGCAGCTGAAGTCAATATGAAAGTAGTATGTGATATTAATTTAAATTTTCTCAGAATTGCAACCACAAATATTATAGGGTGTTGATCACACTTGTTTACATGATTATGGTATTTCTACCAATTACACTTTTGTTACGAATGGAATGTTTAAATTCATTTAGGACGAGTAACACCTAACTAGATAATTTTACCTATAACAAACAAATTTAAATTTTTAACATATATTTATACCGTATATCTTTAAACACACGGTCAGTATTTCAGAGATTAATTTGGTACTTTGGTATTATACGGAGGCCACCCTCATACAGCGCGCTGCGGCGGTTGCGTTAAGTTATCATAAATATGTTAGTAGGAGTTTCCTCATTTCGTTACGAATCGAATGATACCAAATGAGTCTTACTTTCGCCCGCCAAAACCCGTTGACAGGTGATGCGCGAACTCCGGTCAACTACCAGACCTGTGCCTACTTGGAGGGGATTTGGCGGGCTAAGTATGACTCATCTGGTATCGTTTGATTTGTAACATAACAAGGGAAGTCCTAATAACATATTTATGATAACCTAACCTAACATAACCACCGCAGCGCGCTCTGTAAGGGTAGCGATTGGATGTGGACGATGGCGGCGGTGACGACTTGAACACTAATGGTGTAGTAAATAAATAAATAAATAAATAAAATTTTATTGTCATTCAGCCCATACAAAGCAATAGACAAAGTCAATGGTATCTTACATTATGTTTATAGCAATAATCCTAATATAAACAAAATGTATTACTAAGTTACCGTACATCATGAATTACATACCTTTCAACAAAAAATTACATCACAGACCATAGAAAACAATGGTATTTCATATAAAACATAACAATAATCCTACTATATACAAAATGTTACACTAATGCAAGATGAATTAATTGTATCAATTAATTTCAACAATATTCAACAATATCACATTTCATCATATCAGAGTGACAGCAGCCTAAATTACAATATCACAGCAAAAGTATTCATTTAAATCATATAAAGGATTACAAGCTAGCCAGTCATGTAATTTTGTTTTAAATATGTTTATTGGAAGATTTTTAAAAGATACTGGTAGCTTATTGTATAGCTTTTGTCCTACAATTTCGTAACTATCCAGAGATTTAGATAATCGGTGGTAAGGAATATAAATGTTGCTACTGTTTCTTGTATTGTGTGAGTGGATACTATTTATCTGTTGTAGCTCTGGCAACTTCTTTTTTGTGTAA
The DNA here is from genome assembly GCA_035578135.1 of Flexamia atlantica. NCBI lineage: Eukaryota > Metazoa > Arthropoda > Insecta > Hemiptera > Cicadellidae > Flexamia > Flexamia atlantica. The sequence continues at coordinate 240,662 of JAQJVK010000099.1, read as the reverse complement.
ATTAGTTGTAAATGTAGTTATATTTGGTGTCCAGCAAAACAGTCTCTCTAATAAACAGTGGCCTCCGTATAATACCAAAGTACCATTAATTTCAGCACATAGAAAACGCAAACCTCAAGTTTTAACAATTATTATTTGTAATTATTATTTGAATTATTTGTAACGAGATTTTTATCAAACTTTACGATCTTAATGGTGATCCACTGGTCAGAGAGAGGGAGAAAATATGGGAGATATTAACGAACCGTGAAAAACTTCGCGAGTCCAAATGAAGGAAGTGATTTTACTTATCGAGATTCATTACAAACCTCTTGCTGTGGTATAAACATTTGCTTATAAGTTTTGTCAAAAAAATAATTGAAACCATTCAGTAATACTACATTTCGATAAAGAAAGTATTTTTCTTTGCAATTGTATTTCATGTGCATTGCTAGAAAGGTTGAACGAAAAAGATTTAAGATTGTGTTTTCATTTAAAAAATGTAATGCGTAACGTAAATTATTTTATACTTGAAATAGGATTACTATATAATAATAGGATTACTGAACCAAATGATTAAATAAATAACGCAAGCTATCTTTTATTGTAATTTTGCGATTTAAGAATCAACTTATAATGAAATTGAATTTCTTATATGAATCAAATTCTAAATTTCATAAACGGAATTTTTACTATTTGGTTTCACATGTTCAGTTTAGAAATTAAACTAATTAAATAGTCCAAACCATTAATAGTCCAATAACCATGTTCACCAGAGTTTGCGTAAATTCAGACAGTTCTGAATCTACGGTCATGTTATAATGTTGCCATGTTATAAAGTTGTAATGTTTTATGTCATGTTATTATGTTGTCGTGTTATGTTAAATTATTATGAATGTGATATGTTGTCATGTTGTAATATTGTCTTGACATGTTGCTATGTCGTGGTTTTTATCTTATGGCAAATGTTGCTTTAAGCAGTCGAGGTCACAAGTTAAAATTATTTATTAGCCAACATCATAAAAGTCACAGATTTCACTCTACGTTCACCCCTCCTCCTTAACTTATATATGAGTTTCCTGTATTAGGGAGTAGTTGCCTAATACTGGAAAAGTAAATGTACGACCACATTTAGTGGTACTTTTTATTTAATTTTTACGTAAAAATAATTATTTTTAGAAAAATTCTCTAGTGAGTGGTGCAATAGTGTAAGTACTCATTATTTTGGTTGTTTTTCTAAAGGTCACTTTTCAACGTCGTAATAGACTTTGTTGTGGACAAGCTGTTTACCGTTTTTCTGTTGACAGACTGTATCAGAATTTGGAAACTTCAAAAGAACATCAAGGCTCTGCTTTATGCCATTTATAATAATTAATTAATAATTATTTCATTTTAAATTATTAGATACTGGCTGATCAACACGGTTTCACCCGTGAAAAAACATAAAAACTTCCCCTGTCTTTTTTTAAGATTAAATTTGTCATACTTCTTAAGGTTGCCATGACAACCTTACATCCTTCCCTATAATTTAACATTAAAACTTTGAAGTACCATAGGGCAAAACCCTTTGGGAATTTTTTAAAACCGTTTCTTAGTGCGCATCTAAGACCCAAGGGGAGCACATGTGCCAAATTTCAACTCTTTAGGTCTTATAGTTTTGGAGATTTGCTGTCCGATAGAAAACCCCTTCTCCTTTATATATATAGATTTTAATTAATCTACTTAAAAACTGTATTTATTTATTTATTAACCTGGAACGCTCTAAGTAAGTTCATAGCGGTATTTCATGAACGTCTACTATATTTAACGAAATTTTATTATGTTTACTTTTCAATTCCATTTAGCACACTTTAAAAGATGAATTCGTTTCAAGAGATTTTCCCTTCCAAATTGATTTATCCTAAAAGGTAAGCCCCATGGGCTGGCCCACCAACATGTTTCTTGGTTACTTCTCTCCAAAACGTGAAGAAACAAAACTTTTTCTGGCTTTCTTTTACTCAAAAACTTATCTTTCATAATCACACTAGAAGTTTATGCTTTTATTTTTTTATTATGCTTTATTTTGCTAGAGGTTTTTTTATACTTACTTAATGTAAGTGGATTTATTAATTTAATAATATATAATATTTGCAAGAGAACATAAGAATAAACAACCGCGTCAATGTTTGATACTATGGAGCTATTAATATGTGAATTAAATGAATCCAACATTTATGAATTAAATTGCTTATACTTAAGAACAATTTTTTTATCAGTTTTTTAAAGAGTTGATTAATGGGATTGAGGCATTAATGTCTTACGAAAAAATGTATATTAGTTCGACTGATCATTTCCTGAATGTTGGAACTTTCAGTAAATCTGATCCAGTGCCTCAATTAAATATTAATTAGCCAAATGTTACACATTTTATTAACGAAACAAAAAATAAAAGCAATTCTTAAAACGTGAAACACATGATGCTATTGGACATTATTTGTTATTAGTATCAAAAATAATAGTAGTTTTTGCAACTATTGTAATAAGAATGTCTTCAAGCCATGAGTGAGATTTTTGCGAGTGATCTAAATATATCACGAGTGGCTTAAAGGCATAATACAATCGTTGCATACACTACTTTACCTACAACCAACAATATACAACAAAATTTTTTCGGGAAGTTAAACAAAACTCATGACTATTGACTACCTATTGATGGAATAGGTCAACTCAAATTTGAAGTTAGGCACATAAGCAGACTTAACCATGAATCGTTGTAGAACAATCAGCTGATGTGATAAGTCAACTCACATCGAAAAACTGAAACATGAATCGTAACGCAACAATCAGCTTTCGTCAAATGCTGTGCTGTCATTGGTCTAGAACCTGTATTCTAAAGTGGCTCCTGTATCATAATACTATGACTAGATAATATACTATATGCAGCTGGTTTGTATTTGGTTAAATAGTAATGTTTATTGTAATACCGTAATTGGTGCTTATTGGTGCAATCTATTGTTTGGTCGTAAATAAAACAATGTGAATTGAACATTGAAAATCTTCTTGATCGTTAAGTAGGTTTACCATAATTTTTCAGAGCCAACCTTGGACACCAAAAGAAAGGGGGGGATGAGAGGAGGGCAAGGGAAACGAAATGGAGTGGTAAAGTTTGGTCCGGTGTAATTCTAAGGGTATCGGCAGACGGGCTACTTTGCTGCCGTTTTTGCGCAGAATTATCGTTTCTGGAATAGGTACTGTTTTTTGAGTATTTCAACGCCAGTGGCATTTTTTAACGCTTCGATCGGGAACGGTCTTAACCCGATTGACTAATTGACCGGCAGGCTATGGGGGATTGACTAAATAACAATGTGTAGACCTTGTGACTAAGCAGAAGACGCTTTTGAGCCGTTGTCGCGCAATGAATTAGCCCGTCGCCGGCCGAGACCCTTTTAGTTTGATACCTGGTGAAACCATAAAATATCCCTTAGTTTCATTTAAAATTTCTTTTGTTTTGAATAAACTTTCTTAAATACTGCTCAAAACTATTTACCTATTCATTTATTTTGGGCGTTTTCCTCTCTTTTTCACACAGTCTTACTAAACCCGGACAAAATTCAACCCCGGACGTTTCCCCGCACGCAAGCCTGAAACCCGGACTGTCCGGGGAAATCCCTGACGTCTGACAAGCCTATCGTTAAGCAACTTTACGGTAAATTTAATCCTCGTTGAGGGTTAAACACATTCAAAACACATTAATTGTGTCCTCAAAGGAGGAGGCTCTATGGATGTCCACGTGACTTCAGGCTGACTTCCGTGTTTCGTCAGGGTTATAATTCGATAAAACACAAATAAATAAAAATTAAGATTACCTTGAACTTTTTTTATAAAGCGACTGTTTTATTTAATGTAATTCAAACTAGAAACTTGTTTGTTTTCAAACAAATTCGCAGCATTAAGTGCCAAGGAATGTAAGTTTTCCTCCACCTACTATTAGTGGAGTGCCTATGGGTTAAAACCTCGGAATACACCAAATCAGAATGAATTTTTTAGATTGAGGCGTAATTCTTTTTTTCATACTTTAAATGAAAATCTTTACCCATTTATATGTTGTGCATTTGATTTTTTCACTATTTTTAATCAAAATTTTAATTTATCACATGTATTTACCATTAAAAATGAACTGTTATTGCCTTATATAATTATTTTCCCCTTATGTTTCTCCATATAACAACTTTAGACCACCTTTATGCGTCATTGGAAGGCAAAAACTTCATTTTCAATGAATTTTTATTTTCGGCCGCCATCTTGGATCCGCCATATTGGTTTCAAACTTTTTTTTCAAATGCAAAGATAGGGTTGTGACCCATCATTTCAAGCTACAATTCAACGCTAAATGCAATGGCGAAATCGGATTTCAAACATTTTGACTCGTTTTCGAGATATTATATATTTAAAATTTTTATTTTGCTAGATTTTACAGGTTTTTTTTCTCCTAATGATAGTACGAATTGATTCATAATTATTTTTCATAAAAGTAACAAAGAATAACCGTAGACTGTTGCTAAATAATTATTACTTAGTTATAATTAATTATCAACTGCCGCCATCTTGGATCCGCCATCTTGAATCCGCCGTATTGGTTACAAAATTTGTTTTTCAAATTCAAAGACTGTGTTGTGACCCGTCATTTCAAGCTAAAATTCAATGATTGCAATGGCGAAGTCTGATCTCAAAGGTTTTGAATCGTTTTCGAGATATTATATATTTAAAATATATGTATTCTACTAATTTTCACAGGTTTTTTTTCTCCGAACGGTAATACGTCCTGATGTATAATAGTTTCTTAAAAAAGTAACAGTGAATAACCGTAGGATTTTACAAAGTATAATTACTTAGTTATAATTAATTATCAGCCGCCATACTGGATCCGCCATCTTTAATCCACCATATTGGTTACCAAGACAAAGACAGTGTTGTGACCTATCATTTCAGCCAATATTCAACGGTGATTGTAATGATACAGTCCGATTTTAAAGATTTTGTCTCGTTTTTGAGATACAATATATTTAAAATGTGTGTTTAAGAATTTTTACAGATTTATAACTAGTAACAATAAAACGTACTGATGTATAATTAGGTTTTACAATAATGACATCGCATAACCGTGGGTTATTACTACTCAACGACTACTTATAGTTGTTCTTATTAGCCGCCATCTTAGATTTGCCATCTTAAATCCGCCATTTGAATTCGCCATCTTGAATATGCCATATTGGATTCCGGAAAATGCATAGGGGCTCGGACTCACAGGGGGCCCGGAATCACACGAAATCGGCAAAAAAAGGGGGCCCGAAATCACACAAGATTAGCAAAAAAAGGTCGCCAGGGGCCCGGATTTCTTAATTGCACAGGGGCCCGAAAATCCTGTCACCGGGCCTGGAGATTGGTCAAAATATTTTTCCTCTATTGGTTATGTTGAACCAACATAGGGGATTTTTATGATTTTTTAAAATGTGAACTGTGAGAGAAACAGCGATCTAATGTGCCAAAAACATACAAAAAATCCAATGTTGGTATAACTCCACAGGACAACCCGCTTGATCTGTCAGGACTGTTTATTGGGGAATTTCCATGATTAATTATTGTTTAGAACATAACATAAAAATATTAACATGTATTTTTATGCTTCAGAAATTATATTTTAATCACCCTTCATTCAAAAAATAGCTCGATACCCATACAGCTACGATCTACGAAGACCCTCGATTTCCTTAAATCAAAACAAATCATGATCAGCTGACTTTTCCTGATCTAAACATTGCTTTCGTTACCCTAACATTGCTTTTCCGTACTCAAAAAAACCTTTCTATACTCAAATAAACGAAGTTCCTATTTTGACTGTTCTATGTTATATCGTTCTATCAGCTGTCTTTAAAAAACAGACCGTACAGCCGTATTATGTTTACATATAAAAAAAATTACTACATTATGAAATGTCAGATTTTTTTCAATGTTCAGTTACTTATTTGCATTGTGTTGAAAAGTCGTCACAAAAGTACCATTTCGGGACTCGATAGTTTTTTACATGTTCGGCTTACATATCACAAGTACCACAATATCTCTACCGAAATGGGCCACTTTGTGACTAGTGAAATATACTGTTTTCTCCTCCATTTTAAATTTTTTGCTTAAAAAACTATGTTAATTTTGAGACCTATCAATACCATAAAATGTCCTAAAAACGACCACTTAAGTTTTAAAAATGGTAACCAATATGGCGGATCCAAGATGGCTGATCCAGTATGGAGGCTGATAATTAATTATAACTAAGTAATGATATAATTTGTAATAGCCGTCGGTTATTCATTTTTAATTTAATAAAAAACTATTATATATCAGCATGTATTATCGTTCAGAGAAAAAAATCTGTAAAAACTAGTAAAATACATATTTTAAATATATAATATCTCGAAAACGAGTCAAAACCTTTCATATCGGACTTGGCCATTACAATCAGCGTTGAATTTTAGCTTGAAAGGATGGGTCACAACACGTATCTTTGCATTTGAAAAAAATTATGGTAACCAATATGGCGGATTCAAGATGGCGGATCCAAGATGGCGAATCCAAGATGGCGACGGATGATAATTAATTATATCTTAGTAATAATTATTTAGCAATAGCCTAAAGTTATTTCTTGTTACTTTTATGAAAAATAATTATGAATTAGTTCGTATTATCGTTAGGAGAAAATAACCTGTAAAATCTAGTAAAATACAAATTTTAAATATATAATATCTCGAAAACGAGTTAAAATTTTCGAAATTGGATTTCACCCTTGCATTTAATGTTGAATTTTAGCTTGAAATGATGGGTCACAACACTACCTTTCCATTAAAAAAATTTTTGGTAACCAATATGGCGGATCCAAGATGGCGGCCGAAAATTGAAACTCGTTGGAAATGAAGTTTTTGCCGTCCAATGATGCATAAAGGTGGTCTAAAATTGTTATATTGAGAAACAAAAGGGAAAAATAATTATGTAAGACAATAACAGTTCATTTTTAATGGTAAATATGTGATAAATTTAAATTTTGATTAAAAACAGTGAAAAAATCAAAAGCACAACAAATAAATGGGTAAAGATTTTCATTTTTAGTATGAAAAAGAGAATTATGCCTCAATCTACAAAATTAATTCTGGTTTGGTGTATTCCGAGGTTTTGGTGATTTTAACGCTCCAGGAACTCCACTATATCTAAAGTCGTCTTTTAGTCCAAGGAATAGAATACTTAATCAAGGGACTAAACTGCTTTTTCTCCCTCGGGAAAATTGGCGTACTCGGCTCCGCATTCGGGGGAAAACTTTCCCTCACGGAGAAAATGTAGCACTTTAGTCCCTAGATGCACAAATAACTATTTCTCTTGAAACATAATGTAGTTGATTTTACATCCACAATATAAATTTTAAAACAAATTAAATCCAGACATAACAATTGGCTGTCTCAAGAAATTAGGAGAGTTTAAAAATCGAAACTCAAAACATTACACTGCCTGAAATGGTGATGTTAAACAAACTCAAAATATTAACTGACGCTGTAACATATTACTCGACTTGATCGTTGCGACAAACGTTACTAATTGAATTGGAGATTATTTTACAACGGACAGTTGGAAAAATAACTCCCAGGGGCATGAAGTATTTTTTTCGCCAGCTAACGGAAGTGAAAAAATTGGAATTTTTTATTAATCCGGTGTATTTTAGATTTAATTTACCGTTAATCACACACCAGTATGATTAATTTCCGTTTTGACAGGCTTGCAATTGGGTAGTATTACGTTTTAGCGAATTTCCTTAAAGGAATAAGCTATTACGGTAGTACTCATGGTAAGACTCTATATATATATCTATATATCTTTTTTTCACAACTTAGGGCTGCTAAAAGTATTTGTAAAAATAATAATGAACTTGAGCACCCTTTTATCATTATTTTATTTTAAAATCACCATACGTGTTTCGGTAATTATACCATCATCACGGTGAATGAAAACTTAACCTTAAATATAAATAAACATCAGTCATATGTATCTTCCTGATAGATAACATTTGTTAATTAATTAATGTACTGGGCTAAGGTGGTTGATTTGCTTTTCTTTATATTTAATATCTTTTCAAAAATTTGGTTTTCTATTTCATTATTTGCTACATTTAATATGTCCGTTTGATTCTGTTTTCTGTGCAAATAAATTTGTAATTCTTCTTTTGTGTCCATTTTCGGACCTTTGACTTCGTAATCTAAAATTTTAAATTTTTATTAATGCACTGGTAATTGGGATCTGTTTGTAAAATATGCTCTGCAAAAGACGATTTTTGACTGGTCAAGTTGTTTGAGCGTATGGCTTGAATATGTTCTTTAAATCTGGATTTAAAGCTTCGCCCTGTTTGTCCAATATAAAACTTGTTACAGTCACTGCATGTTATTTTATAAATACCAGATTTTTCGAATTTATTTGACAATGAGTTTTTTGGATTGGTGAGCTTGTTTAACATTCCAAAACCATTGTTTCTTGTTTGTAGCTTAATTTATAATTTGAATTTGTGAATGTTTTTTATTGCTTTGTTCAGGGTTGAGCTATATGGTAAACATATGAATTCAGCTTTTTTGTTCTCATTTGTGATGTTTTCTTCTTTTTTCTTTTTATTTTCAATCATTTTGTCGATTAAGTTTGGTTTGTAGCCATTTTTCATTGCAATATATTTTATGGTGTTTTTTCTATATATATATATATATATATATATATGTCTGTTAACACGATAGCGGCCGTAAATATGGTCCGATCTTAATGAAATTTGGTACAGACGTGTAAAGTGGTAATCACTCGGACGAGTTCGTGAACCAGCCCAATCGGACCACCGGAAGGGGGGGTAAAGGGGGATAAACCCCCCCAAAAATGGGTTTTTTGAGTTTTTCACATAGAGAAATTACATTTATCAACTTTTTGTTGGCACCATTGAATTCAGCTCAAAAAACAAACAATTTAGTATTTTGAATTACTGCTCTATGTCCATTGGTTACCGAGAAATTGAAAGTGGTAAACACAGTACGTTGTCTCAATGTTAACCTTATGGAAAATAAGTAAAATAAGTAAACACAGTACGTTGTCCCAAAGTTAAACTTATGGGAATAAGTAAAATTCTATATCTCGCTTATTTCTCAACATATCTTGATAAAACTTGGTAAATGGCTTCTTCTAGTTCAGGTCTATTAAATATTGAATTAAAACCAACCAGTTTAAACATCCCTGTAGCAGCAAACCTGCATACTCATTCCCCATGTTATTCTTATGGAGCTTACAAAAACTAGTCAAATCTCGCTATGTTGGATTAAAATATGTTGTTTTGCATTTGAAATTCGCTGAGTATGCAGGTCTGCTGCAACGGGGGTATTTGTAATACCACCCAATACATTGTAATGCCTCCTTGCTTCGGCATTAAATTTAAAAACATGTTACTTTCTTTCGTTCACCAGATGCATTTAGGCTAGAAAAAACAACTTGGATATCTCAACTCGATTTGAAAAAATGGAATATTTATTTAACTTTTAAAATCTCATTGACTTAACTACTACAGGGAATGTATTCACCTCAAAATAAATATCCTAGAATAAAATAGACCATCGGAAAAGTTTCCCGCGAAAGTGTCTATGATGTTTTCTTCTCGAATATTTAATCTATATATTATCTATATATTAATCTATATATTAATACGCAAGCGGTTTTCTTTTCACAGTCCAACCGCAGTATCGGCTGGACGGATTTTAACGTTTGAGGTGTCAAATTAAAGGGATTTTTATGTAGATTTGCCAACAAGTCTCAGAATGTTTAAAAAGGGCGTCACTAAAGTACAGTAAAGGGCTGAAGTTTCGGAACAATGGCGCTATTCATGGACATTTGAGCAAGCTCAGTTTACTTTGTTTACAAACTGAACATATGGCCAAGCTCTGAAATTAACCACAGACTGCAGCAATTATAATTAATTTTTCGAAAAGAGCAGTTTCAAGGCGACATAGTGTCACATTTCAGAAAAAAGAAGACATGTAAAAATGAAGATGTTCCCAATCGTTTACGTTTACCGGAAACTCCTGCGGTAGATAAAATTAACTTCAAAAGTATCAGTAGTTAAGCTATAATATTGTTAATGAATTTAGCCCTTTAATTTAACTTTAAAAGAATATAAGTAGGATGATTATTCTTCATTCTTTTACTATATGTTTTTTGCTCGATTTCGAACTACGTGTTATCTAGTTTAATTGAGAATGCATCAGTTCCTTTTTGGAGATTGAGTAATACAATTTCAATAGCCTTCTTCTAAAACAATAATTTTTCTTGTCAATAACATTAATGTCGACTGTAAGGACTTAGTGTTCTCGAGAATGCGATAAAGTGCATGGCATTTCCCCCGGGGAGATATAAAGTCGTGTTTAGAATAACCAAACCACTACTTTACGTTAGACGGACTCTCATACAGCACTTTTCACAAATCTGTATAAGGATGGTGTTGAAAACTTGAAAATGGTAACGTAGTTAGGATCTAAAGAGCTGTTCAATGAAAAAAAAAACTCTTCTTTAGTACAGTACACATTTAGTAAATTTAATTCCTGGCTACAGTAACACGCGAATCCAGGTAAGAATAAATTTGTATCTCTCTAGCAGTTTGATCCATCAATCAAAAGACAAAATTTGTTGAAATCATATCATAGTTGTATTTGATTGATTGTCTTTTAGATAGTATATTTTATAGATTAACATATTTTTACACATTTTAATTTGCCTTACAACGAATAATAAAAATATACATTAATTTAATTTAAATCAAAATTGATCATAGGTTTATTGTGACTGTAAGGTAATTCTAACAACATTTATAGAACATTTTACTCGGTTAAAGATGATTTTAATAATGACATACTTTGGGATTTATTAATAAAATGCTTCTTTATTACTGTCCCACCTTCATATTGTCCAGACCTAGTCCGGAACTGCTTTAAAACCTTGGGCTATGACTGAATATAGCCCGGGATTTGAACCCTCTCATATCTGTTACTGCTATTACTTAAAAGCAGTAGCCAATTTTATAGGACCTAAAACATTTATCAAAACTTTTAGATTTTGTGAGGAAGTTTCCTCGAGCACTAGACCTTAACAAGGGTTGGTAAGGGTTCTAAGTGAAATCGTCCGGATATCCAGTCACTTACATTTATTCACACAGTTCAAATAATATATACACCATATCGATGGCTAAGTTCTAACCCCACGTATCTCATGAGTTACTTTTTCAGGAGAAAGAAAAAAAGAAAAAAAATTCTAACATCACGTATCTTAATTAAATCCATTAATTTCACACAATCTTAACAACACGTATCTCATATTTAACTTTACTAGATAACACGTAGCTCGAAATCGAGCAAAAATCATATTGTAAAAGAATGAAGAATTATCAGCCTATGCCTACTTATATACTTTTAAAGTTTAATCAAAGGGCTAAATTAAGTAACATAATTATAGATTAACTAAACTGAAACTTTAAAAATTAATTTTATCTAACACAGGAGTTTCCGGTAAACGTTAACGATTGGGAACACCTTCATTTCCCCATAACCTATTTTTTCTGAAATGTATATTTATCACCGGAAAAAGATCAAACTCTGCTTACAGCAACATGTAGCTGACCGAGAGTAAACACTGGCACGTAATGACTTCCTTTGTTTAGTGATTGCCGCTGCACCTTATTGATAATTATCGCCAAAACAGAGATTGCAGGGAGCGGCTGTCTTTATAGGCATAACCTTTCCTTTGTGGCAAAACGCGTAAACGAAGCACTATCTCTATCAGTCTTTTCATTCTTCAAATGCAACCCACTACAATGAAAACATGTTTAGTTCATTTTGTCTGAGGTTGGAAGGAGCATCAAATGGTACATCGGGAGGGTGATGCCAGCGGTTGCGATCGTGTTCTTTCCGACTCCTCCGACCGGTCAATGTTTGTTTTCTTCTTATAGGTGGCATCATAAATGCAGCAAATCCAAAAATAGATTTGCCCAGATTAATATAACTTCAAAAAACACTATGAGATATCGTAAACTACATTGTAAAACTGGTACCTGCAATATTAATTTAAGAGCTTTAAAAACTTCATAACATAACCTAAATTACATAAGAAATCTTTAAAAAAAAAGTAAACTGTTGAAAACAAAGCCAAACCAGCTGTAAAAATAAGTTTATCTGTAGAACTATTTCAGAGCTTGGCCATATGTTCAGTTTGTAAACAAAACTGAGCTTGCTCAAATGTCGATGAATAGCGCCACTGTTCCGAAACTTCAGCCCTTTACTGTACTTTAGTGACGCCCTTTTTTAAAATTCTGAGACTTGTTGACAAATATACATAAAATTCCCTTTAATTTGATACCTCAAACGTTAAAATCGGTCCAGCCGTTATTGCGGTTGGACTGTGAAAAGAAAACCGCTTGCGTATTAATATATAGAAGATTTTTATTCAATAATTTTGAGAAGAAATATATTTCAGATATGTGTCTTTTTAGAAGATAAAAAAACAGTTCTGCCAAATGTGAGATACATAGTAAAATATTTCCCTTTGCATTCCAAATAATTTGTTAAAAGATTTTGAGATATGTGGTGTTAAAAGTTTCAAAGACAGTTTTACCAAATGTAAGGTACGTGGTGCAAAATTTTTCCATTTTTACCAACTTTCCAAATAGCTTTTAAGATACAGGCCGTTATAGTTTTGTTCCCGATAGTCTTTACTACTGATTGCCGTACTTTTCTCAAAACAGCAAAATTGAGATACGTGGGGTTAAAACTTAGCCATCGATATACAAGATCCAATCACTAGTTTGTAGTCTTGACATGGACTTCGGGAACCAGCTCACCGCGTCCGTAGATAGATCAATCTAGTCGCTTCTGTGATACCCCGGGGGGTTATTGCCACGCCGTCGAGCTCCTCCTCCTGTGTATCACACAGTGAGCTCAGATCCCTGGCTTGCGCTCTCCTTCCGAAGACGATTCTGGCCCCACGGCCCATAGTGCAAGAAAATTGTGCAAAATTTAGCGTGATTGCGGAATTTTAATTTAGCAGGCTGAAAATTGGTGGAAAGGTTGCAAATAAAGCTGGGATCATCATACTAAAATTCCCAAAAAATCCCACTTGGGCAACATGCCGCCATCTTGAAAAAACAATTTCCGGTCCGTGTTTCTCTGAACATTTTTTTGATTAACACGAAAACCATAAGAGATATGAAAAAGTGTAAATGACGTTTTTTGTAGAAAATAAAATTTCGAATAAAATGAGTGTAAATATGTACAGGAAATATTGATTATATCTGTTGATAATATTAATTTTCTAAAATGTTGTAATTCAGATACCACTGCCATAAGGAATACATGTAAAATTTGATGTAAAATATACTCCCTAGGGTACGAATCCATTTAGCCTCAATGAATAATAAATTATATTCATAGAATCCTGATGGAAATTCCAGTTATTTGCACCTCAATCATCAAAATTGGTTCACAATAAAAGCATGAGTAGGCTCACAAAAAATGATTCCTTATGATAACATTTATTTGTAAAAATTCCTTAAGGAATATCCTTTTTGCGAGCTTACCCACGCCTTTATAGGGAACCGATTTTGATGATCGAGGTGTCAAATAACTGAAATTTTTATCAGGATTCTAAGGGTATAATTTATTATTCGTTGAGGTTAAATGGATTCGTCCTCTAGGGAATGTATTTTACATCAAATTTTACATGTATTCCTTATGGCAGTGGTATCTGAATTACAATGTTTTTTTTAGAAAATTAATAATATCAACAGTTGTAATCAATATTTTATGTACATATTTATACTCATTTTATTGGAAATTTTATTTTCTACAAAAAACTTCATCTACACGTTTTTCATATCTATTATGGTTTTCGTGTTAATCAAAAAAAATGTTCAGAGAAACACGGACCGGAAATGGGGTTTTCAAGATGGCGGCATGTTGCCCAAGTGGGATTTTTTGGGAATTTTAGTATGATGATTCCAGCTTTATTTGCGACCTTTCCACCAATTTTCAGCCTGTTAATTAAAATTCCAGAATCCGTCACTATTTTCCTGCACTACCAGAACTTAGCCCAGCGGATCCTCGTACCCCACGCTACGGTACTTGCAGAGAAGACCTCCTGGCGGCGCGCTCGCTCAGAAGATAGCTGTGGGACGGTCTAATCGGGTTACTGCCCAAACGTATACTGACGATAGTAACTTACTAATCGCCCTGTATTCCAAACAAAACTGGAGGGAGGAAACTACATGAAGTCGTTTCCCCCACTCCTTTACTACGACTCACAAACCAGTTAACTGCTGGGGGCTCAGCACGCCCATCCAGCGTGCCGGGGGCTCAACACGCCCATGCGAGGTGTCAGGGGCTCAGCATGCCCGTCCGACGTACCGGGGGCTCAACACGCCCATGCGAGGTGTCGGGGGCTCAGAACGCCCATCCGACGTACCGGGGGCTCAACACGCCCTTCAGGTCTTCCGCAGGCTCAGCACGCCCATGCGGGGTGTCGGGGGCTCAGAACGCCCATCCGACGTACCGGGGGCTCAACACGCCCTTCAGGTCTTCCGCAGGCTCAGCACGCCCATGCGGGGTGTCGGGGGCTCAACACGCCCATCCGACGTACCGGGGGCTCAACAAGCCCGTCCGGTCTTCCGCGGGCTCACCACGCCCATGCGGGTGCTGGGGGCTCAGCACGCCCGTCCAGCGTACCGGGGGCTCAACACGCCCTTCCGGTCTTCCGCGGGCTCAGCACGCCCATGCAGGGTGCTGGGGGCTCAACACGCCCATCCGGTGGGTCGGACCGCTAGGGCCCAACTGCCTTCCTGGTCCCCAAAGTCCGCCTTATATGCCCGCTGTCCCCACCATTGGGCACCATGATGCTCCATCCTCCCCTCCAGTGAGTACCAGGAGGTACTCGGGTACCTGGTGCTCGTGTACCGTCGAGTGTTCGGGTACCACAGGGTTCCTGGGCACCGTGAGGCCCTTGGGTACTGTGAGGTGTTGGGCTGCTTTGGGGCGCTCGGGTACCATGGATGTTCGGGTACCCTGGGATACTCAGGAGCAGTTGGGCTCGGGTACCGTAAGGTGTTGGGTACCCTGGGGGTGCTCTGGGTTCCCCTTCTCCTGAATGTTAATTTAGAAATAGTGTAGGTTATTTTGTGGGTTTACCTGATTGAACCCCTGAACTTGGTTGATATTTACTCGGTACCTTGGTAAGGTCTTGGTTACCCTTTGGGGGTGTTAAAACACTTCATTACAATTTGTTGTCTAAAAGATTTATCAAAGTTTTGAGTAAAATGTCTACTAGGGAAATTTCGGGATAACAATTTTAAAATGGCTAAAGAATACAATATGTATGTAATAATTTACATGTACAACGTGAGAAATATACTAAGTTTAAAATATCCACAATTGGGATTTTTCTCATTTTTGGCTTGTACTAGGGCAATAAAATGTCTATCTTCTCCTAGTCCTATATGATATTATTAACATGGGACTGGGGCCCCCCATGGGACATGGGGGTTTTTCACTGCGTCTGTGAAACTGCATCATAGAAAAAGTCTAAGCACACAGTTAGAAAAGTCTAAGCTCACCGTTAGAAAAGTCTATTTTTTTGTAGATGTGCACAATCCCATTATGATTTTCCAGAGTTTATGAGAATTGCCGAGAAATGCTTTTGAGATAATAACAAATTTACAAGGGCTTTATAAGTTGCAATGTTGATTACGGACTTATCACAAAAACTAAACGAATGCAGTTACATGTTTCATCGAAGCAATGAGTAAAACTAAATTTAAATATTTTCCGGTTGAATCTCAATTGAAGTGGAATCTATAGTTTACATAATATAAATAGGCATGTTTTAGGTATTGTGGTTATAAAAAGTTTTTCAGTAGGTCAACATAAATTTATAATTTAGTCTTTAATTCATAATGAATTCATCATTAAACACCGTTATTGAAAATCATTACATTGTTTGCAACTTTTAATATGACCAATAACGAAACGCTAATGCTTGGAATATTTAAGGTTTAATGGGCGCGCTCAATCGAGCGGACGATAAGAAATGTTGAGAAAAATTAACGAACGGTGAAAACTGCACGGGCAGGAGCCCGTCCTCATTAGGAAATGAGGGAAGCGGTTGTGACATCATTCGCCCTCTTCACTTTCGCTCGCCTCAATATGTTGTATATTAATATTTTTACAGCCATAAAGTGAACATATTTACAGTACCTCGTAATTAAAATCCACGATTTGATAAATAATGAAATGAGGTGTTAGTGTTGAAGCTAGGGTTTAGTGGTTTTACAAAGAGGTTATAGCTCTGCAATGTCAGACGGAGGAGTGGCTGCTAGAGCGAGGTCCGGAGACGCCACACGAGGACGGCACTCCGAGTCCACAACACTTCCTGCCACCAGAGGACATTAGTGTCAGTCCACTGTAGCCTTGTAATGTGCCACAGACGGAGGAATGTCTGCTAGAGCGAGGTCCGGAGACGCCACACGAGGACGGCACTCCGAGTCCACAACACTTCCTGCCACCAGAGGACATTAGTGTCAGTCCACTGTAGCCTTGTAATGTGCCACAGACGGAGGAGTGGCTGCTAGAGCGAGGTCCGGAGACTCCACACGAGGACGGCACTCCGAGTCCACAACACTTCCTGCCACCAGAGGACATTAGTGTCAGTCCACTGTAGCCTTGTAATGTGCCACAGACGGAGGAATGTCTGCTAGAGCGAGGTCCGGAGATGCCACACGAGGACGGCACTCCACGTATACAACACTTCCTGCCACCAGAGGACATCAGTGTCAGTCCACTGTAGCCTTGTAATGTGCCACAGACGGAGGAGTGGCTGCTAGAGCGAGGTCCGGAGACGCCACACGAGGACGGCACTCCGCGTCCACAACACTTCCTGCCACCAGAGGACATTAGTGTCAGACCACTGTAGCCTTGTAATGTGCCACAGACGGAGGAGTGGCTGCTAGAGCGAGGTCCGGAGACTCCACACGAGGATGGCACTCCGCGTCCACAACACTTCCTGCCACCAGAGGACATTAGTGTCAGTCCACTGTAGCCTTGTAATGTGCCACAGACGGAGGAGTGTCTGCTAGAGCGAGGTCCGGAGACGCCACACGAGGACGGCACTCCGCGTCCACAACACTTCCTGCCACCAGAGGACATTAGTGTCAGACCACTGTAGCCTTGTAATGTGCCACAGACGGAGGAGTGGCTGCTAGAGCGAGGTCCGGAGACTCCACACGAGGATGGCACTCCGCGTCCACAACACTTCCTGCCACCAGAGGACATTAGTGTCAGTCCACTGTAGCCTTGTAATGTGCCACAGACGGAGGAATGTCTGCTAGAGCGAGGTCCGGAGATGCCACACGAGGACGGCACTCCACGTATACAACACTTCCTGCCACCAGAGGACATCAGTGTCAGTCCACTGTAGCCTTGTAATGTGCCACAGACGGAGGAGTGGCTGCTAGAGCGAGGTCCGGAGACGCCACACGAGGACGGCACTCCGCGTCCACAACACTTCCTGCCACCAGAGGACATTAGTGTCAGACCACTGTAGCCTTGTAATGTGCCACAGACGGAGGAGTGGCTGCTAGAGCGAGGTCCGGAGACGCCACACGAGGACGGCACTCCGCGTCCACAACACTTCCTGCCACCAGAGGACATTAGTGTCAGTCCACTGTAGCCTTGTAATGTGCCACAGACGGAGGAGTGTCTGCTAGAGCGAGGTCCGGAGACGCCACACGAGGACGGCACTCCGCGTCCACAACACTTCCTGCCACCAGAGGACATTAGTGTCTGACCACTGTAGCCTTGTAATGTGCCACAGACGGAGGAGTGGCTGCTAGAGCGAGGTCCGGAGACTCCACACGAGGATGGCACTCCGCGTCCACAACACTTCCTGCCACCAGAGGACATTAGTGTCAGTCCACTGTAGCCTTGTAATGTGCCACATACGGAGGAGTGGCTGCTAGAGCGAGGTCCGGAGACTCCACACGAGGACGGCACTCCGCGTCCACAACACTTCCTGCCACCAGAGGACATTAGTGTCAGTCCACTGCAGCCTTGTAATGTGCCACAGACGGAGGAGTGGCTGCTAGAGCGAGGTCCGCAGACTCCACACGAGGACGACACTCCGCGTCCACAACACTTCCTGCCACCAGAGGACATTAGTGTCAGTCCACTGCAGCCTTGTAATGTGCCACAGACGGAGGAGTGGCTGCTAGAGCGAGGTCCGGAGACTCCACACGAGGACGGCACTCCGCGTCCACAACACTTCCTGCCACCAGAGGACATTAGTGTCAGTCCACTGCAGCCTTGTAATGTGCCACAGACGGAGGAGTGGCTGCTAGAGCGAGGTCCGCAGACTCCACACGAGGACGACACTCCGCGTCCACAACACTTCCTGCCACCAGAGGACATTAGTGTCAGTCCACTGTAGCCTTGTAATGTGCCACAGACGGAGGAGTGGCTGCTAGAGCGAGGTCCGGAGACACCACACGAGGACGGCACTCCGCTTCCACAACACTTCCTGCTACCAGAGGACATTAGTGTCAGTCCACTGTACCCTTGTAATGTGCCACAGACGGAGGAGTGGCTGCTAGAGCGAGGTCCGGAGACTCCACACGAGGACGGCACTCCGCGTCCACAACACTTCCTGCCACCAGAGGACATTAGTGTCAGTCCACTGTAGCCTTGTAATGTGCCACAGACGGAGGAGTGGCTGCTAGAGCGAGGTCAGGAGACTCCACACGAGGACGGCACTCCGCGTCCACAACACTTCCTGCCACCACAGAACATTAGTGTCAGCCCACTGCAGCCTTGTAATGTGCCACAGACGGAGGAGTGGCTGCTAGAGCGAGATCCGGAGACTCCACACAAGGACGGCACTCCGCGTCCACAACACTTCCTACCACCAGAGGACATTACTGTCAGTCCACTGTAGCCTTGTAATGTGCCACAGACGGAGGAGTGGCTGCTAGAGCGAGATCCGGAGACTCCACACGAGGATGGCACTCCGCGTCCACAACACTTCCTGCCACCAGAGGACATTACTGTCAGTCCACTGTAGCCTTGTAATGTGCCACAGACGGAGGAGTGGCTGCTAGAGCGAGATCCGGAGACTCCACACGAGGACGGCACTCCGCGTCCACAACACTTCCTGCCACCAGAGGACATTAGTGTCAGTCCACTGTAGCCATGTAATGCCCCCCAGACGGAGGAGTGGCTGCTAGAGCGAGGTCCGGAGACTCCACACGAGGACGACACTCCGCGTCCACAACACTTCCTGCCACCAGAGGACATTAGTGTCAGTCCACTGTAGCCTTGTAATGTGCCACAGACGGAGGAGTGGCTGCTAGAGCGAGGTCCGGAGACTCCACACGAGGACGGCACTCGGTCCACCTGGACGGCACTCCGCTTCCACGCCGAGAGACAGCACTTCCTGCCACCGGACGACGTCCTGGAGGTGCGGTGTGACGTCGCGGCGCCTCCCTTGCCCTCGTCCTCCGTCCGCACCCACCTCCACCTCGCCGCGCCGCCCTCCTCCTCCAACCAGAAACTTGCTCAACAGACCTACAGGAACCGAGGTATCTCACCTATTGAAAAATATATTGCGAGAATGAATTTTGAAATATATTATCTTTTCAGGTATTCTCAAGGGAAATATTTTGGAAAGTTCATCCATAACCTCTTGCTCGCGGTGTATGTTAAATGGCAACGTACCCATGGAAAACAGATACTTTAATTTCAGCTACGTCATGTTTTTAGGCTATTTGTTGTTTTTGGCCAAATAAGTTGTTTGTGAGCAGGGATTTTTGCATCAAGTAATTGTTGTAGTAAAGGGGCTTCGCCATTATTTTCTCATCCCAGGAAGGGCGATAGTGAATCGGTGGCACCGTCGGAAGCGGACCGTACTGCGATGTTGGGAGTTCGACTCCGCACTCTTGACGATGCGAGTCTCGTTTAGCATTGTTTTTAACAGGCCCCAACGTCTTTTGAACAAATAAAAAGACCAAAATAAGATGATACATTAGATACATTAGATGGCTATCCTATAAACCAATTAAGGGATAGACCTCGTTAATCGTATTTTAAGTAAATGTGAATACTTACTTACATAGGTGGATTAGGTAATGTATCTATTTGTAATAAATATATATTTTGTGACGACTTCCCAAAAAGGGTTTTCTTTATCGGCACAAGTCAAGTGTTTAAATGGTTTTGAATGTCATGATGACGTTTGAAAGACCTGATGGTCCGGTTTTCAGGGCACACAAGCCATTAATGGATTCTTGATCGCGGATACGTTCTACGAAAAAGCAAGTTTGTTTGTTCTCGGAACAACTATAATCAAACATTTATTAACTAATTTTAACGGATCGGTAATTAAGATTCTGGTAAACAACGTTTGACAACTTGAGCAGAAAATTTGATCGGGAATAAAACACTTTCCGGAACGGTCTTAATTACAAACTGAAAAACAAAACAACTGCTCGAGAACTAAACAAAATTTTATGAAAAACAAAGTAATTAAAACTCAGTTAATCTAGCTTGACTGCCATCCTTTGTTGTAAGTTCAATTAATTACGCGCAGAGCTCAACGTAGACTAAACTTTGCAGAGTTTTGAGGTAGTAGTTTTCTTAGTTGCTCAGGTATTTAAAACATTATGTTGAACACCTACTATTTTGTTCAGTGGTGCCAACATTTTAGAATTTTCTCCTTTAATATACAGGGGTGCTGAAAAGTCCCGGAACGGCTAAATATTTTTTAAACAGAATTGGTTTGAGAAATCAAACTTTGCACATTCACTCTTATGTAAAAAAACTACTTTCTGAGGTATTTACTGGCTCTTGGCCCCCAGTGGGGGACGGCCCACAAGGAGTCGGTACAAAATCTTAAACATAAGCATAGGTCGATATACACATCATTTTAAAGGGCTAACCAAGTAGAGTTCACTGCCGCAAACCGCACTTCAAAAGGTTCATTCATTACAAAATGGCGGCTGATCAAAAATCTAAAGGAAATACACAGTGTTCGCTTAAAGATTGTTTAAAAATTGTTTACAGACTATGTCTGAAGGATCTAAACTCCGAATTGTATGTCAGACCTAAACGCCTATCTTTTAGGATGCCGTAGAGGATATTACGTCCAAGGGGGGATGGCCCACAAGGAGTCTGTGTAATATCTTTAATGTAAGCATAGGTCAATATGCACATCATTTTAAAGGTCTAATCAAATAGAATTCAATGCCACAAACCGCATTTCAAAATGATTATTGGTTACAGAATGACGGGTGATTTAGGTTTTCAACAAAAATACATAGGCTTAGGTTTGATACGCAATTTGATTTATTCAAACTTTTATTCCAACCCCCCTCCCAACAAACCTAAGCCTATGAATTTTTGTTAAAAATTTCATCCGCCATTTTGTAACAAATTAACCTTTTGAAGTGCAGTTTGCGGCATTGAACTCTACTTGATTAGCTCTTTAAAATGATGTGCATATCAACCCATGCTTACTTTTAAGATTTTGTACCGACTCCTTGGGGCCGTCCCCCACTGGGGGCCAAGAGTCAGTAAACACCTCAGAAAGTAGTTTTTTTACATAGGAGTGAATGTGCAAAGTTTGATTTCTCAAACCAATTCTGTTCAAAAAATATCTAGCCGTTCCGGGACTTTTCAGCACCCCTGTATTATAATCACATGTTTAAAAAAACTTAAATTGTATTTTGTGGGTACCTATAGATCTACTTTGAAATATTAACTTAAAACTTTAAGCATTTATATAAAACTTTTAACACTCTTAGGTTAAAGCTCTAAGCTGCACGTCAGCTATTTCATTTACAGGTAATGTTAAGTAATATACCGGGTGTTCCATAATAGTCCCCCCCCCCCAACTTGTTCCTATATTTGTTCGAATATCAGTCCCACACCATCCCCAAAACACTGTTGGGTAGTTAATACTTCATTTTGAGTGGGTACACAATTCTGGCCGCCATCCTGGAACCACCATATTGAATCCAAAATATTTTTTTCAAATGTAAAAGTGGTGTTGTGACCCATCAAATCAAGCTAGATTTTTTTCACTCATTATAATGCCGCAATCCATTTTTTAATATCTCGATTGGTTCTCAAGGTATGAGTACTTTCAATTAATTTATTTTCAACCAATGTAAACATTAAAAATTGATAAAATAGGCCTATAACCACAAAATAATTCTAGATAGTGACGAATAACCACCATCAGTCATTGTGGAGTTTTCCACTCAACCAAGGCCACACTACACTACAGGCCGGAGTCTCCCCCCCTCCTCCCTGATGCCACGTCACTACACCGGCCGAACTACTGGCGCTGTGTTGGAAATAACAACTAAAATCATACGAAAAACGTAAACATTTACCAAAAAATTATGACATTAGAACATTGAAATGTAAACAATAAGAAACAAAACTGTCAAATTTCCAATAAATCATCTGATGAAAAGTAAACAAATTACTTGCGTGTAATGTTTACCGGTTTTTAAGATTATGAAATAAAGTCATGTTTTCTTTAAAAATGTTTTCAACGTATTTGGTTATTCATTGATTAATGCAGATTCGAAAAATAATGGTTTCTAAACGAAAACTGAAACGAATTACTTAGGGCACGATAGTTTTAAGAGTGCGACAGTGAATCGCCATAAGAGTACATTATAAAAGCGTCTGCGATTCCATCTGATAATGTGACGTCACCAAAAAAGGACTCCGGCCTGTAGTGTAGTGTGGCCTTGACTCAACTTTAACCAATGTACATTTTTTGGTCGCCATCTTGGATCCGCCATTTTGAAATGAGGTAAGTTATTTCAAACAGAGAGATGGTATTGCGACACATCATTTCAAACTAACTTTTTACGCAGAATTCAATGCCGCTACCCTATAAAACTTAATTTTTCGAAAATACATATTTTTTGAGATTTTATTATAAACTTGTCAATATCTTGAAAAATATACACAATAATTGAAAACTGGTTGCGGCATTAAATTCAGCGTAAAAACCTAGTTAAAAATTAAGGGTCACAATACCAACTTCATATTTGAAATAACGGTATAATTGCTTATAGATACAATGAATTATAATTATTCATTAAATTTCTGTTCCAGGGAGCACTGCCCTCTTCTCCACCGTCCTGATAACCACCTCGATGATCTCGGCCTGCTTATGACATTGCATATCATATGAATTCACTCTGACTATATAATGCAAATATATTTTACATACCACAACCGAGAGCTGTGTACTTCTAAAGAGAAATTTATTTGCAATTTAATTACATTTCCCTTTCGCTGTTTTCATGGAGTAAAGAAAATTAAATTAAAACAGTTTTTTTCTTTTTATGAAGGTGCAGCTCACTGTTGTAATTTTTGATTAATTTTCATATAAAGAGGTTGTGTAATTTTATATCAACGACTCCACCAATTTATAACGTTATTTAACTGTATTTAAAAGTAAGCTAATAATTAAATTTTGTATGGATGTTAATCGATTAGCCTTTCTTAATGCTAATGTATGTTGTAAAGATTGTCAACATTGCCAATGTAATCAAAACCAAAATCATCTGTAACCAAAATATATAAAAAATCAAAGTTTGCTGTGTTTATTTTTATTTTTTATGTTTACTAACATTACATTTTTTAAATATTCTTGTTGATGATAGCCTAAGGCCCGCATTACACTATCAAATATTTTATAAAAGATTCTTTTTAGCGAATTTCCCCTATAGGGAAGAAGCTATTACCGTAGGTCTCATGGTAAGACCTAAGCCTGAGACCATGATAACTTTTCGTTTTGGGGCCCCCAGAAGCAAAAAACACCATTCGTTCAAATTTCTATATATATATATATCTATATATATATATATATATATATATATATATATATATATATATATCTATGTGTCTGTAAGCACGATAGCGCTCGCAAAAATGGTCCGATCTGAATGAAATTTGGCACAGGTGTGTAAAGTAGTAATTATTCGGATGAGTTCGAAAACCAGCCCGATCAGACCACTGGAAGGGGGGTAAAGGGGGGTAAACCCCCCCAAAAATGGGTTTTTTGGGTTTTTCACATAGAAAAATAAAAATAATCCAATTTTGTTTGGCACCATTGAATTCAGCTCAAAAAAACAAACAATTTAGTATTTTGAATCATTGCTCTATGTCCATTGGTTACCGAGTTATTGAAAGTGGTAAACACAGTACGTTGTCCCTATGTTAACCTTATGGGAAATAAGTAAAATTCTATATCTCGCTTATTTCACAACATATCTTAATAAAACTTGGTTTGTGTCCTCATTTAGATGAGATCTAATGCATTTTAATCTAAAATCCCTGATATTTCCATTTTTATGGCAGCAAACCTGCATACTCATTTCCCATGTTATCCTTATGGGAAATAAAAAATTCTATATCTTCCTTATTTCTTAACGTATCTTGATAAAACTTTATATGTGGCTTCATCTAGTTGAAATATACTGGATTATGGCCGAAAATACCCTATTTTTACATTTTCATGGCAGCAAACCTGCATACTCATTCTCCATGTTAACCTTATGGGCAATAAAAAAAGTTATGTAGCTTGCTCATTTCTCAAAATATTGTGATAAGAACTGGCATGGGGCTTCATACAATTAATATCTACTTGATTATGGTTTAAAATACCCAAATCATCAAATTCCTGAGGCAGCAAACCTGTGTACTCTCTTTCCCAATGTTAACCTTATGAGAGGTAAATAAAATTGGATAGCTTTCTTATTCCTCAACATATCTTGATAAAACATGTTATTTGGCTTGATATAGTTTAGATATATTGGATTGTAGCCTATGATAACTCATTTTCAAATTTCTGTGGCAGTAAACCTGCATTTTTCCATACTAATCTTATGGAGAATAATTTATTTTTGAATAGCAATTGTGGGCATTAGGCAAGTCACAGGATGAGGGAAAAGGGCTCAAATTAAATGTACTGTAATTTCTTAAAGTTTGCTGGAAAACAAAAAATAACATAAAATTAATGCCATTTAAGTAGCATTGGGATCTAAAACGTCTGCTTTGTTTACATTAAAACATGTGAGCTGATGTTTGATTCAAAGCCATATGGTGGATACAGACATATGACTTATTCAAAGGCCAGATAACTAATATGTCAAATAAATATATTGTAATGAATACAGATTTTTACTGATGATGTTTATGAAATTTTTTACTCAAACTTAAACAGCTGGTCATTTCTCTATATGATTAAATTGGAAAAGCCAGCTGTTTTGAAGTTTTGAACATTGCATTTTCGTGCCAAGTATAGGCTGTTATTTCTGTATAGCCTTTTGCTCCTAAAAGCCACTAGGAGAGTATTTTTGCACGCTTTCTTTTGAATGTATATTGATTTTACTTGATACGAGACTTCATTTAAATTATTTATTTATGCACTTGAAATTCGCTGAGTATGCAGGACTGCTGCAACGGGGGTATTTAAAAGATTATTTGTCCAATCAGAATTAAAGATTTTGTTTTGAAAATCAGCTGGCTTTAATTTTTTGTTTGTTCGAATCAAATCTTTTATAAAATACTAGCTGTTGTTAACCCGCTTCGCTGGGTTGAAAAATCTTATGAAGGCCTAAATAGTAGCCCAAAAGATGTAATTTGGAAGCAAGAATTATAACGTCTAATGTAATCTAAAATTCAATATATTATGATGTTTCTCCATACATATTATTTATTTGTTAAAGCCGGCGGTGTCATATTTGGTGGTAGCAGTCTTTTTTCCCTTTCAAACAGCACATAATATGCGTTTCCTTTTTGAATTAATCTTTGTGTTATGCAATAACTACACATTTTGACCATCTTGCAAATTACTACATTCGGGTGTTCAATACAATTTACATTTTATTTGAATAATGTGTACTTTAAATCCAAAATCATAGTTCCTTGTCCTTTTGTAAACAGCTTTTAAACTGATAATTTAATTCAGCTTCTTCTGTTTAATCCCTTTTTCGATGGTTCTCCATTATATCTCTGTTCTGATTATTTCTTTCATCACCTTGTGCGTCTACCTCCCTTTCTGTTCCAAATCTGCTACGACAGTGTTTTTTGATGTCGCTGTGAATTTTCCCGTAATACCTTTAGATGTGTTTCTTTCTCTTCGTTGTTTCATTTTTTCTTGCAATCATTCAATTACGTGATAAGTTACGGAATTGCAATAATTTTCTTCTACGTTTTGACATTTTTTCGTCTTATTTACTATCTTTGAATGTAAAAACAAAAAATATGTAACTCTACATTTTAGTGCACTTCATGTTTTTTAATAACATAACCTAAGAGTAAAAATTTACTAAATAATTGAAAACGTAAATAAAAACACATTTGCTAAATAAGACTGTATTCACCTGTTGAACAAAAACAATTGTAGGTGCTGCATTCTGTTGGCATCCACTTTAACCACAGTTACCTTTTCAAATTAAACCATGTGTTTTAATATAAACAAATAAAACCTCAAGAACTCACAAAATCCTTGACATAGGTCCCTTTCGGACGATCCTGTGCCTACACCCAATAAGATATCGAAACCCAACCACCATAGTGCAGATCATGAGATTCCAAGCTTTAATTTGATACCAAGATCATGGTTCTACGACGTGTAGTTTTGGCTGCAGCACTAAATATACCAACACACAACTCTTCTTTTATATATATATATATATTGATTTGATAGTGTATTGCGGGCCTAACAAATATATTTTGTTAATTACTGAAGTAAAACATAGTTCATCAGTTTCTTAGACGGTATTTTTCTGCTGGATTCCTCTGAATGTAAAGAAGCTATTTTCTAGGGTGGAATGGTCTTTTCTAAGCCTTTGACAATCTTATTCTTTAGTTCTTAAGGTTCCCCTACCTCTGAAACAGCATTCATTCTTCCAAATAACTTTATTCTGTAACAGAGTAAAGTAAAGCTACTTTTGTATTTACTTATTTCTGTATTAATATGTGTTATAAATTTTTCTGCAGTAATGAAAATTCAGTAATTACTCTTGATATATTGTTAGTAAGATTCAAGTTGTACTGATATGCATTAAAAACATTAACTTGCCCTCTCTCTAAATAAAGTGCAATTGGTATAATGTACTTAGGTTCTCACTGTTAAAAGGACGCCGTTTTAAGAAACTGACAACATTTTTGGTTTATTTTTTTGTGTTTTTTTTACTAGCTCTGCTAGTAAAAAAAATGTTATCAAAAAAATGTTATCAAATAAGCCTGAAACTAATTTTTCTATCAAAGTAGTTAATTAAAGTGTACAGTTGAATGTGCACAGTAAATTCTACAAACGTTATTCATCTACTAAATAGTTGCATTAGTAATAGGCAAGTTTTAAACGCTGAAAATGAAAGTGTTTTCAAAAAAGAAATACTACAGAAGTTCATGTTGAACGTTGCCGGAAGAACCAAGGGCTGTAAATATTATCGTCTAGTCATTGTCTGTTTAATGTAAGTCCTCAGAGAATACATTCTTGTAAATTACTGCGATGGTTTCATTTCCCCACCTTCCATCCACCCCTTCCCCTAATCACCCTCTCTTAACTCTTCCTAGCACTCCCGCTATCTAATCCTCTACATATTCAGATTAATCTTTTAGTTATTTAATTAATTTATTACGGTCAATTGTAATGAAAAAAATCTTACATGGGCCTAAATATATGTAATTAAGAAATATACTTTAATTATATGAGAAAACTATTAAAATTCACTAGTGCTACTAAAAAATTTAGTGGTAGGTCAAATTCGGGTAAACAGTTAACAATGAGGTCTACTTAAAAAGATTAATAAATTCTTTGGTAGTTATTTCGTTCTCACAATGAAATAATAGATATATATATTACACGAATCTAAATTAAGTAATATTTATGGTCGCCTTAAACCGGAATCTTAGGCTGGATACCATTATGTCTTTAGTTTTCCAAATCTCTATGTACTCAAATATTTAATTAATATTTTATGCGTTTAAATTACATGTAATCAACGTGGGAATGTTTGACTGTGGCCATAGTGGATTATCTACTTTACTAGTGAAATAATTAACAGCTTTGGGAACGGCAGAGAAAGGTAATTTAATGGATAATGTATTAAATTAGATCTGTTTAGTCTTAAAAATGTTGCATTAAGCCTAATGCTGAACCGTTGCTGAATAAATTGATCGCATAGATGCGAGGTAATCACAGCATTGAAAGTTTTCAGTTTATTTTAACTATGTCCTAAAAAAGTTCAAATATTTTCTCTGGATAGTTTACTAACACATTGAACTTTGCGCGTACTTAACTTGATCAGGAAACCCACACTGCACAAACAAATGGAACCGGAGCGATCTTACCGCATCCCCTGGTCACACGCACCGATGAGAAATTGTTACTAGCACTGTAGGCAGCTTTTTTTATGAGGAAAAAATACAAACACAAAGTTTTAAATATATTCATCTTTGAGTATATACGGTATATACAGCTTTAACCTCATCAGCAGCAGCGTATCTCCCCAAAAACCATTTTCCCATATCATTTCTTTTTATAATAATTGCCGATTTACACCACGTTTAATATTGATATACATAATACGCCAGAAGGTTATCTGTAAAAACCATAGAGTCGCAACATACCGAACTTCTCCGTCGACTGAGTCACCATGCATGAGTATCCATGACCATACATGAGTGGGAAAATATTAATTGTAATATGAAACACTGACGTGAATAGGTTTTTTAAATAAATATGTTCATTTTATGGCTGTAAAAATATTAATATACTAAAAATATATTAAAATATATTAAAAATTTATTAAAACATATATTAAAATATATTAAAAATATATTAAAAATATATTAAAATATATTAAAAATATATTAAAATATATTAAAAATATATTAAAATATATTAAAAATATATTAAAATATATTAAAACTATAGTAAAAATATTAATATTATTGAGGCGAGCGAAAGTGAAGAGGGCGAATGATGTCACAACCACTTCCCTCATTAGGAGCCCGCGCAATTTTCACCGCTCGTTAATTTTTCTCCACATTTCTTATCGTCCGCTCGATTGAGCGCGGCCATTAAATCTTAAATATTCCAAGCAGTTTAAATATGATTAGCGTTTCGTTATTCGTCATATTAAAAGTTGCAAACAATGTAAGGATTTTAAATAACGGTGTTTAACTATGAATTCATTGTGAACTAAAGACTAAATTATAAATTTATGTTGACCTACTGAAAAAGTTTTTATAACCTCAATACCTAAAACATGCCTATTTATATTATGTAGACTATAGATTCCACTTCAATTGAAATTCAACCGGAAAATATTTAAATTTAGTTTTACTCATTGCTTCGATGAAACATGTGACTGCATTTGTTTACTTTTTGTGATTAGTCCGTAATCAACATTGCAACTTATAAAGCCCAGGTAAATTTTTTGTTATCTCAAAAGCATTTCTTGACAATTCTCATAAACTCTGGAAAATCATAATGGGATTGTGCACATCTACAAAAAAATAGACTTTTCTAACTGTGTGCTTAGACTTTTCCTACGATGCAGTTTCACAGACGCAGTGAAAAATGGATTACAAATCATGCTCGTCTAGTAGATGTATAGGAGAATAATATAATATAAAGTACTATATTATAATAGTCCCATGTTAATAATATATAGTTTGTAAAAAAGTCCGTCCCCCTCTTTAATTTTTTTGTTTGTTAAGACAAACAATTAACCTTTGGGGAATGATGCTAACTTACTTACTTACTGCTGGGGCGTCACAAATCTCAGTTGATTTTTTGCCTCGTAGATTATCCTCCTCCACTCTTCTCTATCCTCTGCCAACTGGATTGTTCCTCCGCACTGGCTCACATCCTTCTTTAATTTAGGCCTGCCTAAAGGACGTCTTCCTGCAGGTACAGCCTCACAAACATCCCTCAGTCTCGTGCCTTCCTGTCTCCGAAGTACATGACCCAACCAACTAATTCTTTCGGCTTTTATAAGCGCTATTATATCAGGTTCTTTGTATAGGGCACGTAGCTCTCTGTTTTTTCTTATGCGCCAAACTCCTTCTTCACAGACTGGGCCGAATATTTTCCTAAGTACTTTGTTTTCAAACACCATCAAACGTGGGAATGTTTGACTGTGGCCATAGTGGATTATCTACTTTACTAGTGAAATAATTAACAGCTTTGGGAACGGCAGAGAAAGGTAATTTAATGGATAATGTATTAAATTAGATCTGTTTAGTCTTAAAAATGTTGCATTAAGCCTAATGCTGAACCGTTGCTGAATAAATTGATCGCATAGATGCGAGGTAATCACAGCATTGAAAGTTTTCAGTTTATTTTAACTATGTCCTAAAAAAAGTTCAAATATTTTCTCTGGATAGTTTACTAACACATTGAACTTTGCGCGTACTTAACTTGATCAGGAAACCCACACTGCACAAACAAATGGAACCGGAGCGATCTTACCGCATCCCCTGGTCACACGCACCGATGAGAAATTGTTACTAGCACTGTAGGCAGCTTTTTTTATGAGGAAAAAATACAAACACAAAGTTTTAAATATATTCATCTTTGAGTATATACGGTATATACAGCTTTAACCTCATCAGCAGCAGCGTATCTCCCCAAAAACCATTTTCCCATATCATTTCTTTTTATAATAATTGCCGATTTACACCACGTTTAATATTGATATACATAATACGCCAGAAGGTTATCTGTAAAAACCATAGAGTCGCAACATACCGAACTTCTCCGTCGACTGAGTCACCATGCATGAGTATCCATGACCATACATGAGTGGGAAAATATTAATTGTAATATGAAACACTGACGTGAATAGGTTTTTTAAATAAATATGTTCATTTTATGGCTGTAAAAATATTAATATACTAAAAATATATTAAAATATATTAAAAATTTATTAAAACATATATTAAAATATATTAAAAATATATTAAAAATATATTAAAATATATTAAAAATATATTAAAATATATTAAAAATATATTAAAATATATTAAAACTATAGTAAAAATATTAATATTATTGAGGCGAGCGAAAGTGAAGAGGGCGAATGATGTCACAACCACTTCCCTCATTAGGAGCCCGCGCAATTTTCACCGCTCGTTAATTTTTCTCCACATTTCTTATCGTCCGCTCGATTGAGCGCGGCCATTAAATCTTAAATATTCCAAGCAGTTTAAATATGATTAGCGTTTCGTTATTCGTCATATTAAAAGTTGCAAACAATGTAAGGATTTTAAATAACGGTGTTTAACTATGAATTCATTGTGAACTAAAGACTAAATTATAAATTTATGTTGACCTACTGAAAAAGTTTTTATAACCTCAATACCTAAAACATGCCTATTTATATTATGTAGACTATAGATTCCACTTCAATTGAAATTCAACCGGAAAATATTTAAATTTAGTTTTACTCATTGCTTCGATGAAACATGTGACTGCATTTGTTTACTTTTTGTGATTAGTCCGTAATCAACATTGCAACTTATAAAGCCCAGGTAAATTTTTTGTTATCTCAAAAGCATTTCTTGACAATTCTCATAAACTCTGGAAAATCATAATGGGATTGTGCACATCTACAAAAAAATAGACTTTTCTAACTGTGTGCTTAGACTTTTCCTACGATGCAGTTTCACAGACGCAGTGAAAAATGGATTACAAATCATGCTCGTCTAGTAGATGTATAGGAGAATAATATAATATAAAGTACTATATTATAATAGTCCCATGTTAATAATATATAGTTTGTAAAAAAGTCCGTCCCCCTCTTTAATTTTTTTGTTTGTTAAGACAAACAATTAACCTTTGGGGAATGATGCTAACTTACTTACTTACTGCTGGGGCGTCACAAATCTCAGTTGATTTTTTGCCTCGTAGATTATCCTCCTCCACTCTTCTCTATCCTCTGCCAACTGGATTGTTCCTCCGCACTGGCTCACATCCTTCTTTAATTTAGGCCTGCCTAAAGGACGTCTTCCTGCAGGTACAGCCTCACAAACATCCCTCAGTCTCGTGCCTTCCTGTCTCCGAAGTACATGACCCAACCAACTAATTCTTTCGGCTTTTATAAGCGCTATTATATCAGGTTCTTTGTATAGGGCACGTAGCTCTCTGTTTTTTCTTATGCGCCAAACTCCTTCTTCACAGACTGGGCCGAATATTTTCCTAAGTACTTTGTTTTCAAACACCATCAAACGTGGGAATGTTTGACTGTGGCCATAGTGGATTATCTACTTTACTAGTGAAATAATTAACAGCTTTGGGAACGGCAGAGAAAGGTAATTTAATGGATAATGTATTAAATTAGATCTGTTTAGTCTTAAAAATGTTGCATTAAGCCTAATGCTGAACCGTTGCTGAATAAATTGATCGCATAGATGCGAGGTAATCACAGCATTGAAAGTTTTCAGTTTATTTTAACTATGTCCTAAAAAAAGTTCAAATATTTTCTCTGGATAGTTTACTAACACATTGAACTTTGCGCGTACTTAACTTGATCAGGAAACCCACACTGCACAAACAAATGGAACCGGAGCGATCTTACCGCATCCCCTGGTCACACGCACCGATGAGAAATTGTTACTAGCACTGTAGGCAGCTTTTTTTATGAGGAAAAAATACAAACACAAAGTTTTAAATATATTCATCTTTGAGTATATACGGTATATACAGCTTTAACCTCATCAGCAGCAGCGTATCTCCCCAAAAACCATTTTCCCATATCATTTCTTTTTATAATAATTGCCGATTTACACCACGTTTAATATTGATATACATAATACGCCAGAAGGTTATCTGTAAAAACCATAGAGTCGCAACATACCGAACTTCTCCGTCGACTGAGTCACCATGCATGAGTATCCATGACCATACATGAGTGGGAAAATATTAATTGTAATATGAAACACTGACGTGAATAGGTTTTTTAAATAAATATGTTCATTTTATGGCTGTAAAAATATTAATATACTAAAAATATATTAAAATATATTAAAAATTTATTAAAACATATATTAAAATATATTAAAAATATATTAAAATATATTAAAAATATATTAAAATATATTAAAAATATATTAAAATATATTAAAACTATAGTAAAAATATTAATATTATTGAGGCGAGCGAAAGTGAAGAGGGCGAATGATGTCACAACCACTTCCCTCATTAGGAGCCCGCGCAATTTTCACCGCTCGTTAATTTTTCTCCACATTTCTTATCGTCCGCTCGATTGAGCGCGGCCATTAAATCTTAAATATTCCAAGCAGTTTAAATATGATTAGCGTTTCGTTATTCGTCATATTAAAAGTTGCAAACAATGTAAGGATTTTAAATAACGGTGTTTAACTATGAATTCATTGTGAACTAAAGACTAAATTATAAATTTATGTTGACCTACTGAAAAAGTTTTTATAACCTCAATACCTAAAACATGCCTATTTATATTATGTAAACTATAGATTCCACTTCAAATGAAATTCAACCGGAAAATATTTAAATTTAGTTTTACTCATTGCTTCGATGAAACATGTGACTGCATTTGTTTACTTTTTGTGATTAGTCCGTAATCAACATTGCAACTTATAAAGCCCAGGTAAATTTTTTGTTATCTCAAAAGCATTTCTTGACAATTCTCATAAACTCTGGAAAATCATAATGGGATTGTGCACATCTACAAAAAAATAGACTTTTCTAACTGTGTGCTTAGACTTTTCCTACGATGCAGTTTCACAGACGCAGTGAAAAATGGATTACAAATCATGCTCGTCTAGTAGATGTATAGGAGAATAATATAATATAAAGTACTATATTATAATAGTCCCATGTTAATAATATATAGTTTGTAAAAAAGTCCGTCCCCCTCTTTAATTTTTTTGTTTGTTAAGACAAACAATTAACCTTTGGGGAATGATGCTAACTTACTTACTTACTGCTGGGGCGTCACAAATCTCAGTTGATTTTTTGCCTCGTAGATTATCCTCCTCCACTCTTCTCTATCCTCTGCCAACTGGATTGTTCCTCCGCACTGGCTCACATCCTTCTTTAATTTAGGCCTGCCTAAAGGACGTCTTCCTGCAGGTACAGCCTCACAAACATCCCTCAGTCTCGTGCCTTCCTGTCTCCGAAGTACATGACCCAACCAACTAATTCTTTCGGCTTTTATAAGCGCTATTATATCAGGTTCTTTGTATAGGGCACGTAGCTCTCTGTTTTTTCTTATGCGCCAAACTCCTTCTTCACAGACTGGGCCGAATATTTTCCTAAGTACTTTGTTTTCAAACACCATCAAACGTCCTTCATTTCTTTTGGTAAGGACCCATGTTTCACTTCCATACAATTTCACACTGAACCCAAATTATTTTTTTACGTTACCGAAAATTTTGAGTGTCCCCCAAAATGGGGGATTTTGGGGGCAACTCAAAATTTTCAAATGCAAACCCCTTTCAAAAAGTATATGAATGGTGAAAGTTGGAGGCCACTAAAGTGTTTTTATCCAAATCGACAGCTTGTCAAAGTTTTGATGCAACATATCCTTGGAACCTGGTGTCTAGGACGTTTGGAGTTTTAATTCACCTTTGATGACTTAAAAATGGAACGACCTTGGGAAAAATATTATTAAATGAAAAACTAGTCTCTTTTGGTGATATTTAAAATTTTGAGCGTCCCCCAAAAATGGGGGATTTTGGGGGCAACTAAACATTTTCAAATACAAACCCTTTTCGAGTGACCCCTCATTTTACAGATATTTTTAAAAAATAGGCGAATGGTGGAGGTTGGAGGTCGCTAACGTGTTTCTATCAAAATTGCCAGCTTGTAAAAGTTTCAAAGAGTTGTATTCAAAACTTTTACAAGCTGCCAATTTTGATAAAAACACGTTAGCGACCTCCAACCTCCACCATTCGCCTAATTTTGAAGCTCTTTAAAATGAGGGGTCACTCGAAAAGGGTTTGTATTTGAAAATTTCGAGTTGCCCCCAAAATCCCCCA
Organism: Flexamia atlantica; assembly: GCA_035578135.1. Classification (NCBI taxonomy): domain Eukaryota; kingdom Metazoa; phylum Arthropoda; class Insecta; order Hemiptera; family Cicadellidae; genus Flexamia; species Flexamia atlantica. The sequence continues at coordinate 205,503 of JAQJVK010000099.1, read as the reverse complement.
TTTTTGGGGAACACTCAAAATTTTGAATACTACCAAAAGAGACCACTTTTCATTTAATAACATTTTTCCTAGGGTAGTTTTATTTTTAAGTCACCAAAGGTGAATTAAAACTCCAAACGTCCTAGATGCCAGGTTTCAAGGATGTGTTGTATTCAAAACTTTGACAAGCCGTCAATTTGGATAGAAACACGTTAGAGACCCCTAACTTTCGCCATTCATCTACTTTTTGAAAGCTCTTTAAAATGAGGGATCACTCAAAATGTGTTTGCATTGAAAATTTTGAGTTGATCCCAAAATCTCCCATTTTTGGGGGACATTCAAAATTTTTGGAAACGTCAAAAATAATTTGGGTCGAGTTAGTATCATTCCCCAAAGGTTAATTGTTTGTCTTAACAAACAAAAAAATAAAGAGGGCGGGACGGACTTTTTTTACACACTGTAGATAGATAGATTACACCACTTTTTTTACACACTAGGAGATAGATAGAAACCTCATTGGGTTATTGCTATAGTTCAAGCCAAAAATGAGAAAAATCCCAATTGTGGATATTTAATACTTAGTATATTCCTCACGTTGTAAATGTAATTGATTATATACATATTGCATTCTTTAGCCATTTTTAAATTTTTTTTCCGAAATTTCCCTAGTAGACATTTTACTCTAAACTTTTATAAATCCTTAGACAACAAATCTAAAAGTTTTGATACATGTTTTAGGTCCTGTAAAATGTGTTACTGCTTTTAAGTTTTAGCAATAACAGATATGAGAGGGTTCAAATCCCGGGCTATATACAGTCATAGCCCAAAGTAATATTTATAAGAGTTTTTTTTTCATTGAGAAGCTCTTTCGATCCTAACTACTTTGCCATCTTCAAGTTTTCAACACCATCCTTATAGAGATTTGCGAAAAGTGCTGTATGAGAGTCCGTCTAACGTAAAGTAGTGGTTTGGTTATTCTAAACACGACTTTATATCTCCCCGGGGGAAATGCCATGCACTTTATCGCATTCTCGAGAACACTAAGTCCTTACAGATGATATTAATGTTATTGACAAGAAAAATTATTGTTTTAGAAGAAGGCTATTGATATTGTATTACTCAATCTCCAAAAAGAAACTGATGCATTCTCAATGAAATTAAATCGAGAATAAAACATCATAGACACATTCGCGGGAAACTTATTCGATGGACTATTTTATTCCAGGATTTTATTTTGAGGTGAATGTATTCCCTGCATTAGTTAAGTCGATGAGATTTAAAAGTTAAATGTAAATATTCCATTTTTTTCAAATCGAGTTGAGATATCCATGTTGTTTTTTCTAACCTAAATGCATCTGGTGAACGAAAGAAAGTAAACATTTTTTTTTTAATTTAATGCAGAAGCAAGGAGGCATTACAAATATATTGGGAGGTATTACAAAAACGTAATACCACCCGATTGCAAGCCTGCCAAAACGGAAATTAATCATACTGGTGTGTGATTAACGGTAAATTAAATCTAAAATACACCGGATTTATAAAAAATTTCAATTTTTTCCATTTCATTAACTGGCAAAAAAATTCATGCCTGTGCAACGCTGCAAATTAATCCTTTACAACGGTCATACAGCCCCCCTGGGAGTTATTTTTCCAACCGTCCGTTATAAAATAATCTCCATTTCAATTAGTAACGTTTGTCGCAACGATCAAGTCGAGTAATATGTTACAGCGCCAGTTAATATTTTGAGTTTGTTTAACATCACCATTTGAGGCAGTGTCATTTTTTAAGTTTAGATTTTTAAACTCTCCCAATTTCTTAAGACAGCCAATTTTTATGACTGGATTAAATTTTTTTTATTTATATTTTAGATGAAAAATCAACTACATTATGTTTCAAGAGAAATAGTTATCTAGGGACTAAAGTGCTACATTTTCTCCGTAAAGGAAAGTTGTCGCCCGATGGCGGAGCCGGGGAAGACGATTTTCCCGAGGGAGTCCCTTGATGCACAGAAAATTTGTCCTCCACCTACATCATTAACCATAACTGTGACAATATAACTTTATCTTCACATTCTTTTCTCCTTGAAACTAGGCTAGATTAGAGTCACATATAAATGTAGAACATAAAGTACTTTAAATTATAAGGCAATTTAAACAACCCGATTTGACGCTGGCGTTGAAATACACAAAAAATCAGTACCTATTCCAGAAACGATAATTCCGCGCAAAAACGGCAGCAAAGTAGCCCGTCTACCGAGACCCTTAGAATTACACCGGACCAAACTTTACCACTCCATTTAATTTCCCTTGTCCTCCTCTTATCCCCCCCCCCCCCTTTCTTTTGGTGTCCAAGGTTGGCTCTGAAAAATTATGGTAAACCTACTTAACGATCAAGAATATTTTTAATATTCAATTTACATTGTTTTATTTAAGACAAAACAATAGATTTCATCAATAAGCACCAATTACGGTATTACAATAAACATCATAATGGACATTACTGTTTTAACCAAATACAAACCAGTTATATAAAGTCTATTATTATCTAGTCTAGTACGGTTCTAGACCAATGACAGATCAGTATTTGACGAAAGTAGTGTCATGGATAGAAACACAGTACCTAGAATATCTTTATACAGTAGATATCTTGCGCAGGTGAAAGTAAGAAAAAGATGTGACGTCATGGTAGTCTAACACTTGAATGAAGATTCAGCAAATTCACGTGCAACTCTCGTGAAACTACGCCAAACTCGTGAGATTTTTCATTACTAAAATGAAACATATCCTTCATTTGTTGACAGATAAATATTTAACCTTGAAATAAAAGGTGAGTTAGAAGCTTAAGAAAAATGTTATAATAATAAATCAGCTGTCTGTGGTTGGTGCTAATCAGGCCCGGCGACAGGATTTTCGGGCCCCTGTGCAATCTTCAACCCGGGCCCTAAGACCTGGCGATCTTTTTTTTACTTGTTTCGTGTGCTTTTGGGCCCCTTTTCTGCCGCTTCGGGCACTTTTTGGGTGTTCCCGGGCCCCCTGCGAGCCCGGGCCCCTATTCATTTGCCCCCCCTGCCCCCCTGTCGCCGGCCCTGGTGCTAATTTGGCTTGCAGTGAGACTTGCTGGTGCGTCGACTTGCGCAATAAGGTACTTGTGTACTCTACGGACCCCACCAATTTTTCCATTAATTTAGTTTGGTTAGGGCCGAAATGACGAAAACTACCTAACCTAACCTTACTTTTGATATGTCACACGCCCGAGTAAGTAAGTGAGTCCCCGAAACCAACGGCGCCGGCGTTCCCGAGCGCCATACAGTGGTACGCTGGCCAGTGAATGAGTCATTGTTGCGGCGCACAGCGGCCGGCGCACAGCTGTTGAGTCACCGCAGACAGTCGGTTATGTTAGGTTATCATAAATATGATAGTAGGACTTACCTCGTTTCGTTAAGAATCAAACGATACCAGATGAGTCATACCTTCGCCCGTCAAATCCCCTCCAAGTAGGCCTAGGTCAGGTTGTTGACGGATTGTGTGCATCACTTGTGTACAGGATTTGGCGGGTTAAAGTATGACTTATCCGGTATCTTTTGATTTGTTACGAAACTAGGCAAATTCTTACTAACATATTTATGATAACCTAACATAACATAACCGCCGCAGCGCGCTGTAAAAGGGTGGCGAGCTAAAATGAGTGACATTGTAGCTTTCTGGGACACCCTGAAGTAAAAGTATGTTGGTTTTTCCTTATATTTGTTCACAAAACGCTAATGTTCAATAATATGCAGTGTTTCTTTACCTAACCAAACTAAATTAATGGGAAAATAGGTGGGGTCCGTATAGTACACAAGTACCCGCAATAATAAGTGTAAAAGTAGTCCCGTCGCGTCGCTGCGCTGGTGCGCACCACCGACCAGCAGAACGGTTGCTGATTGGCTGGTCTACTGCGCATATTGTTTATGATACCGTATAGATGTTCAATCCACTGTGGATAGAAATAACGCAATTCGCACATCAGCTGATTGCTGCGTTACGATTCATGTTTAAATTTTTCGATGTGAGTTGACTTATCACATCAGCTGTTTGTTCCACAACGATTCATGGTTAAATCTGCTTATGTGCCTAACTTCAAATTTGAGTTGACCTATTCCATTAATAGTAAGTCATGACTTTTGTTTAACTTCCAGAAAAAAATTTGTCGTATATTGTTGGTCGTAGGTAAAGTAGTGTATGCAACGATTGTATTATGCATTTAAGCCACTCGTGATATTATACTGTATTTAGAACACTCGCGAACATCTCACTCGTGGCTTAAAGACATTCATATTACAATAGTTGCATAAACTACTACTATATTTGATACTAATAAGAAACAATGTTTAATAGCCTTACATGTTTCACATTTTAAGAATTGCTTTTATTTTTCGTTTTGATAATAATATGTGTAGCATTTGGCTGATTAAGATTTAATTGAGGCACTGGATCAGATTTACTAAAAGTTCTAACATTCAGGAAATGATCACATTTGATCAGTCGAACTAATATACATTTTTTCGTAAGATATCAATGCCTCAAGCCAACTGATCAACTCATTGAACAACTGATAAGAAATTTGTTCTTAAGTATAAGCAATTTAATTCATATCTGTTGGCTTCATTTATTGAATTCACATATTGATAGCTCCATAGTATCAAACATTAATGCGGTTGTTTATTCTTACGTTCTCTTGGAAATATTATATATTATTAAATAATTAAAGCATAATAAAACTTCTAGTGAGATTATGAAAGATAAGTTTTTGGGTAAAAGAAAGTAACAATTTTTTGTTTCTTCACGTTTTGGAGAGAAGTAACCAAGAAACATGTTGGTGGGCCAGCCCATGGGGCTTACCTTTTAGGATAAATCAATTTGGAAGGGAAAACCTCTTGAAACGAATTCATCTTTCACAGTGTGCTAAATGGAATTGAAAAGTAAACATACTAAAATTTCGTTAACTATAGTAGTCGTTCATGAAATACCGCTATGAACTTACTTAGAGCATTTCAGATTAAAATAATAAATAAATAAATATAGTTTTTAAGTAGATTAATTAAAATATCTAATAATTTAAAATGAAATCATTATTAATTATTATAGATGACATAAAGCAGAGCCTTGATGTTCTTTTGAAGTTTCCAAATTCTGATACAGTCTGTCAACAGAAAAATGGTAAACAGCTTGTCCACAACAAAGTCTATTACGACATTGAAAAGTGACGGTTGGAGAAACTACCAAAATAATGAGTACTTACACTATTGCACCACTCACTAGAGAATTTTTCTAAGAATAATTATTTTTACGTAAAAATTAAATCTAGAGGCACGGTCGTGTCTCGTCGCCAAGTCCACCAGCAGACGACGAATGAACGACGTGAGTGACTATATTAACAGCGCAGATTAGGAGCCGATTTTTCACTTTTCAAAAAAGAAAATTAGAGCCTTAATTTAATGTAACTTTGCTTTAACATAATAAACTGACCAAAAAAACTTAAAAAAACACAACAGTTTGTTTTAAATACTTCTAATAAGTTAATAATAAACGCTAAAAGTCACCAAAAACGTTACTGGTTTTGCACTTTTGAACGAATCCTCCACCTCGATTTGTTCAGAAAGCATAGCGACTTTATTTCTCATCAGAATTGAATGAAACTTCACACACACTCCTATTTTTTCTCGTAGTAGTGCCTTTTGATAGTCTGAACAAAGTCTGAAAGCACTATGTATTAAAACTAGTAACTTTTTAAATTTTCTTTTCAAATCTTCGTTGACATTTAAAATGTAAACAAGCTTAGTCCACGAAGAAACTATTTCGTCAGTAAAACTTTGATCAGCTGGTTACGTTTTAAGCTTATGGAGAGGACGGTAGGACAGGAGATTGTTTAATTTATTCAAGCTTGATTTGTTTAATTTATTCTTCCTTTATATTGTGAATAGGCTTATTTTTTGACGATTATTTCAGGGTTCTGTAACAATGAAACTTATTTATATAGATTTACAAACACCTATATAAATTATAATGAATGTGTGTCTTTTATAATCTATTTTCGTTTTACCTAACCTAAACTTATGTTCAAGATTCGAATCGCTTTAAATTTATGTTAAAAGAATGGTATTTCATTACTAAATTACTAAAGCCTGTAAAAATGAAAGGGCCGGTTTTCGTCACAGTACCTGCAGTAAATACTCTAATCTCCTTGTTTGAACAGAAGAAATATCAGCTGTTTGCGGAGTCAGGTAAACAATACAGATTTACTCACAAACAGTGGCGGATCCAAGGGGGGGGCAAATGGGGCAATTGCCCCCCCCCCCTGAGAATGAGAAAAAAATCAGAAATTTTCAGGAAAGTGAAATTCCCAATTTTTGGGTGCGATGTAAATTAGTTTCAGAAAATTTTAGGGACGGGATCGTTTTAGCGATCGCAACAAGTGTGTAGCTTCACGAAACTTGCGATCCGCCGCAAAAAAACGATCGCGTTTATTTGTCGATCGCGAATAAACGGTAAATCCAGCTTTGAGAAACTCGCAATCTGCCGCAAAAAGTATCGCGCGTATTAGCCGATCTAGAATAAAAACGGCAAACGTAGTTTTGCAAAACTCGCGATCGGCCACGATAACGATCGCAAGTATTTGTTAGTCGTGGGTGAACGGCTAAAAAAACTTTGTGGAATTCGTGAACGGCCGCGAAATACGATAGCACGTATCAACCGATCGCGGATAAAGTGGCCGATGTAGCTTTGCAGAACTCGCGATCGGCCGTGAAAAACGATCGTGAGTATTTGCCGATCACTGATAAAAGGCAAATGTAAAGCTAGTTAAATCGTGGGAACGGACAAGAATGGTTGAAGAGAGGTAGAACGGATTGTGTTTTTTATACATACATTGAGATATTGAGGTGAATGTTGATAATATAATCGAGCGTTATGCTAAGGGAGGAAAAACTGGAAAAAGAAGGCTCGACTTAGTACTTATTGTTTTTTTTTAATTTAGGTTTTCTGGAGAAAGTATTGTAAATAATAAATTTAAGGCTTGAACCTCTAAATAAGACTTTTTCCCTAATTACCTAAACAAGTATACTGTAATAAACTAATCCAATGAAAAACTGGTGTTTTAAATTGAAAATTGAGCATGTTTCTGTCTCTAGATTGCCTAAAAGCACGAGTTTTCAGTTCAAATTTTCGCCAATTTTCCGGGGGAGAGCCCCCAGATGTTACCCTCGCAATCCTGCTTGCCCCCCCCCCCCCCCCCCCGAACTCATGCTCTGGATCCGCCACTGCTCACAAACTGGAAAAAGTCAAAGATTGCATAGCGCCGAATGTTTGATAAGGTCTATCATAAAAAATTTTAATTCAAGAATTATCCAAAGTTTGAGGGTTCACGATTTTGTCACAAAGCATGTCCATTGGTGGTAGAGCGAGTAACGTCGATCCTCAGGATCCTGGGTTTCAATCTCGCCAATAAATAATAGCAATTTTTTTGTAATAATACCACAACATTTCGGGTTCACGCATATTAAGCAGAATATCTGCAATGCATGTCCATTGTAACTACTAATCCTGGTCCTAAGAATACCCTAACTGCCAAGGGTTAAGTACCGTTTGCATCTAGAGTTTCATTGAATATTGTACTTATAGGTTAAACACATGAACAGCTGTTTCAAGTTAATTAATTTAAATTCCATTGGCTGTATACTACAGTGCCTTATCAAGGCCACACTAGTGCAGCCTTGTTTATATCCTATGCGATCCAGCATTTGGTAAATAATATTTATTTGGTTTTCAAGACTCTGATAATGTATCGTACTGTGCAAATGCAACAATACAGTGTATTTTAAACTGCCAACTTATCTCAACCTCCATAACAAACTACGTCATTGATTCCCCTATGATTAAATTGGCCATATTCCACCAAAAAAATGACATGACCGAATTTTAGGTTCAGTAAATATCAGAAATCAGTTAGGACCTCCTTTTAACGCAATCGAACAACAAGATTGCGCTGAATTTTTCAATCAACTAATAACATTGTATCAACCCCTTGAATTACATTTCAAATATATGCTAAAAATTATAGGACAAAATGTTCAAACTGCAACCACAATGTGGATGTAAATGTGAGTAACTTTAGTTTTCCAATTTCAATTCCTCACAACACTAAAAAAGCTAAATTTGAAAAATTATTCGACCGTCAGTGTGAAAAATGGCAATCTATTGTGGACTCAACGTTTACCTATTGTTGCAACTGCTTACAAAAAAACAATAATTTCAAGCACAAGTAACTATTTGATTTTTCAATTACAACTTTGTAATTCATTCAACATGAAAATTACAAATACAGTATTCTCATACCAGGGCTTCAAAATACAGAAATTCAAATAATTGGAAACATATTCAAAGTGAAAAATGCTAAATTCAATTTAGGATAAACTACAAGATGTGGTTATTATATTTCACTAGTAGCTTCAATCAAAGAAGATGGTTTTCAATCAAACATCAGCATCACACATTTTATGTAAACAAAGCTGACATTTTTGGATCCCAGTGCAGATATTTTACGTTATTTCTCGTTTTCTGGTAAATTTCAAGCAATTTCAGTATTTTTTCCCGCCATCACGGAGTAGGTACCTTTAATTTGAGCCCACTCCCATCTTTCTACGAGTTGCAAAATCTTCCTTCATCTTTACTATTTTTCATCTATATTTTACTAAATTTATCTATTAAAAAACAGTGATATCATACCCAAAAACACAAAGTGTTGAAGGGTCGCCAAGCCCTAAAAATATGTGATATCAAAGAGCATACCAAGTCAATTTAATTTTTATGTAGTTCAACAATGTTCATTAGAATACACAATTGAATTTGTTTGAATACTATTGTTCTGAATACAGATTATAATTCTTCTACATGTACTTGGCCAGCAGCTTAACAGACGCTAAATTAGTTGTTTGTGTTTTCCAAAGTGAAATACATAGAATAAGACTTTTAACATCAATATATAAATTCATAAACTGCTGGCCAAGTACATGAAGAAGAATTATAATCTGTATTCAGAACAATAGTATTCAAACAAATTCAATTGTGTATTCTAATGAACATTGTTGAACTACAGAAAAATTAAATTGACTTGGTATGCTCTTTGATATCACATATTTTTAGGGCTTGGCGACCCTTCAACACTTTGTGTTTTTGGGTATGATAAAAAGTACCACTAAAAGTGGTCGTACATTTACTTTTACAGTATTAGGCAACTAATAATACCTAATACAGGAAACTCATATAAGTTAAGGAGGAGGGGTGAACGTAGAGTGAAATCTGTGACTTTTATGATGTTGGCTAGTAAATAATTAAATTTTAACTTGTGACCTCGAGCGCTAAGCAACATTTGCCATAAGATAAAAACCACGACAACATAATAACATAGCAACATGTCAATACAGCATTACAACATGACATCATGTCACATTCATAATAATTTAACATAACATGTCATAAAATATGACAACTTTATAACATGGCAACATTATAACATGACCGTAGATTCAGAACTGTCTGAATTTACGAAAACTCTGGTGAACATTGTTATTATTGTTTTTTGTTTTTTTTTTTTAATTAGTTTAATTTCTAAACTGAACATGTGAAACCAAATAGTAAAAATTCCGTTCATGAAATTTAAAATTTCATTCATATAAGAAATTCAATCCATTATAGGTTGATTCTTAAATCGCAAAATTACAGTTAAAGACAGCTTGCGTTATTCATTTAATCATTTGGTTCAGTAATCCTATTATGATATAGTAATCCTATTTCAAGTATAAAATAATTTACGCTACCATTATATTTTTTAAATGACAACACAATCTTAAATCTTTTTCGTTCAACCTTTGTAGCAATGCACATGAAATGCAATTGCAAAGAAAAATACTTTCTTTGTCTAAATTTAGTATTACTGAATGGTTTCAATTATTTGTTTGACAAAATCTATAAGTAAATGTTTATTACCACAGCAAGAGGTCATAAGTAAAATAAGTAAAATCTCGATGAGTAAAATCACTCTCATAAGCTCGATAAGTAAAATCACTTCCTTCATTTTGACTCGCAAAGATTTGAGGATTCATTAATATCTCCCATATTTTCTCCCTCTCTCTGACCATTGGATCATCATTAAGATCGTTAAGTTTGAAAAAAACTCTCGTTACAAATAATTCAAATTTTTGTTAAAACTTGAGGTTTGCGTTTTTTATGTGCTGAAATTAATCTCTGAAATACTGACCACGTGTTTAAATATACAGGGTGTTGATAAAAAAAACCCTTCAGGACTTCGGGATATGGTTACTTACATGAAAACTAAGAAAAAAGTTCCTGTAAACATGGGTCCTAAAATGCTCGGTTATCCGTCTGTCGGTCTGTATGTGTTTTACCCTGCAGTGGTGACGTGATGTTGCGGCTTCAACTGGTTACATAGGTCTATGAGACCAACTTTTACATATTTCTTTTTTTCACTTACTAAATATTGGAACTTTTTTTGATAAAAATTGTGTAATAACTTTATAGTATTGGGAAGATTTATACAGGGTTATTATAAAGAAATCACGTTTTGAAGTGGAGAAAAAAAAGTTTATTGCATTACATGTTTTATTCAATTCTTGACACAGAAAAAAATTCAGCAATATTACACTAAATATAAAAACCTAATATTTATTAATTTTTTGTAATTATAAAGGATTAATCTTGTGATTAAATTATGAAAATCCAAAATTTATCCAATTGTTTTTTGAAAAACGTGTTTTGAAAATTGACAAAAAAGGGTTTATTCGTGAATATGCGAAGTCCCTATTTTGGTGACGTCGGTCTGGGGAACCATATATTAATTTTGGTGACGTCGGTCTGTGGGATTATATACTATTAAATGCTCGTAATATTAGTAAGATAATAATTTCATACAATTAAAAAATGTTTTCTTAAACTTAATCTATAATGTATATCAATGAAATTAGGTGTAATTTCTCTAAAAGATAAATCAAACCTATAAAACCTAGAACCAGAGTATGGTGACGTCGGTGCGACACACCGAAAATTACAATATTCACAACGTGTATGGTGACGTCGGTGCACCAGACCACTTACACTTTCGGTGACGCCGGTGCAGTGGACCGTTGAACACTGCTGCGCACCACCACCTAACCTTAAAATTACGCCATGGCAAGTGGAGGCACACTGAAGGGTGCGTATTACATAACTCAAGCGGCAGCGAACACAACCTATCGGTAAACTCGTGAACTACGACTGAAAATCAGATCGGTCTGAGAGACCGTGCGTCACCACTGCAGGGTTTAACATGATTTTGCATAACTTTGGAACTACAAATGATATCAACTTCAAACCTAGTACTTATATGCTGACTATTAGACCTATTTTGGTGCGGAGTATCGAGTTTCTAATTTTTACCATTTCAAAATAGCAGCCATTTTTATATTTTAAAACTTAATATCTTAAAAACCGCAAATTTAAAAAAAATTGGACATGAGACAAAAAAGTTGCAAAATTTTATTTCCTACAAAACCATATGAAGATTATTAAGATCGAAAAATAATTAACGGAGAATTGCAATAACTCCGTAAATTATTGTTCGATCTTGTTAATCTTTATATGGTCTTAAAGGAAATAAAATTTCACAAATTTTTTTTCTCTTGTCCATTTTTTTAAAAATTTACGGTTTTAAGATATTAAGTTTTAAAATATAAAAAAGGCTGCCATTTTAAAATGGTACAAAGTAGAAACTTGATACTCCGCACTAAAAAGGTACTAATAGTCAGCATATTAGTACCAAGTTTGAAGTTGATATCTTTTACAGTTCCAAAGTTATGCAAAATCATGTTTAAAACACATACAGACCCACAGACGGATAACCGAGCATTTTAGGACCCATGTTTATAGGAGCCTTTTTCTTAGTTTTGATGTAAGTAACCATATCCCGAAGTCCTGAAGGGGTTTTCATCAACTGTATACTGTATAAATAAATGTTAAAAATTTAAATTTATTTGTTATAGGTAAAATTATCTAGTTAGGTGTTACTCGTCCTAAATGAATCCAAACATTTCATTCGAAACAAAAGTTCTAAACCATGTTCTGCGGTGTAGTTCGTAGAAATATCATAATCACGTAGACAAGTGTGATCAACCCCCTATAATATTTGTGGTTGCAATTCTGAGAAATTCAAATTAATATCACATACTACTTTAATATTGACTTCAGCTGCTCGATGTTTGATATATCAAAGTCCATGCTCGATATTTAAGTGGGGCTACGTTGTTTTCAAGCCGAAACATTATAAAAGTTTAAAGTAATATTCATTAAATTGGTTTCAGTGATTAAAGTAAATAAACGAAAAGGGGTTTAAGTGATGCAGCTTACTTTAACATAATGTACAAGGAAAGCATCTTCAAAAGTGTTCTAAATCACTTTAACATTTTTTTTTATTCTCATTGCAGGTTTAAAATTTTTGAAAATATCTCATCTACAACCTGAAAGAATCAGTTGAAAACATCTTAATTAGTTACATCGTTAAGTAATGTAACGATCCAATCACTAACCACATCTATTATTGATTGACACGAAATACATTTCAGAGCAAAAATAAAAATACACCTTTTCTGTGTTGTAACTGATGTAATAATGAAAAAGCGAGACTGAAAGTCCTGTCGTAACGTAAAGCCGACACTTATTGAACAATTTTTTGGAAACACGTTCGCAGTTGATATAATATCAAGACTGAGGAAAAATAATAAAACACATCGTGAGCTTTAATGATGAAGAGGCGAGATTCTGGAGAGAAATAATATCACTGGTGTAGTTGTATGTGTATATTAGATAACATGTTTAGGTAAAGGTATGCTAGGATAAAATAAAAACAACCTGATAAAAAATATCTGTTTTCGTTAAAATTGTCCACGACGACAACGTGGGCACGGGAGGGCTGAGGGACAGAAGCCCGGTCTTGTGACCAACTCTGTTATGATTTAGCGACACATAGAAAAGAAATAAAAAATCTCTGGACGAAAAAATATTTGCTCGAACAAACATTGCTTGTTTTTGAGATTTTCACAAAGATTATTGTAATCGTTAGTGAAAAAATTAAAAAATAGGTTAAGATGCCTTCAGAATAAGGTTTTAGGTTGAGGTTTAGGTTAGTTAGCTAAATTTAGCTTAGATAGTGACATCTAAGATAGTGACACATAATATACGGGCGAAATTTTGGTTGGTTATTCAAATACTTCGTAGATTCAAAAAAAGTATGGTGAAATTATCTAAACTTTGATAAAAATCAACTTTAATCCTCTAAGCCGCTGTCATGACTAACTAATGATCTGAGAGTTAAAACACTTCTTTCACTTAGGTCTAACGGTCCGGGGTAGTACGTCCTCAATACGTCTTGAAAATCGGCTTCATTCTTTTTCAACCATTGCTCATCTTTTTTATAGCCATCACAGTTCTTTAATTTTTCTTCGTTTTCAATTATAACGTTCTCAATAATTCTCCTTATTTCTTCGTTTGAGCTGTATAGCTGAAATATGAAGAAAATATAAGTAGATTTTAAGAGAAAAAGGATTCTTTCTTATTTCAAAAAGTAAAGTTTTACTTCTAACTACATTAGTTTTGCGGCTTTGGGCGTCGTGATAGTCTGAATTCTAATGAAAACACATGACATTAATGAGAGAATATTGCCGAGAATGGCATGGCGGCCGAAAATATTGCCTGGTAAAAATAAAAAATTACCACCTAGCAACGATCGGTGGTGGTCACAGGTAAATATCTAAGACCTGGCGGTTTTATCCTCAGTTTGGGCAGCAAAATACGAATATTAGCGAATTTCCCCTATAGGTAAGAAGCTATTACCGTAGGTCTCATGGTAAGACCTAAGCCCGAGACTTTGATAACTTTTCGTTTTGGGGCCACCAGAAGCAAAAAATACCTTTCGTTCGAATTTATATATATATTTGTGTGTGTGTGTGTGTGTGTGTGTGTGTGTGTGTGTGTGTGTGTGTGTGTGTCTGTTAGCATGATACCGGCCGTAAAAATGGTCCAATCTTAATTAAAATTGGTACAAACGTGTAAAGTAGTAATCACTCGGACGAGTTCGTGAACCAGCCCGATCTTACCATTGGAAGGGGGGGGGGGGTAAAGGGGGATAAACCTCCACAGAAAATGGGTTTTTTGATTTTTTTTACATAAAAAAATACAATTTATCGAATTTTTGTTGGCACCATTGAATTCAGCTAAAAAAAACAAACAATTTATTATCTTGAATCACTGCTCTATGTCCATTGGCTACTGAGATATTGAAAGTGGTAAACACAGTACGTTGTCCCAATGTTAACTTTATGGGAAATAAGTAAAATTCTATATCTCGATTATTTCTCAACATATCTTGATAAAACTTGGTGAATAGCTTCTTCTAGTTCAGATATACTAAATATTGCATTAAAACCACCCAGTTTTAATATACCTGTAGCAGCAAACCTGCATACTCATTCCCCATGTTATTCTTATGGAGCTTACCAAAACATGTAAAATCTCGCCATGTTGGATTGAAATATGTTGTTTTGAATGTGAAATTCGCTAAGTATGCAGGTCTGCTGCAACGGGGGTTATTCTAACTTGTCACCCCTTCTAAATATTCCCCTCTCAAAAAAACCTCCACCCTCCCAATTACCTGTATGAGGGACTCTTGACTGTAGAAATATGCTCCAGAGAACATTAACGGACCAACTTTATCCTTTTTAAAACACAGTTTTAGTTTTACCTGTATTATAACCAAAAGATAGCTTATACATGAAATAATCTTAAGTTTCTTAAGATATCCAATATTAAATAGAAGGAGAAGAGTAGGTAGCTCCATAAAAATTCACACCTTAATCAAATTTATTATAAAGACTCGACAAGTAAGAGCACTTCAGCCCAGAATAAAAATATTTTTAATTCAACATGTTTTCGCATGAGCCCAATATTAATTAATTGTCAAATTTCATCCAACGTAAACCGATCATATGCAATTTTTTTAAAGACTGATTGAAAAAGCGCAACATTACAGCAATATCGTCGAGTGAAATTAAAATGAGCATGATAAATTAATAAGAGCATAAATTATAACAATTATTTTTTTTATTAAGATGTTAAATTATTATGACCTTTAATTTACATAAATAATAAATAGTCAATCCTAATATAATCAACATAGTCATATTGTATTAGTCTAAATTTTTATACTTAAGTCAAAAATGTAATGTTGACATAGCCATAGCCGTATAAAAATTACGTAGTGTATATACGTAATGGCCAAATAAAATCTTTGAATCTTAGCTTTAATATACTAAAAATAGCTTTATTAGCAGCCCTGCTATGCCATGATATATATATAATTTTAAAAATCTAATAACCTGCGAATAGTACGCTAACATTAATATCAAAGCTAACTGACATTGCTTTATAGACTATGCTTTCAAACGAACCATAAATCAATGGTTAATGAATGCAATAAATTATAAAGGCACTGTTTAATGTCTAAGCATAAATTATAACAATTATTTTTTTATTAAGATATTAAATTATTATGACCTTTAATTTACATAAATAATAAATAGTCAATCCTAATATAATCAACATAGTCATATTGTATTAGTCTAAATTTTTATACTTAAGTCAAAAATGTAATGTTGACATAGCCATAGCCTATTGTAGTGTATATACGTAATGGCCAAATAAAATCTTTGAATCTTAGCTTTAATATACTAAAAATAGTTTTATTAGCAGCCCTGCTATGCCATGAAATATATATAATTTTTAAAATCTAATAACCTGCGAATACTACGCTAACAGTAATATCAAAGCTAACTGACATTGCTTTATAGACTACGCTTTCAAACGAACCATAAATCAATGGTTAATGAATGCAATAAATTATAAAGGCACTGTATCATGGGAAACTCCGGTTGATGAAAATGTTGTTGAAACATATAGAGTATAACTTGATTGAAGCTTGTACTGAATGTGTAGACCTTCCGTATTTTTAAATTAAAAACGGACATTAAAACGCTATTGTACACTACTGGCGAAATAATAAGGTAATTTATTTTAAAATAATTTATTAAACTTGTTGGATTGTATAAATGAATATCTGGAGTTTTTGAAATGTTATAATTAAAATAAAATTACTATTGTTGGATTAAGAGTTTCTGTGGTAAATAAGTCTAGGGTCAAGGGGGAATACTGTAAATATATTATAAATGAATTACCGTTTCAAGGTCGGAAGAGCGGAATTGGCAACGCATTAGCCTAAG
The DNA here is from genome assembly GCA_035578135.1 of Flexamia atlantica. NCBI lineage: Eukaryota > Metazoa > Arthropoda > Insecta > Hemiptera > Cicadellidae > Flexamia > Flexamia atlantica. The sequence goes on along the minus strand of JAQJVK010000099.1, from coordinate 189,166 downwards.
GAGGTCGAGAGCTGGGTCGTACTCTGGTTTGGCCAACCCTCTGAAACTGGTACAACATGTTAATGTTAGATTGACAGTGATTGACAGTCATTTTAGTTATGCATTTCAATGAAAAAGGAACTGACTCGTATATATGTAAATATTTTATAGTGTGTGTAAATGAAACATTCAATTATGAAACTAAGGAAGTTTTCCTGTTTTTCCTCGGGTAAAACCGGGTTGATTAGCTAGTACTGTATATTATAAAATTACGTATATACGTAAAAAAATTTTGAACGAAATTGTGGGCTTATGGAAATCTTTAGGATGATGGGAGAGGGCTCAAAGCTAGGCCCAATATTGTAGAGATTCGGGTGAAACCACTATTCTATCAAAAACCAGGTAAACGATATAACGTAAAATATTTTAAAACACTGGCACAAATATTTTTGTTTAACGCATTAAAATATATGAAACTGAGCTTGATGAATGTTCTCTTGATGGACTTGTCTGTAAGTTAGCTTATGATATTTCATGTTCTTTAAAGTAAAACTATTTTACTTCCAATCTTCATTTTTTAAACTTCCTTCTCTTTTATAAAATATAATAGATAATTAAATATTGTTTCCGATCTCAATAGTATCGTATAGTATGTTGAAACATACTAAACATATAACTATATTTTATGTATATTTATGTTGAGCATAAATATAGCTATATTATATTAGTCTATTGTTTATGCTTAAGTCACAAATGTAATGTTGACATAGCCTACAATTATGACATAGCCAATATAATTGTAGTGTATATATACTTAATGGCAAAATAAAATCTTTGAGTCTTTATAGTATCTTTGAATCTTTATCTAAATAGTATCGTATGTAGTATAGTATGTTGGAACTTACTTACCATATATTCATACTTATATATTTCACCTATTATATATATATATATATACTTATATATTCATAGTTATTTATATTGAGCATAAATATGGTTATATTGTATTAGTCTAATTTTTTATACTTAAGTCACAAATGTAATGTTGACATACCCTATTGTAGTGCATATACTTAATGGCCAAATAAAATCAATGAATTTTCATATTTTAGCTGAAATATACTAAAAATATTTTTGTTACCAATCCTGCTATGCCATGAAATATATATAATTTTAAAAATCTAATAACCTGCGAATACTACCCTAACAGTGATATCAACGTTTTGCTCACTGGCATTGCTTCATAGACTGTGCTCTCCTTTTCATCGTAAGAAAAATCATACTACTTCATCATCTACTTAAAATAAATCTTAATATGTATCATCTTGGTTGGATGATAGTTGTTTATTGATTAAAATAATAAACATATTTTTCCAATCGAAAAATGTTCATGTAAATTGTAATATTTTTATTTCTGTATTGAATTACAAGCTCAATGTACTTTAAGACATATCAACTGCTACTGTTGACAGAAAAATTATATACACATACGAAAAACTTGTATGGTAAAACATGAACTTTTTTTCCTCGGAGTTCATAACTATTTACTGTTTGGTTATTTTTTTATGGAGCAGAATCGACTAAATTCCTAATATAACTCAGGATTGAACAACAATTTTCAGGAGACATTTAGGAACATATTTTAACTGTCTGTTACGTAGATACAGACCTCTGACCGTTCGATCCTCATTTTCGTTTGTTACACACCAATAACATGTTAACCACTGAATGAAATCGATTGAATCTTAAAAGTTTGAAAACTTGCAGTTCACTTACACTTCCCCCAATTTCTGATAGCCGTCTAGGATCCGACCGGCTGCCAGGTACTCGTTTTCCTTCAACAATCCTTTCAAAACTTTAAATCTTTCTTCCACGGGTCCTGCACCTTCCAAACACCAGTCGATTATCCTGTTGAAAGGAATAACAGATAAACTGGTTGTGGAATGTTTAACGGATCCATAATTATGTATCATATACAGGGTGTTTCCAAATTGCCTGGACATATTTTGTGGACTTGTTCCTTGGGCTAAGACAAACACAAAATGCCACACGAGTATGGGTCTATAATGCCTAGATGTCTGTCTGTCGGTTTGTTTGTGATTTTTAAAAGTTATTTTTTATCTTGGGCATTTTTCAAGATAGAAATTTCAAAATTGGTACAAATGTGTAGTTTAGAAGGTAAAAAGAGCTTAAAAAATTTCGTTCTAATATCTCAAGCCGTTTTAATACGGCGGCAATTTAAAATCTTTAATGCCAAGTTCCATGAAAACGTAAATATTAAGAAATTTTTATTTGTGATAAAAATAGAGAATTTAAATTCAAATAAAATGAGACCTTGTTTGTTAAAATCGCATCACAAACAACCGAGTTATCAGTTTTTTCTACATTTACTTACGCAATTTAATAGGACTGCCATACAGCTCTTAGGTTTATTACGTTTTAATTGTGTAACCGAATGTAGAAAAAAACCGATAACTCGGTTGTTTGTGATCCGATTTTATTAAACAAGGTCTCATTTGATTTGAATTTAAATTCTATATATTTTTTATCATAAAAACAATTTTCTTAATATTTACGGTTCTCATAAAATTTGGCATTAAAGATTTTAAATGGCCGCCATATTGAAACGGCTTGAGAAATTGGAACGAAATTTGTAAGCTCTTTTTAACTTCTAAACTACACATTTGTATCAATTTTGAAATTTCTATCTTTAAAAATGCCCAAGATTTTTTAATCACAAACAGACCGACAGACAGAAATCTTGGAATTTTAGACCCATAATCATATGGCATGTTATGTTTTTCTTAGCCCAAGGAAGAAGTCCACAAAATATGTCCAGACAATTTGGAAACACCTTGTATTTTTGATATAAATAAGTACTGTTTGTCTAAACTACTATGAATTACCTGTTTTCGTTATTTGTTTATACCCTATAAACATTCATCATTATCGGTATTCATTATTGTATTTATTATTAATCATCATTGTTTACTACGCAAAAAAATGTTTGCTATGCAAAACTTATCTATGTAAATAGAATTTGAGTTTTGTCCATACATTGCTTAGAATAATGAAATTATTGATTATTTTTGCGTTTTGAAGGCCAGAGAATTCGAATCAAGCCTTATCTGAATTTCTGTCACTATGTCTGTTGGTAACGCTCAACAACACACCTTAGACCGCTTTTCACGCAAAAACTAGAATACTGGTATGGCTGAAACTTATTTTCTGTATTGTATGCACATAAGAGAAGATTTAAGACTAATCAAAACTAGCATAAGTCTTTTTGACATTAAACATTAAGCATATAAAATACAAGTTTTATTTTATTTTGACCAAGATTGTTTTGATTTCATCATATAATTCAATCGGATATAATTCATCACATAATTCATATTTTATATGCTGAACAACATACTAAAAGTTTACCAAAGTTCGACCACCGAAAGTGCCTCATTTTCAAGATGGCGTCCAAGAAGGTGACAATAGCATTAAAGATATAGGAAATAAATGCCATAGGTGATGTATAAATGAATCTGGTGTCATAATACCACTTCCGATAATTGAAGGGAGGTATGAACTTCAGTTTTCGTAGGTAAAAAAAATTTGCCGCCATCTTGGATCCGCCATATTGGATGAAGTAATTATTTTCAAATGTAAACATAGTGTTGTGACACATCATTTTAAAACTATATTTTCACGCTATTTATATTGCCGAAACCCGGTTTTGAAAATCTTGACTCGTTTTCAAGATATACCCAAACAAAGATTTTTCCCTGTATAACCCTTATGGACGTTTCGAGCTTAAAATATTTTTTGGGATTTTTTTGGACTATTTTCTTTATAGCTCCGGATGTATTCAAAGTACGTTGTTCGTTCTAGTCTTAAAATATTTAGTAGTATTTTGGCTTCCATGTAAGCAACTTATCAATTGATTCAGATTCATTAGGGATATGAGTTATGATACCTTTATTAACCATAAAATGTGATTTTTCTAAATTCAATATTCAGTAAAAATTGTACATCTCAGATTCTAAATAAGATATAAATTGGTCTAAATAAGATATATTACTGGTTTTAATCTGATCAGTAAAGTCTTAGCTTCCATTTGAACTATTGATCATGAAAATAGGACAATTTTAAGCCGAGTTATGTTATTTTGTTTAACATAAAATTCAACGTTTTTAACATTCAATCCTCAGTTGAAGACATATATCTCAACTTCTAAGTGAGACATAATCCTCATTAAAGTCTTAACTTAAATGGTAAACTATGGGCTTTCTGTTCAGTTACTGATCTTGAAAATCAGTCAATTCTAAGAGTAATAATCCTTTATTCAAATTAAAATGTAAATATTTTAGAGTTTTGTCCTTAAGTAAGGACTCATATCTCAAGTTCTTAAAGAGGTACAATCCTTTTTAAGGTCTTAAATGAATTGGTGATTGATTGGCTTTTATTAGAACTATTAATCCTGAAAATTGGACAGGTCTAACATGAGTTATAATCCTTTACTTGACAGTATCATTTTATAAAAATATCATCTTATGGTTTAAATGTATCATAGCTCATCCCTAATGAATCTGAATCAATCGATAAGTTGCTTATATGGAAGCCAAAATACTATCAAATATTTTAAGACTAGAACGAACAACGTACTTTGATTACATCCGGAGCTATAAGGAAAATAGTCCAAACAAAATAACAAAATATATTCCAACCTCGAAACGTCCATAAGGATTATACCGGGTGTTCAAAAATCCCGGATCGGCTTGTTAATTTTTTTATTATTAAATATTGACCTACGAAACTTAGAACATGTCTCTTGGACACAAAACACTATTTTAGCAAGTATTCAGTAACCTCCTACCTCCTCAGGGGGAAAGCCCACGAGGAGTCAGCAGAAAATCTTAAAATAAGCATAGGTTGATATGTACATCAAATTAAAGCGCCTTTTGAGTAGAAAACAATGCCGTAAATCCGATCTCAATCGGATCACCGAATCCAAAATGGCGGCAGTTTAAACTTTTCTAAACTGCAATTTTTAACCTCCTTAAATATTCGATTTCAGACGTTCTAAGAGTCCGTCCGCGATGCGGTTTGCGGCATTAAATTTTGCTTTATTACCGCTTTACAGATTGATTCACGGTGCTGGACGCCTCGTCTGCGCATGCGCAGTGATGACTTTCCCCCACCATGGGACATAATACAGTCAGCTCAAAAAACTGTCATCTGTCTGCCATCTGTCAAAACATCATCTGTCAAAACATAATGTTTTTATTATTGTGACTAATTAGGTTATGTTATTTTTTTGATGTGTAAATATAGCAACGGGATTTTTTTACGAAAATGTTCCCAACAACGTAATAATTTCTTTTGGTGCAAAATGCTTGCACCTTTTAAAATTTAATTACTTTGCATCCTTCATTAGTTTATGTTTTTTAATTTAGTATATTTTGCCTAACTAAACGAAAAAGCTATCACCCGAAGACACGCCTACCCGAGGTGATAGTTACCCGAAGTGATAGGCCTACCTATCATGTTTAAGTTCAAGGAAAGGAATATTAATTGGAAGACACTGAGGAAAATATAAAGTCTAGATTGTGAAACAGAATAAACGTTTTGTTGTTGTATCTTAGAAGGGTAGTTTCCAAATATGGTTTGATTTTGAAATATTGGTGTCGTGCGATGTTATTAAAAACAGAAAATATGTAGAAACATAAAAAGTTGCTTGAGAAGCCTTGCAATCTTTCACAATTTAGGCCTATATTGGCGTGAATAATGAGGATGAGGCTACATCAAGATTCCTTCTTTATCACAGTGTCATAGGAAGACAAAATAAAGATAACCGTAACGATTGAAGTATTGCTTTGCAGGCTGAACTGTTTCATCGTATGTGTCATTACAATTACCTGAAAATATATTTTTATTAATTTTGTGACATATGAGGAGTTTTAATGTGAGCAACCACAAAATTTGTTTTTATATTCTGATAATTAATAGCTTTTTCCACCAAAACTCTAGTTTTTCTTAGTATACATCTGTTAGGTTGACATTGTAATACATAATATATCTGCTTGTATATTTAATCATTGAAAAAGTAAAATTAAGCGTTGGGCTCGGCGGCGCGTATCAGCCCCATAAAGTCGTCGGAGATGCCACCCAGTCTAATCGCCACCTTTTAAAAACACTTTGGGCTATTGATTTTTTTTTATTGTAAAGGCATGTTTTTATCGATGGTAAAGGTGAGTAAAGATCGCACGACACGGACGACGCGACAGAGCGGCATCCACCATGCGGCGCATCTATGACGATCGTCCTTGTCACATCGCTTGGTATCTCTAGGATACTAGAAGGCCTCGCCAAATATCTCAAGGAAACGGAGGGAGTTCGGTACCTGGGGTATTGCGCGGGTATGCGTATGCGCGAGCCACCGTCCGTCCGGCGACGTTTCTCAAGAGTCGCTCCCGCCGCAACGTCCGACGTCCGCGGACGAGACGGACGTGGCGCCACGTCGTCTTTTACGCCACTATGACTTGTTTTATTTGATAACATAGTTTACGACTTTTTCAAACATCCATCCGCATATATTAGACGGACGTGACGCCACGGCAGTGTAACTTGGCCTTTGTTGGCTCCGGTTAGGTTTAAGATTTTTAAAACGTTGCTGGTGGTTTATTTACTACTAGTAAACCTGTTGCTCGAAATCGAGCAATTGTTATGTATTGATTTCAACATAAAAATAATCATGGTATAGTATTCTAGAACTATTTTATTAATTTTATGGTTGAATTTCGTGTTGTACTGAAATTTTTTACAAAAGCTTTTTTTATTAAATTTCTTGTGAATACTCATTCATATTTAAAGAGATGTCCATGTTTCTTAAGTGTTTTCTACGAATATTATGAGCACCTCAAAGGAGTTGGCTTGACCTGCCGCCACATATACCAGAAGTCCATATGTAATGGACTGACACTGACCTATACCTATACCTAGTTACCTATACAGGAATTACTGGAAACAGGGTTCTTTTTACTATAGATCATCACTAAACACAAAAAGAATTGTTAAAACTATATTATTTACATGTTTACATCACTCAAGGTTAGCATTTCATAGTTGAACTAAATTAATTTACATTTTCATGTAAATTTCTTTAGGATAATTGTAGATGATTGCTCACAAACGCTTCACATTACCATTCACCATAAACTCCAATTGAAGCGTACACTCAACCAAGTTCATCAAGATGAAATACACATAAATTAATTATTTTTGAAATACCCCAAGCACCATATGAAAGAAAATTAACCAAAACAAATTGATAGGCCTGTTTGAAAATTGACTGCAAATTTGTTTAGACAACACTAATGTTTTTAAATGGGTAAAAATGTATTATTGGGTTTTAAATGTATTTTTGTAAAACTTTCTGAAATTCAGTAGGGTATATGTTACTAAGAGCTGCTTTCCCCAAATCTAGTTTTATTTGAACTTCTGAAACTTAAGTTTAGTAACATTTGAATTTTCCTGATAATATGGTTTATAATTTAAAAATTAGAATATTCTTATGGTTTAAATTAAATTCCGTTTACTGTAAACCTTAATTGGGGAAAGCGGCCCTAAGTAGCGTACGACCCGTCTTAATCTTAAACCGAACTAAAATGGTTCAATAAATTTATACTCTTAATGAATGTTAAGTCTGCTTCTTTTTCTTTAATTTCTATTTATATTGATAGAATTTATACTTAAGAATTTTTTTTTAATTTGGAATATAAACATATAAAAATATTAAGATCTTCACACATGTGATTCAAAATAAATGTTTTTAAAACTGAATTCTGACCTTAAGTATGTATTAGGATAATAGTTTATTTATTTACATCTTCCATCAACTGAAACTCCTCCAGCTCTACATGCAATGGTTTCAATTCCATTAACAACATATGGCTTTGCTGAAAAACTTTGTTTGCTCCAATCAGCTGCTTTATTTGAAATTTCTATTCCCATGTTAAATCTTATGGGCTAATATGAAACTTTAAGGGCGTCTAGGGCCCTTCCCTTTAGTCAAACCTTTTTAAATTTTATTTCCTGCAAAACTTAATGCCAAGCTCTTTCCAATGACACCAAAAACATGAAAATCGGTTCAGTAGTTTAGGAGGAGTCTTTGTAACAAAAAAACTGCTCGCGTATTAAATAAGTATAGATTCTAGTATTTATAGATTAGTTTTTGTAACAGTAAATAAGATATGTATTTTTAATCATGATTCAAAAACATTCATTAATATACAACACATTCTTTATAAATTTAGTTGTTTATGGATATGTTTTTGTTGGTCTGTGGAATTTAAAATTTTCTTCAAAAGATAGCTGATTATTTTAGAGTTGACTGTACGCATTCGTTGTAGGGGAAAAGTGGTGGGGGATTCTCCATCTCTCTCGCACACTTCCCTCCCTACACGCCAGGCACCGAGAATCAATCTGTAAAATGATATACATATCGACCTATGCACAGCCTACGGCATAAACCACTTCCACAAGGGACGGTGCCTTAAAGGATGTCTTGCATGGATGATGACCGGCATAGGTGGTGCTGTACATAATTTTAAAGGGCATGAAATTCTCAACAAAATGCCGCAAACCGCATCACGAAAGGACGCTTAGAACGTCTGAAATCGAATTTTTAAGTATGTTAAAAATTGCAGTTTAGAAAATTTTAAACTGCCGCCATTCTGGATTCGGTGATCCGATTGAGATCGGAGTTGCGGCATTGTATTCTACTCAAAAAGAGCTTTAATTTGATACACATATCAACCTATGCTTATTGTTATGAATCATTACATTGTATATAATATTATAATATAGTATGAATATAGATCAAGTGGGCCTATAGAATATTCTAGAACAAGGAACTCAAGGAACGTCGGCCGGTGAACTGGACCAGGACGCAGTCTTCAATATGCAACAGGTCAGTCTAGACATAAGCTGCTGCTTATTTCCGTCTCGCTATTCAGATCTACGTTATTGGCGGCGAGGCCAAAATAAAAGTAAAAGTATTTAAAGTGCGTGCTATACAGAGTATTATTATTTTGATTTGTGCGGTGTTAAAAAGATTTTCTTTCTGCGTTTTCAGCAAAACAGTTGTGGTTTGGAAAGTAAATCCAAAGATTTATCAAGAAAACGTGGTGACGCATTCCTGCAGAAGTTTGCAAAAGTTTGCAAAAGTTTGCACAAAGTGGAAAAAAGTGCAACATCTCTTGGATTTTCGGAAGAAAGTAGAAAATTATTGAAGATTTCGAATTTTGTTGCTCAAATACCTAGGGTTATCCTGGATTTTATTGGTCACCTAGGTCTGTCCTCAAACGAGTTTAGGACTAGCCTGCGTGCATTCGGATCATGTGCTGCTTTCTGTAAGTCGTATCATCCATTAGCTTTTACTTGGATAAACAGCAAAAATGGCCAAACAGATATTAGGAAAAATATCAGAATTTTATAAAGACCAAGAGTCTTTTGAAAATTATGTTGAGCGCTTAGGGTTTTTCTTGACAGTTAATGACATCAAAGACGGGGCTAAGGTTCCTTTGTTCATCTCGATAATGGGACCTGAGCTTTACTCTATCCTGAAAAATTTGCTTCTGCCCGATAAACCGGCCGATAAATCCTTTGACGAGATAATCAAGGCCTTAAAAGATCATTTTGTTCCCAAAAAGAATATATCGTACGAAAGGTTTGTGTTCAATAAAAGTTCACAGAGAGAGGGAGAGTCTATAGCTGAATTTGCAGTACAGTTAAGGAAACTGGCTTCTAGTTGTGAATTTGCTGCTTTTCTTGATGAGGCCCTAAGGGATAGATTTTTGTGTGGTGTCAAGTCAAATGACATTCAAAATAAATTGCTAGCTGAAGGGGGAAAGTTAACCTTTGACAAGGCCCTACAGATAGCTTTAGTTTTAGAAGATGCAAATAAAATGCTAAGAGCTTGCACCTAGAGGTGGGAAACTCAGGTCAAATAAATTTTTTCAAGGGTAATAGGCCTAAGACTCGGGCAGTAGGCCTATGTATAAGAATACGACTCAGCAATCGTGTTCATGTTGTGGAAAAGGGCATGAGTTTAAAAACTGCCCATATAAGGAGTACAGTTGTCACACTTTTAAACGTAAGGGACATTTGTCTATAATGTGTAGGCAGCCAAATAATAGGTATAGGCCTAAAGGTAAAATAAATTTCTTTGATGATGAGATTAGTGATGATGATGATGACTCTGCTAATGAGGAACAGAGTTGTAGTGAGTTTTCTTTGTATAATATAGCTTATGCGGACAGTAAGGCTAAGCTTAATAGTTACAAGACGGAACTCAAAATAAATGAAGTCCCAGTAAGTATGACAATTGACACCGGAGCGGTGGTGTCTGTGATGCCCGAAGATGTTTTTGAAAATTTGTTTAGGTCTAATAAACCTAATCTTTGCAGGAGTGATGTACATCTGAAAACTTATACAGGACAGCGAATAAATGTCATTGGCGAGTTTCAGGCAAAATTAGCGTCCAACTCCAAGGTGCTCACTCTTCCGATGATCGTCGTACGGAGCCAAATGCCAAACCAACCTGTTTTGCTTGGTCGCAATTGGATGGACAAAATCCGACTAGACTGGAAGAACGTAACGAAGGGATCTGGAGCAGAGGACTCGGTACAGCAAGTTTCCGGTGAGAATTTTCCAGTTTCTTCTATCGTTAAGGATTTAAAAAAGGAATTTTTACCTGTTTTTGAATCTGGTATTGGCACTATAAATGATATTGAATTGTATAAATGATTTCGGCATTGTAAACAAGTAGTGGCAAAGTGGCGTTTCTGGGCCAAAACGCATAAATCAAAAGTGACAGGTACATCCGGTAGGTGGCGTTCCGGCTGTAACGTAGCTGTGACGTGTAGGGGTGGGTATTTAAAGTTTAAATGAGCGGAAATGGGTCAAGGTCAGCTGTAGATAATTTTAAAAAGATCTTGCATTTTCGGAAGATCCGAAAATGCAAGATATTTTTTTTTTATTTTTCATTAAGGTAGAAAAGTTTGCTCCCAAATTTGAAAAGTAAGTTGTTGTCGGTGGTGAAATTTCTTGCTTATTTTCATTCTTTTTGTTGTTATTGTAAGTTGGCAAAAACACATTTTTTTCGTTTTGATTGTTTGTTGCATAAAGTTCTAAAGATAAACCAAACCCAGTGGCTATAAGTTGTTTTAGTTCTTCACTAAAAATTTCCAAATCCTTGTAGGTTGTAAGATTGATAGTGTTGTAATGAATCCCGCGAATGTTGAGAGACATGACTAGAGTTGTTTACTCGACGAGAGGTGTTGCAGGAATGACTATTGCAAAGCCGGTGCTGCGGGTACCTCCGATGGTAGTGGTGGGGGTAATGGCAGGTGTTTGTTTATTCACTTTGAATTTAATCGTTGCCACAATAGACTTAGCCGATGTTGCAATTCTTCTAGTTTATCCAACCGGTTCTTTTGATATGTTTTGCAACTACATTTACAGTAGCAGAAAGAATCCCATTTTGTACAAGCTTTTCCGTCAACTAGATCTTCAGGTATTCTAAAACATTTCTCTTTGCAACAATAAGTTATAAATGTTAGATTATTTCTTTTGGATGACATGTTGGTTGTAGCTTGTCTTAAACAGAACTGAGCCTCTCAACGTTAAAGTTTCGTATTTATGTAAAGTATTCGAATAAAACCATCGAATAAAATAATCGAATAATACTATCGAATAAAATAATCGAATAATACTATCGATTAAAAGTTCAAGGTCATCCGTTTGAAGTTTAAAAAAAACAACATAACAGTATATAAAAACATATACTGATATGTTGTTTTTTATCTTTTTATTTAAAACATTTTTTTACAATATTTACAATGTTATTTTTGTGCGATGTGCAGAGTAAGTTCCGTAGAGTTGTTTCCGCTCATTCCGTGTGACACCAAATATAATGATCCTGGTTGAATTTCCCGCAGATCTTCATTTTGCAGCAACTGGACGAATCGTTTTGGAAGATATACTTGAAACTTTGGTTCATCACCCGGTGTATATGGTGCATCGGATAAAGATGCGACGACTGCGTCTCCATGCGTTGTATCAATTTTCTTCATTTCATGAACAATATAATGTTTCTGTTCTTTTAATTCTGAACATTTCTTGATAATTAGAGTATTTGATTTTGAATGCAAGTTGAATTGTTCAACTAAACATTGGAGAAAATGTCGTGATGCCATCCTTCACAGGAGATGTTGTCTGTTCGGAGTATGGAGTTAGACTGATACTCGGGGTGTGTTGCCTCTTCGTTTATATAACCTTCGGAACCCCCACTACATTCTTCCGTTTGTTGTTGTAAGTAAGCAGCCAAGTGATACGCGTTTTGTAATGCGCATTGAGATTGGTTGTGTTTCGGATTTATTGTAGAAACACAAATATTTCTAGCATCAAAGTGAAATGTTTTGTCCACTTTTATGTTTAAAACTTCTTTGTTTGTGTACTGTCGTATCCAATTCTTTTTTCCAATCCTCTGGTATATATGTGTGTAAATTGTTTGCAAAATGAAACATAATTTTGTGTACATTGTTGTACGGTAGGAAACCTTCATACCAATGGATATGATGAAAATTATTTGTTAGCCATCTGTTTGTTATTTTAGCTTTTGACTTTAGTTCATGGACAGAACACGGTGCTTCAAATAAAAACGGGTATGCTACTTGAGTAAGCAAATCTAAAATTACCAATTCTTTTATGACAATTCTATCATCGTTTCCGCGAAATGCTTGAAATTCAATTACACAAGGTTTTCCTGCCATTTCTTCATCCTGTCTGCTCATCACGGTGTCTGCTGATCAACTGTTTTCCACACCACGGTAGGTTAGATATATAAACCAGGCCGTACAGTTGTAGGCGCGTTGTTGTATGTTTAACGTGGGCACCATCCCCAGTAGGCCTACCCCACGGTTTATTCTTTTGTTAAATTACATTGTAGTTTTTAAACTAGCAAAGTTTCTTCTTCTGTATTATCGTTGTTGTTGTTGTTGGTTTCTTCTTCTGTACTGTTGTTGTTGGTTTCTTCTTCTGTAGCTTCCGTTGCAACTTCAGTAAAAGGTTCAAAGTTTCTTAACTGCCTCCACATTTCCACTTCGTGAGGTATTCTATTAAAGATGGATGTATCTATTGGTCCGTATTGTAAAGTGCTGTCTGGTTGTTTTTCGCATGCATCTACCAAATATTCCTTAATAACAGAGCTTGAAAATACTAATTGTTTCATATGCCTGGTAACGGCATATCAAAGTAATAATATCTTGGTATATAATATAGTGGTGTAATAATATCTTGTGATGTTGCATAGTTTAAAATGTAAAATTCTTCACGTGTTAGAAGAATTTTATTTTCAAATTGTGTCGAGTCTCTAATTCTTACTTGTTGTTGACCACGATGTTTAATAATGTCAATTTCATTGTCATAATCCAAAAGTCGAATGTTAGTTTTTCTTCCAAAGAAACTGTTGGCTAAATAACATTCAATAAGATGTAGATGTTTTAAAAAGGAATCCCAAGCATTTTCTGAAAATAAAACCATCTTTGTTCCATGGCTTAGTATTACTGCGGGAGAGTAGTCTAATGATTTTACCAATCCTATCGACACACTTTTACTCATAAAAGATGAGATAGGATAAAAGATGCGAAGGAAAACTTCAGTTAAAATGTTTGGTGGAATATTTTCTTCAAGTTTTCTTTTCTTTCTTACGTTTGTTTTATTATTTTCCAACTTTTTATTTTGTTTTCCAAACTTTAAAAAGTCATCAATTTCCTTTACAATATTTTCTTCAAAAAGTTTATCATCATTTTCCAATAAAGGTGCTGTTTCGGAAACGCCTTGTACAACTGATAAAGAACTCATTTTGTTTATAATGCTGTAGACGATGTTACCCATACAACTGTAGACAGTAAACTAAAAAATTTTCGTTCCCGCTCCTGCTTTTATAACCGAGTGGTGGGGGTATTTTTTTTTCTTTTCATTTTACAAAACTGCTTTTACAATTCCGGTTAAAGGTGTGTATCATGTAAAATTAAACAATAAGCAGATGTATCTTTGGGTACATTTTGTTCAAATTCCATTTCTATTTTTATATCTACACTGGAAGATTTTACAGATTCATTTTGTTTTGAACAATCAACTACAACAATCGGATAGTTAGATTTAAATTGGTTTGGCGTTAATAAAGGTGTGTTTGTTTTTCCATAATATGAATTTTGGAATCTTGCTTACATATCATACAAAACGCTAAACCTGTCTTTTGTAAAGTTTATGTTGAAGTTGTCGTATGGAAAGAATTGAGAGTTTAGAAACATCTTCAAATTTGTAAGTTTGCAATGATCAAATTCATCAGCATGTTTAGTTATTTCATTTCTTCTTTTTGTTTGTAATCCAAATATTACATATCTGGCCTTTTCCAAATGAGTAGAAGTTTTTACAGTCCATGTATGACGTTGTGTTTCCGGTAAAACCGGATATTCATGAAACTCCCAACTTCTAAATGGTATTACGATATCACGATCTGATTTTAAAGTTCTTAATAATGAAATTCTATTTTGATCGTTTAACCGTACATGCGGTACTCTCCAAACAATTTTGTCTAATTGCATTTTCCATTCTAAAGTAGATTCCGTTGTTCCATCAGACGCCATAATAATATCTTTGTCGTTTGATGATCTTAACAAAACTAATTCTTGTTTTACGTTTATTATTATTTTTCGGTAATCTTCAGCAAAGCCTAAAAGTAATCTTAAAGGAATGTAAAGGTCAAAATTGCCTGAACTGTTTGGAGTGATTGTACTGGAATCGGGTGCTACCCATCCTGCGGCGGCCAGCATATTTTTTTCACTCGGTGTTAAAGATGCTAATCCTTTTAATGTACTTGTAATTCCCACCTTTTTTGTTGAATCTACTGTTGAACTCCGGAAATTTCATATCTTATTTCATCAAACAAATATGCCATGGGGTTATTTATGAACGGAACAGTACTTGCAGTGTTTCCATCTTTTTTTGTTACTCTTTCTTCGATATACAAATAACTTTCACATGGAAGTGTATAAATATCCTGTTGTTGTATGGGAATTCTAATTTCATCATTATTATTTAATTTTGATGAAGCGTAAGGGTTGTGCGTATGATATTCCTTTTCCCATAAGGTTTCGTCGAATGTCGGACCCTGCGCTATATCCAATATTTCCATTATTAATAAGTTTTAATCCAATTTCTTCTAGAAAACGAATGTTATCACTTGTTAATCCTTCTATAGCTGAAGTGCTACTGACTTGTTTACCAGTCAGCTCTTTCTTTTTAAATGATAACCCCATTGTTATACGGTTGATTTTATATGTATTCGTATAGTTATAGGTTCGTCTCTAGAATCAATATGATTCCCGTCTTGATCTAGTATGTTCACCACAATGTCTGAAATAAAACTGGTGTTTAACGGTAGGTACACCAAGTTATGTGGCTTTTCCACAATTTTAAAACCCGGAGCGACTGATGGATAGAATGTGTGCGACATATGAGTATTTTCACCATCTCTATAACAACCATGTATAATATTACATGTAACATCTATAATGTTAACTTTCATTATTGTCACAGTTCTAGCACCTGAATGGTTAATATTAGGTTCTAAAATTTTTGTTGTTTTAGGAAATCCTAATAAACTACCAATTGAATGTTCTTTGGTAAAATCTATATAATATTTAGATTTAATTTCAGCTTTCATAGTATTGTTATTTCCTTTTATTGTTATATTATCTTTCCCCATATGATTTTGTATCGCTTCATTTATATCATAAATTTCATATGCTCCAGTGGGTATACTAAATACTTGTATATCTGAATATTTGTTTGTATTTTTATCTTTTGTTCTGTAATAATGTATTTTGTCATTAACATTTTCAGTAACGTTGGGAATAGAATTATAAGTTGTTATATCTAATAATGCGGCTTCCCATAATTTATCTTTTTCCAAACGTAACGCAGGGAAAAGAACACTTCACAAAGTAGATGAAGATCCAGTTAATGATACTGTATAGGAAGACATCTTAAAGTTGACTAACGCTTTTTGTTAAAAAGTCTAAACATAAATGTCCACAGATTACCGTATTATCAGGTTGGTCTCTTTTATAATTGTATAGTACATTTTTAGCTGTTTTAAAGTAATATTGTAGTTCTTTTGGTGGTGGGAGATTACCAAAACTATCAAAGTAGTAAATAGTTGATCCTAGTTTCTTATAACATACCCAATGAGTGCCTGATCCTTTACTATTATCTAAATTTACTATTCCGGTTTCATTTTTCCAAATTTTAACAGGTAATGCATCTTTCATAAACACTCCTCTAAAAAATGGAATTTTTAAACAAGAAACATAAGTAATTAATTCTTTATCTGTTAATTCTTCATTTGGAATTAGTAACTGTTTTTTTCTGTTTAATACACACGATACGGTCTTAGGTATAATCCTCCTCCTTTTTTTATCATTGACCATATTGTTTGTTTCTTTTTATTTTTACCTGCGGTGGATCGTCGTTTTCTTCTTATATTTCCTCCACGTTTCTTTGCAGGTTTTCTCCTCCTTTTTCCACCTCCTTTCTTCTTTCCACCTCCAAACATCGTTTTACCCTTCATTGCTGCTGATACCGCTAAAGCTGCTGCTTTTTCACCGATACTAGCGTCACTGGATGTTACTCTTTACCAAGCTTTTTCAGCAAGTGCTCTATCCGCTATTGATCTATTTTTAGTATCTGCAAACTTTGAATATGCTATATCGTGTTGTTTGCAGGCTTGATCAAGTTTATTTATTCCAAGATCTCCTCTAGCAAGTCTTTTTTCAATTTTGTTCCAGGACCACAATATTGATAACCTCCTGGTAAATGTAGTTCTACAGGTAATAAATCGATAGCTTTATTAACTATAGCTCCAACCGGCTTAGTAATAAGAGAAAGTGCTGTTGATGCTATTCCTCTTCCTCTCTTTATAACGTGCCGATTTTGACTGATGCGTTGAACTTTCAACATGGTTTTTTTATAGTGAAATGTCAATGCTTGTTTATTTTATAAATTCTTTATAATGAATGATGCACTTATCATTTGACATTGTTTATTTATAATAAACATGTATAAGTATTTTGTTTATGGGTAATAAACTTTTACCCAGTCTTTTGGTAGGATTGTATCTTTTTTATCAGCATCAATTTGAGCAAATCTTAAATTTCCAGTTTTCATATTTAAAAAATATTTTTCCATAACACTTTCCTTAACCCAATGTAGTTTTTGATCAAATTTTATAGGCTTTATTGTGTTATAAACATCATATAACACTACACTTAAGAGTCTTATAATGTAATTTACATTAACAGCATCAGTAATATCAATAGGGTCATCTAAGTTAGTCAATCGCAAGTTTTTACAATAAAAAAACTTTTTGTTTTTTTCTGTTCTTAAGCATCTTTCACGCCATTCTTTTACTGTAACTGCATCACCGTCTGCTAGTCCTGTTCCAACATTAACTAGTGGTCTCCCTTTGCAATCAAAGGCTTGTCGGCCACCTTCTTTATGATATTCTTGTAATACAGGAACTTGTCCAATTGTTGCTACATCAGTTTCATCCGACCCTTTTTTAACATTAGTAATTATTTTTGCATCCGCATCCCATTTGTTATTGTTTAATTTCATTATTTGATTTATTGTAGCTGCATCTGATTTTGCAGTTCCTTCCTTAACGTTAGTTAACACTTTATTTTTGCAATCAATTGTATTAATATCATGTGTAGTGCAATGATCTGTAATATATTGAAGGTTTACGGCATCTTTCATATCTTTAGGGTCTCCAATATCATGTATTACAAAGTTGTGAAAGGAAAATTTATCTGTTTTTTCAGGGATGACTGAATGTAAATACTTTTTTGTAACTGAATCTTGATCATTAACAGGATCTGCTATATTAGCTATTCTAAGATCTTTTGCATCATATACTTTATTATTACTCCTAGGATCATATCGTAAGGTTTGGTTTATGTACCACATTAAATATTCTTTATTTACCGAATCATTTTTATCTATTGGTTTTGGAAGATTTACAATTCTATAAAAATTAGCGTTATACACTTCATTTTGAAGCTTTAAACTAGGTAATGTTTCACTTTTTAATGTTTTGAAATTTACTGCATCATTATCATCTTTTGGATCATTTACAAACTTTAAACGTTTGTTACTTATATCATAATCTCCATCGGATGTTAGTGGTAAACCACCTCTTTTTCCATAAGATCCTGATTTGCTTCCAGTTTCGGAATACCGTCCAAACTTATTTACACTCATGGTTATACTGAATCTTTAATCGGTTATACTTGTATTTTATATATACTCATATTTTTATGCAATTACTCCTCGATTTCGCAATTCGCCGACCAAAGCTACCCATTCGTTTTCTAAACCGCTATGTCCGGCTTGTTTAGCTTCATATATCAACTTCATTCTATCAACCAATTTGTTTATATCGTTGTAGTATATTATATTAGTATCATACAAGTTTTCAATAATCCTTTTCCTGATAAACTTGATTGATTTGTTTTTCTCCTTTTATGTAAAATATTTATTTCAGCAGAAGATAATGATTTTCTTTTTATGGGTTCCCTTCTTTTTGGCGGGAAAAGTTTAGCAATAATAGTTTTATATTTTTCTGATGCATTTCTATGAACATTGAAATTTTTAGAATAATTTTTCTTATGTGCATTTGTATCCTCCAATATTTGTTTAAAAATGTTTAAATCGTTTTTTGTATATTTATTAGGTTTCGGCTTAAAAATAAGTTCAAACAATCCTTTTGTACCCTTGTATTGTTTATTATTTATAATAATATTGTCATGTTCGTCTACATCAAGTTTGCTATCTTCAATCACTAGCCCATTTTCTTCTATTCTAGCACCAAAAGTATGATATTTTCGAGTTGGTTGTGCAGAATGTAACATTTTTAATACAAATTGACTTGCAAGCGGCCCTTTATACGCAATATCCGAGCCCAATTTGCTCAAGTTGGAAGGATTAATAGGCTCTTCTTCTTGTTGTTGTTCTTCGCTTGTAGAAAGACCTTCTTTTCCTGTTAAAACATCCGTTTCTTCACCTAGTTCGCTTTCTTCTTCAGTTGTTTCTCCTTGTTGCGTAAAACTTGTATCATCTTCATATTCTTCTTTTTGTTCAAATTTTGAAATGGGTAAAATAGCATCTCCGGAAAAATTAAATGTTGAATGTTTAACATTTTGTCCTAATTGTTTTAATGGCTCAGTAATAGGTTTAAATGTTGATTCCAGAAATTTCTCTCTTTCACTTATTCCTAATCTTAACGCTCTGTTTTTATGTCTAATAGAATCACTAAGTGATTTTATTTCTTTTAATAGCTTTTCCTGATTGACCATGTTAACACCATGGAGACTTGTACGATAATGTTGTTAATTAATGTATTAAAATAAATTTATCAAAACCTATGTGGTAACGACCATCTGTTATAGCTTTATCTTTCATAATTACCAAAAATCCATATTTTTCCGCCCAAGCTTTTCCACAAAGCTCTTTGAATTTTTCAAATGACATATCAGCATTTACATGATCGTTGTATATATGTTTTAGGTTTGTATCGTCTTGTTTGAATAAAACTAAAATATTTGCATTGTCTCTAATTAGTTGTTTTGGAATTTTGCTATATGTTTGTCCGATATATATGCTATCAATATTATTATGTCTTCCCATGGCAAAATATTTTCTAGTAGTATCATGTATAAAATGTATAAAACATTTTATACATTGCACCTTTTAAGGTTATATTAAATCTTTCAATTATAGCTGCCTTTTTCTCAGAATTTGTGGAATAATGATTTATGTTATATTTTTTCATTAACAAGGCAAAAGGTTTATTAAAAAATTCTTTCCCATCATCAGTTTGTAAATGTTTAATTTTATTTTTATTTCTTTTTATGGCTACTTCCATAGCTTTTGTTATGCTGTTACCAGTTTTGTCTTTTAATGGCAAAGCATCTGCAACTTTAGTAAAACAATTAATAATCGTAAGTATGTATTTAAATTCTTTATTTATTTTACTATGCGGTTGCATTTCAATTAAATCTGCTTGATATAAATCATTTATTCCTTTTACAACAGTATTTCTTCGTGGAAACTTTATTCTTGCAGGTTTATGAAGTTCATTAACAATCTTTTCCTTTAACTCTGTCATGATGATTTTACTAACAAAGTCAAGTTAGTATTGAGTGTTTCTTTTTCTGCATACGCTTTTATAGTTCAAGGTCATTTCAACATATTTTGAAAAAAGGGGAAATCACAGCGAGCATGCTGTGATTTCCCCTTTTTTTCTTTTTTTCTTTTTTCTTTTTTTTCTTTTTTTCTTTTCTTTTTACTCATTGATAGGATTGAGAGAGTAGTGGCCGAATGGTAAAGTGTGAATTTTGTCTGGAAGAATGTGTCGTTTGTCATCATTGGAGCAGAGTGCTTTTTTCACTTCTGTTACGCTGTACAGTTGATGGTTGAAACTTCTGATGGTGTTGAATTTTGCAGTTATAGTCGTTTCTTCAAATAAGCATTGCTTTTATTGTTCAAAATTTACATTCTTCTTAAGATAGAAACTTTTCACACCCTTAGCTTTTTTAATAACATTGTTTTATTCTTTATGCAATTGTAGTGAATAAAATTTTGACATTAGTGCAATAAGTTCTTTCAGTAAAATTCCATTTGCTTCGTCTTTAAATTTTCCAAGTTTCTTTTTGTTCCGATCATTGTCATAATTTAAATGATCTTTTGGATAGTCACTAAAATCAAATTCATTTTTGTGAACAAATGTTCGAAGATCCAAATACATATCTTCAGTAAGAATCCAGTAGATGAAAGCGTCCGTGTCCATGTAGGCGATTCCGATGTTATCTCTACCGTAGAAGGCGACCATTTTGTTGTAGTGGAAATCATACATGCGGGTTTTGGAAATATCCAAGATTGACATTCCAACGTACAACGGACGATCCATTTTCACGCTTGTTTTCTTCATAGATACTGCCACAAGGTTTTCATTGATAATAACAGATGTTCCAAAGTTTGGTTTTTGTACAAGTTTTTGTAGTTTTATCGGATCTGTAACTAATTTAACATTTTTGTGTTTTCTTTTGTTTTCCAATGTTTTTCCAAATATCGCATTATTCATTAATTTAAAAAAGTCCTTTTGAAATGTTGATGTTGCAGCTGCTCTTCTTCTGGTGTTTGAATCAATGTACGGTTTTAACCAGCACGATTGGGAAAATTTTAAAACTCTATGAATTTTGGTTATACGTAAACCCAATTGGAGTGCTTGTTGAACAACCCAAAAGTGAGCTACGTATCTTTGTTTATTTTCAAGAGTCATCATTAATTTTGGATGTTTGCCAATTGGTGAAACGTCTGTTTTTGCAAGAAGCGGAAGATCGTAATGAAGATCATGCAAGTGTTCTGGATATTCAAAATCACAGTCTAATATGTATCCGGTGTCTCCGTCTTTTGAAAAATATCACCAAAAAAAATATCTTTTGCAAAATATCACCAATAGAGTCTGGATTAACCCATTCAAAGTTTCCAAAAGGAAGTGGATTAGACATGGCCCATCCGTATAAATTGTTGGCATCAAAATATCCCAAGAACATGATGGTTTTTCTTCATCGTAGTCTGGAAGATATTTATTGTTAGCTTTAACATGTCTAGTAACACTTTGGGTCAATCCAGCTCTAACGCCCGATTCGATCATCAACACCATGTCAATATCTGTTAATAATTGTAGGTTGCACTTTGTTTCTTTTAGCATAGCTTGCCAAGCTAGTCCTGGAGAAGTATAAGAATGAAGAGGGTCTAATCCGTAGGCTTCAAAACAAGTGTTTCTAAATTTTTCCATCACATCGCATAGAAGGGTCACATCAAGTTTTACATAAAAGTCAGAATAATCTCCCAGAGTGTTCATTTCTAATTCGTCCCAAACTCTGCATGCGTGTTGATAGTCTTTAGGTGAAATGTCCGAATCGGTAAGTTTACTTTTGAATGCTTCTGGTGGAGGCAGTGATGTTTCTTGAAATTTATGTAGTCCATCGATGTAATCATACGGAAAAACTCCTTTCCGAAGAACCAAGTCTATTTTTTCTGCAGGTACAATTTTGCTTGTTTCTATTAAATTTTGTCTTCTTAAATTTTCACAAAGTTTCATAAGACTAGTAGGCATAAATCTAAAAGAATCAACAAATCTAAGTTTAATTTTGCCCACCTTTTTTGAAAAGCTTATAAATTCTTCCATAGTTTGTGCCAAAACGTCTATTTCACCGTTGTCTCTTGCTAATTCGGGAATAATAAAATGTCCATCGTATCCGCTAAGATTGTGAAAAACCACTGGAATGAAAGATGGTAGTTTGTAGTTGATGTTACATCCGTTGCAAGCTGCACCTCTGTAGGCTCCTGTCAGATGGTCATGGTCGCGAACTTTAATTTTAGTTTCTGTAAATTCATTATTACACAAATAGCATGTTGTTGCCGAATCATAAAGATAAAGTTCTTCCGGTGTCATAGGTGACATAGGAACCACATTGCTATACATTGCTTCCCATTTTCCCAGCGATGTCATATAAATCATCAACAAAGTATCGAGCTGCTTCTTCTCCACGATAGGTCTTCGGTGTAGATGTCAAACCATATTCTTGAAGATGTTGTTCAGATAAAGTGGATTTTACTATTAAACAATAACTGTTTGGTTTGTGAAGTTGATACTTTGTTCTGCTGGTATTTTCCTCTTCTTCTTCTTGTTCAAGTGGAAGCAATGAAGATTCAAAATCTGCATACACTACAACGGGAATTCAGTATTGTTGGATAACTTTGTCAAATTTTACTTGTGATCTTCTAGGGTGTGGTAATTTAATTCTTACTTCATTGTTACATACAAACATGGCATAATGTGCTTCAAGATTATTAACAAGATGAACAAAGATGTATAAAACAATTGGAAAGGCAATCTATCATCACAACCAAAGTAAGAACAATGAAGACAAGTAAGTGATATTCATTCATAATTATATTTGTGTTTCTACTAAACAATGACTGTGTCCAGACTCTTCAATAATAAATTAAATTAAATATACCTAAAACATGTAAAGAGCAGTTTTTTTGTTATTAATTATCATTCATACATTACCTTAATAAATTAACTATACCTACAAATAGTCAACAATTTTCTGACTTGAATATGAGTCTGGTCCTCCTTTTAGCATAACACCTTTTGGTTCCCTCGGGGCGGATTATTTGAATTTCAGACTATGTGATACAGTCTAGGCTCATTTTAGCCGCCTTTTCTTTATTTCAACCGCATTTTTCCTTGCTACCGCATTTTCATTTTCTTCCCATTTGTTATAACGCATTTATCATTTGCCCTTTCGTGTCTGACCGCACCTAGCATACTGTGCTAATTCCATAATTATGCCACGCACTACGGACTTCAAGCCGGCTACATACAACCGTCTGACGTCCTTAACTCGATCACGTTTTGAAGCATTAAAGTTAATTGTAACCGAAATACAAGATCAGACTGATGTTGTCACAAGTTTACAACAACGGACTCTTAAAGGATATGCTTCGGAAATACAGCGTAGGTTTGACGATTTTGAGTCAAATGTTAACCGCGCACTTGCATATGACGAAAAGATGCTGTAACTGACGATAAATTAGCTACAGATCAATCAGAAATCTCAAACTTGTATGCGTATTTGATGTCGGCTATTTCAGAGATCGTAGGTTCTAATGTCAATCCAACCGAACAGTCAGATCAACTTGTAACAACGATTAATCTCGGGGACAGGTGTGCAGCTCGTCTTCCAAAACTTGAGTTATCCAAATTCAATGGAGACTATGCGAGCTGGACCACATTTATAAATCTATTCAACACGACAATCCATAATAATCCAGCTTTATCCAAAGTAATTAAATTTCAATATTTAATAACTGTTCTTTCGGGCGAGGCTCTTAATTTAGTCAAGAATCTTACTGTGACTGATGCAAACTATGACGTTGCGTATAAAATTCTCACGGATCGCTACCAGAACGATCGTAGACTGCAGTTACTCCACATCAATCAAGTCTTGGACCTTCCTGACATTTCCAGTAAAAATGTCACTGGCATTCGTCATTTCTTAAATTGCTATACAGAAAACGTGCAGGCGTTAATAGCTATAAAATGCGACATAACTGGCTCTAATCCTTTCCTTGTAGCAGTGCTTTTGCGTAAATTAGACTTAGACCTTAGGAAAAGGCTAGAAACAATGCGCGATGTTAACGCTACCTATAATCATTCATTACCCACCGTGTCTGAAATCATAGAGTTTCTCAATAAAGAGTGTAACAGACATGAGGACGCACTTTGTTCGGTAGGAACACGCAAGCAAGAAAACACATATTTATCACCACATCGGGTAAAATCTAACAATCCAAGGAATTCGGGACATAAAGATTTTGTAGCTTCTGCATCTTCAAATACTAACCAGTTATTAAAATGTGGTTGTTGTGGTGCGACCGATCATCGAACTTACGCCTGTCCTACCTTCTTGTCAAAAATCCCTCAAGAACGGTATAAACTCATAAAATCGCGACAATTTTGTATTTCATGCTTAGGTATGCATGATCTTAAGGCGTGTAAATCTCAATCCACATGTAAAATTTGTCACAAACGCCATAATACACTTCTGCATTTTCCTTCAGACAAGTTAGTCTCTAGTTCTGATCAACTCACCGCTAATGTGCAATCTAGTGCTCATAAGTCTGTACCTGATGGAACTACAGAAAAGGTTCAACAGCCCAAGTCAGAATCAGTTAATATATGCTCCCATAACAGTAACATGAGTAGTAACAAACAGGTCACAGTGTTGTTAGGGACCGTACTTGTAAATGTACGTACAGATAATGGTAATGTTCATACGTTTCGAGCGCTTTTGGACACTGGTAGTATGTCCACTCTCATAACTGAACGTGCCGTAAACTTACTAGATGCAAAACGCCATATGTGTAATGTTCAAATTGTGGGTATTAATGAACATGTGTCTAATAATAAAGGTAAAATTTACGGGACTATCGAAATTGACTGGGATTCCTGTAATCAATAATCATGCCATGGTGATTCTGGACAAACTGACAACACATTTACCCAGAGTTCCCATTGCACGGGAAGTAATTCATTTAGCACAACAATATCAACTAGCTGATCCTAATTTTCACAGTCCGAACCGCATCGATGTGATTTTAGGAGCTGCCATTTGTCCGCATATATTCACAGGTCCTCACATTCAGCTAGGCCCTGATCTTCCGCACATTATCCAATCCCAGTTTGGTCATATTGTTATGGGCACTTCCCCATGTGTACCTACTACATCTTCTGCATCTTACCATACTACTTCTCTCAGTACATGTTTTCACTCAACGCCTAGTGATAATTTACATGACGCAATTCAACAATTTTGGATACAAGAAGAGGTTCCAACGCATAATAAGCAATCGCAAGAAGATGACGCATGTGAACGTCTGTTCTCAGAAACGCATACACGAGATGATAATGGTCGATACATTGTTCGTCTTCCTTTCAAGGATTCTAATCTTGTCCTAGGTTCTTCTCACACTAACGCAGAAATCAGATTGAAAGCCATGGAACGTAAGTTTGCAACTAACGAATGTTTTGCTTCATTGTACCGTGATTTCATGTCAGAATATATCGCTCTTGGACATATGACTAAATGTGATTCTCTAATTACTGGTAGTCATTATTATTTACCTCATCATGGCGTTCTAAAGGAGTCTAGTTCGACTACAAAATTAAGAACAGTGTTTGACGCTAGTTGTAAATCGAGTTCTGGGGTTTCTTTAAATGACTTGTTGTCCTGATGATCGCAACTTTCAATTAATTCTTTGGAGATCAGATGTCAATCAACCAATTGATTCATTTCAACTCAATACTGTCACTTACGGCGTTAATTCCTCTCCATATTTGGCAATTCGTACTTTGCACCAATTGGCAATAGATGAAGGTCACGATTTCCCACAAGCATCGCCTGCGTTGTTGCATCACACGTATGTTGATGACATCATAACAGGAGCTGAATCAATTCAATCTGCTACTGAGTTACGGGAACAATTAACGGATTTACTCAAACGTGGAGGTTTTGAGCTACGTAAATGGGTATCCAACTCTGATACGTTACTTAAACAAGTTCCAGACGCACATCGTGAGTCACCTAAATTTGTCTCTGAGTCCACTGATCCACATTTTACCGTATTAGGCCTTCACTGGTCCCCTGTAACTGACACGTTTTCATATACAACAAAGGGCTTAGAGAATGTAAACAAAAGTCCAACCAAGAGAACAGTACTTAGTGCGATTTCTAAAATCTACGATCCTTGTGGGTTTTTAACTCCGTTTATCATGCTTGCTAAGTGTTTCATGCAACTCATATGGACGTTGGGTTTGGCTTGGGATGCACATCTACCCCCTGATGTACATGCCCAGTGGACACGAATCGTTGATGAAACTCACGCATTATCTCAGATATCAATTCCACGGACTTTGAATCTTGATTCTTTATATAAGATAGAGATACATGGATTCTGTGACGCGTCAGAAAATGGTTATGCTGCGGTTATTTATTTCCGTTGCGAGAGCTCTGACAAAGTTGTGAAAGTAAGTTTAGTAGCATCTAAAAGCAGAGTTGCACCATTGAAACGAGTTACCATTCCTCGTCTTGAATTGTGTGCCGCTCATCTCTTATCCAAACTAGTAGCTCATTATGTCACACTGTTTCCGCAAATGTTTAACACATCAAATATTTTTCTGTGGAGCGACTCTACCGTTGCATTAACTTGGATTCACACCCCACCCTATAGACTTAAAACTTATGTTGCAAATCGAGTTGCCCAAATTCAAGAATTCACTTCATCTCAGTGTTGGTTTCACATTGCATCACAAGATAACCCAGCTGACTGCGCATCACGTGGTTTACTTTTATCTCAATTAATACATCACAATTTATGGTGGAACGGCCCACAATGGCTTTCATTCCCATCCTGTGATTGGCCCTCAAAAGGGTTTACTCCCATCTCTTTGAATGATCAAACTGAATTAAAATCAACTCCCTTACCTACATTTACCACTTCCTCCACTGAAGAATGGTCCCTTCTAAACAAATATTCATCATGGTCCAAACTGCTTCGCATTACAGCTTTGGTTTTACGTTTCATAAATAACTGCCAAGGTAAAACCTATCAATCTGGTTATATTACGAGTTTAGAAAATAAAAACAGCACGTTTGAAACTGTTTTTTATAGTACAACAAGCTACTCTCATGAAGGAATACAATGAAATTAAACAAGGTAAATGTCCCAACTCTTTAAGCAAACTCAATCCGTTTATTGATGATCAACAACTTATTCGAGTCGGAGGTCGTCTTAGTAGGTCTTCACTGAATTATGAAACCAAACATCCAGTGTTATTACCTAAACGACATCACATCGTTGATATTCTAATAGATTATTTTCATCTACAGTATCTTCATGCTGGGCCACAATTGATTCATTCAATGATTGTTCAACAAGTGTGGATTGTAAATGCCAGAAATGTTATACGCTTGCGCATTCACAAATGCATTACATGTTTCCGACATCGGCCTACAAATACTGCTCCTTTCATGGCGGATTTACCTGCAGTTCGAACATCACCAGCAAAACCATTTGCGTCTACAGGTGTTGATTACTGTGGTCCTTTCCCAGTTAAAGTCGTCAATGTGAAATTATGTAATATAGTGAAGGTTTACCTTTGTATATTCATTTGCATGGTGACCAAAGCAGTTCACATCGAAGTGGTCACAGACCTGACCACAGAAGCATTTATCGCTGCGCTCACTAGATTCATTTCGAGACGCGGACGATGTAATGACATATTTTCAGACTGTGGTACGAATTTTGCCGGAGCTGATGCAGTGTTAAGCAGGATTGTTAAAACTACTATCACCAACCCAAAGTCGCAATTGGAAATCCAATCATTCATGTCAAATCTTTCAATAAGGTTTCACTTCAATCCACCATCAGCACCTCATCACGGTGGACTTTGGGAACGAGCTGTACGCAGTGTTAAACATCACCTCAACAGAGTCATGGGAACCACCATCCTCACGCTGCCTGAATTAATAACTTTAACAACGCGCATCGAGGCAATACTTAACTCTCGCCCACTTACACCAATGTCCAGTGATCCCAATGATTTAAATGTATTAACACCAGGGCATTTTCTAACAGGAGCTCCACTAGTCACCCTTCCTGAAACAAATCTTACGTCAGTTCCATCAAATCGTTTAAAACATTGGCAAGTTGTTCAACAATACGCTCAACGTATATGGAAAAGATGGAGTCTCGAGTACTTGCACACTCTACAGCAACGTGTAAAATGGATATCAAATCGACGTAACTTAAAGATTGGGGATTTAGTATTAATGAAGACTACTTCAACGGCGTTACTGTGGCCACGAGCTCGAGTCATTGAAACATTTCCTGGATCAGATAATATCGTGCGAGTTGTCAAGATTCAGACGCAAGATGGGACTTATGTTCGTCCAGTGACCCAACTATACCTCCTTCCAATCAATGAGAACAACTAGTTGAAGTACTGGAGTACTTCAAGGAGGCCGGTATGTTAGGTGCTGGTCTATCACTTCCTATGTCCTTGTTTTAATATTTTTCTTTTTAACTTTATTTAATTTTACTTTGATTACCATCTGTTAATTTATGCAAATGTTTTTTATTTTTGTTTTGGTTTCATTGTTCACAAAAAACTGCTCTAAATTTATTCTACAATGTCTTAAAATTTTTTTTGAAAAAATAACGATTAAGTGAGTTTCAAAACCTAATGGACATAGCATAATGTGCTTCAAGATTATTAACAAGATGAACAAAGATGTATAAAACAATTGGAAAGGCAATCTATCATCACAACCAAAGTAAGAACAATGAAGACACGTAAGTGATATTCATTCATAATTATATTTGTGTTTCTACTAAACAATGACTGTGTCCAGACTCTTCAATAATAAATTAAATTAAATATACCTAAAACATGTAAAGAGCAGTTTTTTTGTTATTAATTATCATTCATACATTACCATAATAAATTAACTATACCTACAAATAGTCAACAATTTTCTGACTTGAATACTTCATAGTTTCCACTGCATAGTCTTTGGTGTTCCGTCAGCCATTCTGAACCTCCTCTTCTCAAAGGTTTGTTTACAAATTAAAAACATCTTTTACAAGTTGTTTTTGGTTGTTCTCGTTTTGATAACTGTTTGGAAACTAGAGCTTCAAAATCTTTTATATATACATAATGTGAAATATCACCTTTGGTTATTAATAATAAATCAGTATGATCTCTACGTTCGGTGGGTGATATACGTAAGGGGTAAACATTGTTGGATGAATCTAAACCAAATATGTTTACAGATGCAAAAGGATTTTTCTTTTCAAATTTTGATATGTCTTGAATTGAAACAGGATAAGTCATGCCTTGAAAATTATACTTATGGTAAACATCATTGTATGCTCTACGCGGTCGTTCCGCATGATTTCTTACATATTTTGCAAGCATTGCATACTTGAAACATTCAGCATCTTTATTTTTAACTTTCATACAGGATTTGGTGTCTTGAATTTTCTTTGGCAATTCAATATGACTACTACCTCTTATTCCATATCCATGTTTATGAACTCTAATATCCAGCCCTGTTATACTTAACAAACTCCATCCTGAACCTCTTCCTCCATGTTCTTGCAATTTTGTTAAAAGTTCTTCAAAACATTCATCCACGATTGAGCTTATATCCGATGCAAACATGATGGTTTTGTTTTTAGTTAAAAATCCTCTTGGTGATATTTCATTTTGAACATTTGTAAATACAGTATCTAATAATATTCCAAACTTTATAAAATTTAATCTTCTTAGTTCATTGTTCAATGTTTCTGTTACTAATGTTTTTGCTTTTGAAATAAACTGTGCAAGTTGCAATTGAGCATTGTCAATCTTAAAATGAGTTACTACACTACCTGGTAAAGCTCGGGCGTATAATTCCACATCTAAAGATGGTCCGGGTGCGTATTGAATAACACTTGCTCTTGAATTTAGTTGTTGTTGATGGGTAGCCAACATTTGATCTAATTCTTCCAAATCTTCTGCATTGTTATTTGTTTCTTGGTTTGTTTCGTTGTTATGATAAAGTTCTTTGTGTAATTGTAGTAAGTTTTCATCTTCAAAAGATTCTTCGCAACTGATGCAGTAATACATGATGTAGGTGTGCTCTCCACAAAAGTTGCCGTAATAATGAAAACTACTCTGAAACTACCCTTATTTATAACAATACCCCCACCACTTGTTTCTGTATTAAACACACAAAGTGTAAATATATTATATTTGAAAACACCTAAGTACTCAGATCATCCAATGTAAGGTTAAAAAAAATCTAAGTGTCAAGGTCAAATAATGCAAGTTTAAAAAAATCTAAGTGTCAAGGTCAAATAATGCAAGTTTCAAAAAGAACCTAAGAGTCAAGGTCAAATAATGCAAGTTTTAAAAAAAACTAAGTAGCAAGGTCAAATAATTTAAGTTTTAAAAAAATCTAAGTGCCAAGGTTAAATAATGTTAGCTTTAAAAATACATGTTATGTGTTGTAAGTATGTTCATCGTTGCTGTTGTTTAAATATTCTACTTCCAAATCGCTTTCATCTTCCTCCGTGTCTGATGATGGAAACAAACGTCGCCGAACAAGAGCATGTATATATTGTACTGGATCATAGTCAATTGTTACAACATGTGTTAACGGTGTTTCTTCGCCTATTGCTACTGGTTCTTCCAAAATATTTTCTTCATCAGTTGTAGCATCAGATGTATCATCTACTGGAATCAAACTGTTTTCAAAAATACTTTCCTTATCCGTTAAATCTTCTGGCTCAACCAATTTATATATTTGTTCACAGATTGCACATCCAGCAGGAAAATTGTTGTCTGTTGGAGCCATTCTAAAAGAAAACTTGATATTGTAATATAAATGTTGAAGCAAATGCTTTGAAAATTTTCGAAGTTCAAAAGTATTAATTATTGGGAAGTTTCAACACTTAAAACTTTTACAAGTCCAATGTAAATTAAAATAAAGAAAGAAGTGTTGTTGCCTGTTGGAACAGTGACAAAAGAATTATAGGTTTGAAAAATTTTCTAAGTCCTAAAATAATAATTATTGGAAAGTATTAACACTTAAAATTTGTACAAGTCCAATGTAAAGTAAAGAAAGAAGTGTTGTTGCCTGTTGGAACAGTGGCAAACGAATGATGGAAACCAAACCCGCAGCAAGACTCCTGTGGTTTGGGAGGGGGTAAGCAAGGAGGAGGGATGACCTCGAGCCGAGTTGGGGTCCGGGGTCTGCGCTTGTGCTTCGGCATCAGTTTCTTGCTAGACAGTGAGGTGGTAACATGTTCAGAAGGCGCCCTGAACATTTTATCATTTTTGCTGTTTGGTGAAAATATCTTGGTGTTATTTGTATAATAACATCTTGACGTAGGACTGATTAATTTTAAGGTATGGTAGTTGTTTGTGCTTGTAGATACCCTAGGGTTTTTAGTTTGTTTTTAGTTTCCTGGTTTGGTAGTTAGTATTAACTTAAAATCTTTCTTTTACTTACAATATATTTTTGCCTGGAGTGTTTAAGTTTAAAGTAATATTTTGTTTTTTAGAATGTTATATGATATGTTTTTAATACCTTTCTATTTCAACTTCCTTTTTTCACAAGCTTGTTGAGGTCATTCCCTCTCTTGTCTTGTACTCCTTTTTAGTTAGGGACACCTTTCAATTCCAATTTCATTTCCTTTTTTCCTTCCTTCTTTTGGAGTATGGTAAATCCAATTTATGGAAAAACCAGCTCCCGCTTTTGTAGTGATTACGGCCCATCAGACCGAGTCACTTACAACCTCTATACGTGCTGGATGCGTAGTTCGCCTACCTCCGGAGTTTCGCTAGACCTCAGTTGTTCTGCGTCGCTAATGGCGAGACACTGGCTCCTTTAGTGTTAGGAAATAAAAACATATTTGTATAACATTTTTCCTAAATTTAACTAAGCAACTTGCTATTTCAAAATAACATTTTTTGTTTTAGCTTAGCGTTGTGCGCTTATGGTGAGGTGTTAGATTGCCTACGTGATGATCACACTGTAATCATGATGTGCAGCGCTGGGCTGTCTAGCTATTTTTTTAACTTAATTTTATTTTTTTATTTTTTTATTTTTATTAATTGTTAAACTCTAGGCAGATTGTATTGTAAATTAGCTTTTCTTCTATTAGGTTTCCGGGGGTGTACGGTTTTGTAAAACCGTACACCCCCATTTTCTTTTTAATTATCAAATGACCTTAACCTAGTTATTTTCAAGGTCAGCAAAAAGATTTAGCGAAAATTTCCAAGTCTCAACGTCAATTTTATATAAGTAGATTTAGCTTTTCTTCTATCAGGTTTCTGGGGTGTACGGTTCTGTTAATTATTGAATGACTTTGACCTATTTATTTTCAAGGTCACTAGCAGTTAGCGAAAATTTCTAAGTGTAAAAAGTAGGTCAAGGTAATTCAAAAATACCTAATGAGCGGGGGAATAGACCGCTAAGTAATTCTTTTCGAATTACAAAGTGGTCTATTCCCCCGCTCCAATTTTTTTTCTTTTCACTTGTGTTTACTTTAACCATTTAAGTACATCAGATGGAGATTTTCCTACTAAATAATAATCAATATTACTGATATTTGGAATTCGAAGATTTACTGGTAATTTGAGCATGTACAGTTCATCACAACATTTAACAACAACATCCCTATTACTGATCTTTTTTTACAAAAACATATTTGTGGTTCAATTTCAATCTGTTGATTCTAATTCTTTTATAATATTCAGTTTTTTCCGGCAATTCACTTTTGGAAGGTTGAATTTTGAGTTTTTTGGAAGGTTGAATTTTGACTTTTTCAGAAGGTTCACGTTTGTTATGCAGTCTACACAATTTTTCATTTACACTACACAATTTCACACACCTTTCACCTTTATTTGCTCCTTTTTTAAAATATGAGTACACTGTTCTTTCTTAAAACAGGATTTTCTTAATTTGTGAAGTTTTTGAAGTTTTCAGAAATTTTGTTAGGAGATTTTTAGGGAGAAGATTTTTTTGGTAAAGATTTTTTTGGAGAAGGAGATTTTTGTTTCACAATAGAAACAACAGATGATGATGATGATGATGAGGAGGAGGAGGAGGAGGAAGACCTGGACGACGAGGAAGTACCTGCCATAGCGCTGGATCCTAAAAAAGTAAAAATTACTTTGTTAGCCCTGCTCTTATAACAGCCCCTCACCCGTTTACCCCCTCCACTTTTCAAGGACAATTAATTTTTTATAACTCCGAAAAGTATTCATCCAAGTTTTCGACTGATGGTAAGGAAACATTTTCAGTCGGTAATGGTTGATTAATAATTTCATTAATTAGAAGAAATTGTTCCATTTCTTCTACAAACTTCTTTTCGAATTCTAGTTGTTCCAAGTCGTTTGTAGCTGTCATGATTTCGTTTGTAGTTGGTGATTTCAAGTCTTCTTCCAATTTTTTTATATAATTGATAGCATTTTTCACTATGAGTTGTCTATTGATACGTTTTTGGTTTCGACTGTCTGGTACAGCAAATTTTAAATCCTCGAAAGCTTTTTTAATCTTTTGTTCTCTTCGTTGTTCCTTTCTTCGTCTTCTTAATTTTTCTCGAATCTGTTTTTCCGACAAAGAATCCATGATGTTTTACCAACTTAAAATTTAGCAAACTACTAAGTTTGATAAAGCTGTTATTCGGTGAATATATATATATACCGAAAGTCCAAGGTGATTGCCTTCAACCTAGTGACCTTGGCCGGGAAAAAAGGGGAAATGTCCTTTGCCATTAAGATGATTGGTATATATTTAGGGCTGTGAGGTTTGCATAGTCACACCATAACAATGAGCTCCTTGTACGAGTTGTGTTTGCAGCGGATCTGCTCAGACAACCCTATGCTCCGGCATATCAGGGAAGTGTCTGAGCCGCTGCCGCAAATTTTGCAAGGCGAGCTCATGTATGAGCACAAAAAACGGTGTGTTACTAAAACTAAAATTTGGTTTGAAATGCCAAATGCTGACAAAAAAATATGTGCCCTATGTCACATGGTACGTTTTCATTAACTGCATTTATTTTATTAAATTTCTTTAAATTAATAATTTTTTTTAGCGGCTTCCTTGGGCGAATCCGGATCAAGAACTGTACAGATACATAAAACATGAATCTGAAAATGTAGGATACAAATTGAAGAATCCGATAACGCAAGAATATTGTCATCTTTGTGGTTGGTTCCCTCTGGAGCAATATGATATTAATTGTATGTGTTTATAAACACATATCAATAGGAGAAATTAAATAGGAGCGGAGAACAGAGCAGTTTGTGGTTTAACCACTTACTGCTCTGTTCCCCGTTCATAGGGTATCTTCAGATGACCTTGACCTAGTTATTTTAAAGGTCTATTGTAACTTAGCAAAAATTTTCTAAGTCCATAACGAGGTCAAGGTCATTTAAATCTTAGCGGAAGAATGAAAACAATAGCTACCAACATGCATTGTTGGTATCTATTCTTTTCTTTCCTCCTAGAAAACCCCTTTAGTCCGTGTCAACTTTGATGTAAATTTTTGTACAAAATTGTACATAATAAAGGACCCATGTTTCAAGTCCTTCGTAATCCATAGAATCCGAAGTGCAACAGATTTTTGTACCGTCTGCTTTAACAGCTTCAAGTACTCCACTGATACAATTCAGATTGCTATGATACGTTTTTATTTACCATAGTACTCTTTTGGCTTCAACAAAGTTGTGCACAGCACCAAAGATCATGAGGGATTCCATGGCAAATATAACCACAAGACTGCAGCACACCTTATATATACTGTCGGCCCAAGGCGATGGCCTCCTATGGCGACCTAGTTAACCCAATGGAGGGGGTTGTCCTTTGCCATCAAGGTGATATGCATTCCCCCCCATAAAGTTTTTAAAAGTTGGTCAAGGTCATCTGAAGATACCCTATGAACGGGGATCAGAGCAGTAAGTGGTTAAACCACAAACTGCTCTGTTCCCCGTCCCTATTTAATTTCTTGTATTGATATGTCTTTATAAACATATAATATATGTTTATAAACACATATATTTAATTTCATATTTTGCCAGGGGGAAAAAACCACACAGCTGGCACAATTCTTGAGGTCTTGGTGTTTCCAGTTTGTATCCTATAATGCCTAATCTATACATCATTCACCTATACATCGGTTCTCCCTCTTCGGCTGAAGGAAGAGCCTAAAAAAAAATTATTAGTTTAAAGATATTTAATAAAATAATATATTGTAAATAGAAAAGAACAATACTGTTAATGAAAACGTACCCAGTCACATAGGGCACATATTTTCTCGCCATCTGGCATTTCAAACCAAATTTTGGTTTTAAATATACAACGTTTCTTGTGCTCATTAATGAGCTCGCTTTGCAAGATTTGCGGCAGGGGCTCTGACACCTCCCTGATTTGCCGAAGCATAGGGTTGTCTGAGCAGATCCGCTGCAAACACAACTCGTACAAGGAGCTCATTGTTATGGTCTGACTATGCACACCTCACAGCCTTAAATACATACCAATCACCTTGATGGCAAAGGACAACCCCCTCCATTGGGTTAACTAGGAGGCCATAGGAGGCCATCGCCTTGGGCCGACAGTATATAAACCGTGGATTAAGTAAAAGACAACATTTCCCTGATCAGCATGGAAACTTTCCGGATGTCTTACAATGTTCATTGCACTCCTGTACAACATGTTCAGTTTATGTTAAATTTAATCCATGTTCTTCAAAATGTAAATTTTTTTGCAATTTCTGTTACTGGAGAAAGATGGGTAAATTTAACATTAGAAACTGTCATGGTTACAATCAACCCTTTAATAGATCCAAATTGGTTTTCAACAGTGGAATCATATATTGATACTATGGCTTTCGAACAAGGATATCATTATCTTTGGGTTGATGTTAGTTACATCAACTTTCAAAACGAAACAGATGATGATGGATATGATTCTGCCACATAAAAATAGACATTAACGGAACTTCTTCCCCTGCCTTTTAGGAAAAAAGAGAGGAACAGCGTTAATTAATAACACTGTTCATCTCTTTTTCCCGCTTAAAGTTAAATGACCTTGACCTAATAATTATAGTTTAGAAAAATATTAAGTAAAAAATAATAGAAAATGTACATTTTTTAAAGTTTTTGCGTTATAACTTTTACACCGTTGGTTATATCGAAAAATGTTACTGGCCCTTTTTTGTTTGTCTTTTAATTCCGCGTAATTTGAGTACCCGCACGATATATTTAGAGCATTTTTGTTATATCCACTGCCACCGTGTACGTCGACGCAGCTCCAAAGTTGAACGGCGACGAGATCAAGTGGGGGGCCCCCCCGGCAAATTGGAAGGGGGGGTTGCCGGGGGGGTTGCCGGGGGGGTTGCCGGGGGGGTTAACGGGGGGGGTTGCCGGGGGAGGGGGGTTGTCGGGGGGGGTTGCCGGGGGGGGGTTGCCGGGGGTTGCCGGGGGGGGGTTGCCGGGGGGGGGGGTTGCCGGGGGGGGGAAAACCCGACCCCCCCAACCCCTTTGGAACTCTGTTAGTCACCAAGGGTTGAGGCTTTAACAAACACCTAAATATTAATAGCCAACGCGAAAACTAAACTCACCTTCAACAGGAATTAAAACATTTACAAAAACCCAAATGTTAAAAATAATTATAATTTAATAAAAGATACAACACAAAACTAAAAAGTAGGTTTTTAAAATCAATATATAAGTCTAAAAAGTAAGTCTTTTAAAATAAAAATATCTAAGTCTAAAAAGTAGGTCATTTAAAATAATTCTAAGTCCGAAAGTAGAACAACCAAAAGTAGGTCAAGGTCATTTAAAAATTATAAAAAAGGGGGTGGGGAAGCGTGGGGTCCCTACCTTATCCTACTACTTTACTTCTATACTACTTTATTATAACTTATGCTACCCCTTAAATGCTATCATGCATGCTGTTACGGTGTGATCATCACGTAAGCAATCTCACACACCTCACCGCCCTATCATATCTTAACCCCTACCTAACGTTCCCCCTATTCTATCTTATACTATGTAATATTACAGTTACAGTGTGATCATCACGTAGGCAATCTCACACACCTCGCTATAATATTACACCTAACTTAATATTACAGTTACGGTGTGATCATCACGTAGGCAATCTCACACACCTCACCGTAATATTAACCCTGACAATTAAACCACGCAGGAAATGGAAAGGTAATTGGATTGCCATTGCGGCCGACTATTATAGAAGGGCGCCTCTCCCACAATAGCCGAACGCGGTGTATGCTGAACATAAGCTCACCCACACACCATGGCGAACATTACGTTAGGCATAACCGT
This sequence comes from Flexamia atlantica, assembly GCA_035578135.1. Taxonomy (NCBI): domain Eukaryota; kingdom Metazoa; phylum Arthropoda; class Insecta; order Hemiptera; family Cicadellidae; genus Flexamia; species Flexamia atlantica. Next base: position 151,530 of record JAQJVK010000099.1, on the reverse strand, counting down.
GCACGTAAGCACACCAGTTACACCTCTAACATAATGCTGAAGTGAAACGTTCCGCGGGGCCGTTATATTAGCGAGCTCGAGACTCGACCTCGCTAGTCGAGCCTTGACTAGTAGGTCAACGTGTCGCTCTGCCGAGGCCGGTAGCCTTGGCCGGGTCGCTAGCCACCGCTCTCACAACTTCGTCTGGCCTACTTGGACCTGGTCGCTAGCCTCAGCTTTCACTACCTTGACTACAAGGTTGTTGTGTCTGCTGCCTATAATAACCCCATTCGCCCGCCTTGTGTCATTCTGCCACTCGCCACCATCGCTGTTACTATCCAATCCCACGTTTTATCCATTTTTCCTATTTTATTATTTTATCCATTTTTCCATTTTATTATTCTTTTCATATAACTATGGACTCTTCAGCATCTTCTTCATCCACCCCCATTCTCCTGGGTCTCCTGCAGAAACCTCTGCAGCAGAAACCTACTACTATTCCCGTATCGATTAACCTGTCTTCTATTACTACTGATTTTCTTCTGGAAAAACCAACTGCTCCCGTCCTCTCCTCCATTAATGACATAATAGCTGATGCTCTTAGTGAAGATCAACCCCAATTATTTAATAATCCCACACCAGTTGTAGAAACCTCCACAATTGAAGAAATTCATCCGGCCCCAATTTGTGAAGATGTGTTAGATGAAAATTGGATGGATTTGTTTGAAATGCAGCCTTCTTCTACCCCTCAACCAATTCAACCCGCACCAACAATGAGAAAAACCCCCACCCCCCAACCAATTTATCCCGCACCAGTAAAGAACATAAGACTGAAACATTTGAAGAAAAACCCAAAATATACAATCTACAAAATTGAAGAAAACAAAATTTATGTTTACAATGAGGAGAGGACAAAAATTTATGTACTTACAACACCAAAAACAAAAAGAATAAACATCCCATCAAATCCTAAATTCCTGATTGTAACAGCGCAGGGTGAACGATAGAAAATAAATATCACAAATTAAACCCTTTTCTTCCTTCCCCTCCTCACACAAAGTCCACCCTGGTGGCAAAATCGGCCCTTCTAAGGGCCACCCTAAGACTTTCAAATTTAGGCTTTCGCTAAAGCCTCAACCCTTGGTGACTAACAAGGGGTCCATGTACCTCTAAGTCCCAAAGGTTGAGTCAATAGCGGGGGGCTTTCGCTAAAGCCTCAACCCTTGGTGACTAACAAAAGGTCCGTGTACCTCTAAGTCCCAAAGGGTTGGACGCTAAAGCCTCAACCCTTGGTGACTATCAAGCGGTTTACATACCTCTAAGTCCCAAAGGTTGAGTCAATAGTGGGGGGCTTTCGCAAACCACCCCTTTAACTTACCCCTTTGGGACTTAGAGGTACATGGACCCCTTGGTAGTCACCAAGGGTTGAGGCTTTAGCATAAGCCTAAATTTGAAAGTCTTAGGGTGGCCCTTAGAAGGACTGATTTTGCCACCAGGGTGGACTTTGGAGGTGGGAAAAGATTTAACTCGGTAAAATTTATTTCCAACTTGGCACCTTTTTTGTTTATTTTCAAGTGTCGAGGGTTAAGGGGAATAGGAATTTTTTTTGGTATGTCAATGACATATATTTTGGTTTTTTCTGAGTTAAAAATGTAAATAGAAGAAGATAAATGTCTAAAGATTTCATATTTTCGGTTATGTTTCAGTTTTTTTAAATGAAATTTTTGCTGGGGTACGTTTGAAGATACAGGTGAAAGAGGTGGTTCGGTGGTAATTTTGGTGCCGGTAAGAATGTTCTTTCTAACTTGCTGAAAAGGTTTTCGAGCAATAGTGGTTGTAACATCATACCAATCACGATTGTTATTCGATTGAATAATTCGTACCCCAAGCAGTTGAAGATAGGAAAACCAGTTATACCAAATCTTGGTATACTCGGAGTGGTTCATAGTGAAATTGAAGTAGGTGTTGTTAGGACGGTGGCAAAGGAAAGAATAACTTGTCGAGTGTAGAGTGTAGAGTGTGTTAAGCAATCAAGGACTGGTGTGCCGGGTGATGCAACAAGGACGACGAACTGTATTGGCGACTGGCCGGCCGGCCGCAAGCGAAAGTTTGGCGCAAGGTCGACCAGTTGTATTGCTAACTGGTCGGCAACAAGCGAAAGCATGCGAGGTCAAACCCGGCCCACTCGGTCTCGTTAGTTTTATTAAACCTTTTTCGTTTATCTTTTAAAACTCGCATGATAGGGTTTGCAAACATATTAATTCAAATATGTTGTAAAAATTTTCTTACGATATTTTGTTACAAATATTTTTTAAGCCAAATGTTAAGAAACCATGTTTCTATTTTAATCGCAACTGTAGTTTAGTTTCCATTTCTTTAACTAAATATTTTAACTAAGTATTAAGGTAATATAATAAAGTAGCATCTTTAAAAATATTGTAACTTGTACAAAGTTAAATAAGTATTTCAAAACAATATTTTCAAGCCAAATGTTAAGAACATTTGTTTAGCACTGAGATGTTGACCCTACAACACCTAAATTAGAACTAACACCACATATCTAAAAATTGCGAGGAGTCTTTTATGGTGGTGGGGGAAGGCAGATGTTCCGTCCTCACATGCCATGTCGACGGAGGTCGCTGAGCCACTACCAACACATCAGTTTGCCGGTACGACTTGCACAGTAAACATCTAAATAAACATGAGTTCTGTTCTATATGTTTCTTTTATTAAAGATGGACTTTGCATTGAAACGCAAAGTTTCACTATTGATGTGGATCCTATACAACAAATTTTAGTACATCCTCCAGAAAATTATGATTCCATCTACATTTCGGTCGACCCCCCACCACCAACAACTGCTGACACGGAGTAGGACAGGGCTACCACACGTCATTAAAGCTTCAGCTCTTCACCCGAGCACACATGGACACTGAGCTTCAAGATAATACTGTTTCTTCTACATCTCCACCAACCTCCGAACAATTACCTACTACAAATGAAACTACTACAAGTATACAAGTAAATGAAATTTCATCAACTGTTAGTTCTGATGCGCAAGCAATGATGTTATCATTAATTGGTTTCGACTAAAAATTCAACAATGGAAGAAGAAAGAAATTCACGACTTTACAACTTGGTTTTGGTGAACCCGTCGAAATTTGTTATTTGACTACTTTCATTTTTATGCGGTTACAATTTCGGTTACCTTGTTCATGAAATGCTAACAAATAAAGAGGAAGAACATTTGCTATATTTTAAAGTTATGTTTATGTAATTGCATCTTTATTTGGATACTTTGTAGCAGGATATTTTCTTGTTAACTTATCGATTCCATTTTTTACATGGTATTTTAACAGAAATGAAAATCAACAAACCAACAATTAACAGTTTGTAAAAAAAAGAAAACAAATGAAATATCTTGCATTTACGGATCTTCCGAAAATGCAAGATCTTTTTAAAAACATCCACAGCTGACCTTGACCCATTTCCGCTCATTTAAACTTTAAATACCCACCCCTACACGTCACAGCTACGTCACAGCCTCTGACGTCACCTACCGGATGTAGCTGTCACTTTTGATTTATGCGTTTTGGCCCAGAAACGCCACTTTGCCACTACTTAAACAGCGTGAAAATATAGTTCGAAATAATGTGTCAAAACACTATGTTTACATTTGAAAATAATTACTTCATCCCATGTGGCGGATCCAGGATGGCGGCAAATTTTTTTACCTACGAAAACTGAAGTTCATACCTCCCTTCAATTATCGGCAGTGGTATTATGAGACCAGATTCATTTATACATCACCTATGGCATTTATTTCCTATATCTTTAATGCTACTGTCACCTTCTTGGACGCCATCTTGAAAATGAGGCACTTTCGGTGGCAAAACTTTGGTAAACTTTTAGTATGTTGATCAGCACATAAAATATGACAGAAAAACGCAAAAATCTCCTTTATATGAATTGTTTTAGAGTTAGGTGGTTTTTTCCATATCTTTCCTCGACTATATACACTATATAACAGTTCAATTGATGTCATCATTAGTTTGTTTATACTCAGTATTTGGTACCATCTTCATTTAGGCAGCATGTGTTATGGTTTTCATCGTGAGCGAAGCCACGGGCAACTGCTTGTCTACTACATATATGTCAAATACCTATCATCGCACAGCCTTTGTATTTTTCTTATATGGTGTCTAAAGATCACACTCAGTTGGCTGAAGACAATCCTTGATAAAAGGTCGAAATCTATCAACATAGGTCAATTTTTATCATTATTGTGATTTAAATTTAAAAACATAATACGGATAACACAATCACGAATGTGTCGTAAAGGTACCAGCTAAACTTCCAGAAAGTCTGATCACATACTAGCTTCATACCTCCCAAAAAAAATCAGCAATTTTTACCTAATTATTTTGGATCATTTTCATGAAATACATCCGGCTTAAAATGTGTTCATATCGGTCGGTAACGCCCTGTATATTGGTTTTAAAATAAATTGAACAACTCATACCTAGATTTTGGGTAAACGTTCTCAATACACTGTAAGGCTTCAATAAACAGAGCACGGGTTTTTGTTGATAGATGTTTCAGTATCTTAAGTATATCCTCAGCGTCATCTTCACTATCGAGTTCTTTCATTTTTGTGCAAAGAATAGAGACAACAAGTCCTTTTGAGAAACTGAAACATCGAAGCTGATAAACAAATAATCAAAGCACACGAATACACATTTCATATTAATATAAATAAATTATAGACCTATTTATATTTATTTCTATTTTATTGTTGTAAGCTATGTTAAATACTACTACAACTTTACTTAACACTATAAATCATGGGCATTGACTTGATTGCCGAGCCAATGGACGAAAGTAATATTTAGTTATGAAAACATAATGAAGAATATATTAATATTAGTTATTAATACTTAATAATCCTCTCTACCCAGCCAAAAATGTTCAAAAAACAGCTCTCACGCGGACCCATACAGGGTTGGGCAAAAGTCTGGAATATATAAAGTAACTTTTATATTATTTTGCAGAAAGAGATGAAACTTTAGAGTTGTGTATCTAGTACAAATAGGAATATTTTGGCGTATTTTCTCAGTTTTTCACATGATGAGGGGACGGCCCACGCTGGAAGTCTTGAAATTCTTAAAGGTAACCATACCTCGAGTTATACCTCATTTTAAAGGTTTTAATTAGTAGATCACAACAGCGCAAACTGCGCCTCAAAAGGTTGATCCAATCAGAAGTTACAGCTCCTCAAAAGTTTTAATGTTGGTCATTAAACTCAAGGCTAAAATCAAGACTCAGGCTTTATCAAGCTGTAACTTCTGATTGGATCAACCTTTTAAGGCGCGGTTTGTGCTGTTATGATCTACTAATTAAGACCTTTAAAATGAGGTATAACTCGAGGTATGCTTACATTTAAGAATATCATGACTTCTAGCGTGGGCCGTCCCCTCCTCGAGCGAAAAACTGAGAAAATACGCCAAAATATTTCTATTTGTACTAGAAACACAAACGTAAAGTTTCATCACTTTCTGCAAAATAATATAAAAGTTATTTTATATATTCCAGACTTTTGCCCAACCCTGTATAGACGCCCCATGTGATAAGAGAAATTTTTAAAATCAACACAGTTGTAACGGGAAATGTCCAAACTACTAGAATTGCTATTTGGAATTTCAATAACTTAAATGTTTTTTTTCTATAATCAATTTAAAATAGTCAACTTTGGACATTAATATAACGTGTTTTATTTCCTTTATCAAAAAATAAAAAAGCGATTCTAGTTGTTTAGAGTATTAATTATATAAATAATGTCGCATACAATGAATATGTTAAAAATATGGGCGCTAAATGGGTGCGCGCGAAACCTTAAATCGCAAAATGTGCACTGATTTAACATAGGCTCTTATGGAGCTAAAGTTCCAAAAGTCGCCGCTAGTGTCACAGAAAAACTAAAACTGCTGTGGGTAGGGAGGACTGTTAACGTTATGCATTTGTAATGTAAGTCGCATGACTATACGGTCGGTGGGCATCGCATCGGAACCAAGGATCCGAGTCCCACTTGGAACCTTGGAAGCGGCCATACCATGGATCCGAGTCCCACTTGGAACCTTGGGAGCGGCCATACCATGGATCCGAGTCCCACTTGGAACCTTGGGAGCGGCCATACCATGGATCCGAGTCCCACTTGGAACCTTGGAAGCGGCCATACCATGGATCCGAGTCCCACTTGGAATCTTGGGAGCGGCCATACCATGGATCCGAGTCCCACTTGGAACCTTGGAGCGGCCATACCATGGATCCGAGTCCCACTTGGAACCTTGGAGCGGCCATACCATGGATCCGAGTCCCACTTGGAACCTTGGAGCGGCCATACCATGGATCCGAGTCCCACTTGGAACCTTGGAGCGGCCATACCATGGATCCAGGTCCCACTTGGAACCTTGGAGCGGCCATACCATGGATCCGAGTCCCACTTGGAACCTTGGAGCGGCCATACCATGGATCCGAGTCCCACTTGGAACCTTGGAAGCGGCCAAACCATGGATCCGAGTCCCACTTGGAACCTTGGAAGCGGCCATACCATGGATCCGAGTCCCACTTGGAACCTTGGAAACGGCCAAACCATGGATTCGAGTCCCACTTGGTACCTTGGAAGCGGCCATACCAAGGATCCGAGTCCCACTTGGAACCTTGGAAGAGGCCATACCATGGATCCGAGTCCCACTTGGAACCTTGGAAGCGGCCATACCATGGATCCGAGTCCCACCTGGAACCTTGGAAGCGGCCATACCATGGATCCGAGTCCCACTTGGAACCTTGGAGCGGCCATACCATGGATCCGAGTCCCACTTGGAACCTTGGAAGCGGCCATATCATGGATCCGAGTCCCACTTGGAACCTTGGAGCGGCCATACCATGGATCCGAGTCCCACTTGGAACCTTGGAAGCTGCCATATCATGGATCCGAGTCCACCTTGGAACCTTGGAAGCGGCCATACCATGGATCCGAGTCCCACTTGGAACCTTGGAAGCGGCCATACCATGGATCCGAGTCCCACTTGGAACCTTGGAAGCGGCCATACCTTGGATCCGAGTCCCACTTGGAACCTTGGAAGCGGCCATACCATGGATCCAAGTCCCACTTGGAACCTTGGAAGCGGCCATACCTTGGATCCGAGTCCCACTTGGAACCTTGGAAGCGGCCATACCATGGATCCAAGTCCCACTTGGAACCTTGGAGCGGCCATACCATGGATCCGAGTCCCACTTGGAACCTTGGAAGCGGCCATACCTTGGATCCGAGTCCCACTTGGAACCTTGGAAGCGGCCATGCCATGGATCCAAGTCCCACTTGGAACCTTGGAGCGGCCATACCATGGATCCGAGTCCCACTTGGAACCTTGGAGCGGCCAAACCATGGATCCGGGTCCCACTTGGAACCTTGGAAACGGCCAAACCATGGATCCGAGTCCCCCTTGGAAACGGCCAAACCATGGATTCGAGTCCCACTTGGAACCTTGGAAGCGGCCATACTGTAAAATTATTTTCGGCTTGACCACTTAATCCAATTATGGGCCTGATCACCCCATGGAATTATCGTAGTTGAAGTGCTAGCCTTCGGCGTTTGGATACCAAAATCAAGTCAATAATATGTTGCATACTGCCTAACCGCCAAGTCAGGCGCCTTGGAAATCCTGAAAGAAGGGTATTTCGTCGTAGTTACTGCCCGTGAGTGACTCATCGGTCGGCCGACAGACTAGTTCCGGCGTCCCAGGTTAGAACTTTATTTACATCGATGGTTAGAACCTGCCGTCGGATAAGGAAACCTAAAGGGACCCCGTGACTATGGACTGCGGTGGAAATCTGTGAGTTGGTGAACAGCACTGATGGAAGACGGAAGACAGACCCTCTACGCTGCGGTGGATTTACATCATTCCTCGGAATAAATTATTAGAGGTAAGCAGGTGCCCTTAACGTAATTTAAAATTGCTATGAGTGGTGAGAAATGAAGTAAATCATGTTAGTTTTTGGCCCTTATTAAATAATTACTGAAAACTAATCAGTCGAAAAAATCGATTTGCGTGTCACTTCGTGAATGAGGTGTTTGGTGTGAACATGAGGTAGATCATAAAACATAATATGTTCAGACATCAAATATGCTCAAAAATATGAATTCTTGTATTTTAATACCTTGATTAACCTAAATAATGATTTCTGTTTATGTGTTCATAAATTGTATGTTCGTTCTTTTTATGTAATTTATGTAAGGCATTTAAAAAGTTGCAATTATTGCATCATCTTTCATGTCAGAACCATAATGATTTTGGTTGCAAGAAAATAGCAAATACTTTTCTTGGGAAATATACTAGTTGTGAGTCTATAAAATATATTCATAAGTGAAGTAGGCTGATTAAAATATTTAGCTTCTTTAACTGAAGTGCCAAGGTTAAAAGTAGTGAAATATAAAAGTGTACTGTTCTTGTCTGTTTTTCAAATTGGTAGATTTATAAATTTAGAATAACAATATTCCTCTTGCACCTAAATTTCTATTAAATGTCAAGATATTAAATGTTGTCTCATAATATAAAAATGTTTCTATCCAAGTAATAATGTTAACCTCAAAAGCTGATTGGTAACTGTGTCAAGTAATTTATTCAGTAAGTGGCAAGTAGTAAAATAGATTGTGAGATCTAAGGAATGCAACCTTGCCTAGTGTTTTTATTTTGGACTGTTCTGTTCTGTCAGTCATTGTTCTCCTACTTCTTTGTTTATTCTATACAGTAGGCCTAGATATTTTCGCTCTCTCTCACCAGTTTGTTTATTCTGAGAATAGCCTACATATTTTAAGATAACCAAAATAATAAATATTCCTTTTCTGATGGACACAATATTGTGTATTATTTTAAGAGCTTATCTTGCGTATTGTATCTGGAACAGGATAAAGTGAATTTATAAAATAATGAGAATATTTTGAGCAAGATAACAGATTCAATGATTTGTCTCAGAAATATTTTGTATTTTAATCGATTATTATTTCAAATCAGACTTAATGTTATCTTGTGTGTTTGTTATCATGAATAACTTTGTTGTTAAACTTGTTCTTTTTCAAGCAAATTATTTTTGAATATTTATAATGTATTTCAACTGTCATACTGATTCTCTCTTTTCATGTAGTTTACTAAAACTTTTGCACCTGAAAGCTGAACATATTTTAATGTGACTTCAATAACAATAAAATAATTTGAAGCTAAACAAAATATTTAAATAAATCTAGGGCCTAGGCTATAAAAGGTGGTATATTGTGCAGGGTTTTCTTTTCCTCATTCCCTGTACCTTCCGAGTCCCACCTTTGGACTTCTGGCTACTTCTGTGAACTACTAATGGGTCAGCAACTACTGGATGCTCCTGGTGGGCGACTATTGGACACCATCGATTCATCTTATGCGGGTTAACGTATGCGCGACCCCGGTTCGTGCGAACTAGTGTGTTACTGAGCTCAGAGAAATCTTCACTTTGGTGAGTGACCTACATTTTTTGAGTGACTTTTCCGAATAGGCCTATGGAACCTACTTGGGATCAACGGACGGATGAAGGACTATCCCTGCGGATCGCCTGCATCGCCCACTAAGCTGTGTGTGACAGCTCACATATATTTAGTTTAGGTTTCATGATTTATGATGATTGACCTGATTTCAGGACTTCATGTTTCATTTATGTACCTGTGATATTTTCAAGTATTGTCTGTGTCCTTATCTTTCACCTGCCTAGCCAGGGTTCATGATTCATGATTGACCCGATTTCAGGACTTCATGTTTCAGTTATGTATCTGTGTTAATTATTTTCAAGTATTATCTGTGTTCAAATATTTCAGTAAGGGTGGCCACCACAGTAATTAATTATTGATAATGTGCATTGTTAGGTGCAAGTAATATTGGTATTTGGATTATTGTTAAGAATTCTGAAATTATTGATGAGAGTTATTCTCTGAATTAATTATGGAACTGATTGCCAATGGTATTATGATGTCTTTATTTTGAAATGGTTAGAATAAAATCAAGTTGTCTGCTAAAGTTGTTGTTGATTTAGACCTGGTGACTGATAGAGGATAACTTAGTGAACCAGTATTACAGTGATTAAATAATCAACATTTAGTTGATCTTTAAATGACTTGGTAAATTTTCTCAAATATTTCGTAGATAAAATCCTATTATTCAGTTCATAGTTCAGATTTCCAAGGGTGACAATTCCTTTCAAGCTGTTTCTGTTGATAATAAGATTTGAGTTAAATATAAATTGAAGAGAATTCTCACATACCTTGCTGAATATTTTCTTCATGGTGTAATACTATTAATTTACAACCTTTGAATATTGAATATACCTATATCTATTTTTTTGTTATTCTTTTAGATATTTTGCAGTTGATTTAGCCAATGATAGATTTTAATAGTTTAGATAGTACCTCAGAATATATGTGCACACGGCCAATTGACTTTGAGCATATTTTGTGGTCCCTTACACCTGCTTACCACGGTGGAGTACCCCAACTTGGAGTGGACCGATTCCTTGTTACGATCCATTGAGCGCACATCCGAAACAAGGTGACGCCCTGAATAAATTTGAAAATTTGGACAGCGTTGGACTTGTACTTCACCCTAGCTGGAACCTCAACTTACCCACCCCGCCCACTGAGCTAGAGCAAAAGTAACAAAATAAAATAAAATTGTTACAATACCATGGGTCCGAATCCCACTTGGAACCTTGGAAGCGGCCATACCATGGATCCGAAACCCACTTGGAACCTTGGAAGCGACCAAACCATGGATCCACGTCCCGCTTGGAACCTTGGAAGCGGCCAAACCATGGAACCGAGTCCCACTTGGAACCGAGTCCCACTTGGAACCTTAGAAGCGGCCAAACCTTGGATCCGAGTCCCACTTGGAACCTTGGAAGCGGACAAACCATGGATCCGAGTCCCACTTGGAACCTTGGAAGCGGCCAAACCTTGGATCCGAGTCCCACTTGGAACCTTGGAAGCGGCCATACCATGGACCCGAGTCCCACTTGGAACCTTGGAAGCGGCCAAACCATGGATCCACGTCCAATTTGGAACCTTGGAAGCGGCCAAACCATGGATCCACGTCCCACTTGGAACCTTGGAAGCGGCCAAACCATGGATCCAAGTCCCACTTGGAACCTTGGAAGCGGCCAAACCATGGATCCAAGTCCCAATTGGAACCTTGGAAGCTGCTATACCATAGATCCAAGTCCCACTTGGAACCTTGGAAGCGGCCATATCATGCATCCGAGTTTCACTAGGATCAATGGGAGCGGCTGTACCCGAGGTTCGTGCTCCCTTTGGAAACATGGAAACGGCCATGTCATGGGTTCGGCCTCCACTGGAGTCATGAATGCAGCCATGCCAAGGGTTTGAGTTCCGCTCCTGGCTAGAGCATTAGCTGTAATGTCCCGTTGCATTACTTTCGTTGGATAGTTCTTTCCACGATCATATCAATAGTCCATAAGAACCATCACTTAGAGAAATTCCAAGAATATTTAGTGTACTTACTGTATGATTTTTAATTGGTTTTTTAGTGAGACACCTAACGGCCTTAAATTTATTTTATGAAGTTATTATGACCTTCTGTGCTATGATTTTTTATTATAGGCATATATTAAAGGAACTTAAGTGTATGACACTTAAGGTATACAACTTACCTTCTTTGTTGAGGGCGCGAAATATCAAAACTCTCAGAATTCCATTTTTCGTACATTTCTAGTGTTTGATTTAAACATAATTCGACTTTTGCTCGACAACTCTCTTCGTGAATCCGCAGTTTTATAGCGAAGTTCTCTACGTTAACACCATTATTTATTAATTTTTCCAAGTCTTTTGTCGACTGGTATATGGTCTTATACACGTTTTCCAGAATAAAACATAAAAGCCTCTGAAAGAGAACAATAATATTTTTGCGTCAACGACTGCTTGTGAGTTAGATTGATAAAAATTGTTTGAATATTCTCTCAGATTACGCTACAAAAAGATTAATTTACAAAAATAAATAAGTTTTCGTCTATATATAGGAGCTTTCGTCATAAGTAGGCGCTTTTTATTGCAAAAATAATGTGTGAAAATTGTTCATGTATGAATGAATAATTCAAAAAATGTTAAAACAATCAAACCTATCAATAAAATAAATTGTTTGGTCCATCGTATCGTTAAACATATGTTTATAGCTGCTTAAAAAAACATGGCAAATACACTTCTTTTAATGCAGGGTGTTTTTTTTACGCAACCCAAAACTATTTTATCTGTGAACGACTATTCCCCCCCCCCCCCAAGATCCCCGGATACGACCCCACTATATAATTTTCTTTGGGGATACATAAAAAGTAACAAATATAACACGTTACTCGCCAAATGCCGTCAACGATTCTCTTTAATCCAAATTTTGGTTACTCGCGTTTCAACCTATTCATAGGTCATTTTAAAACCATTTATATTCATCAAGAAGACAAGAAGATTGTCAAAACACTAAAATCAGTCCTCAAACATTAACTTCACAAACAAACACATTTAAAACATTTTTAAAACTTTTAAAAAACCTCAGGGACGAAAGGGTTACCGTACATTCTCTCTGAGGTTTCGTCTCTGAGGTTTTTTAAAGGTTTTTAAAATGTTTTAAAATGTGTTTATTTGTGAAGTTAATGTTTGTGGACTGTTTTTAGTGTTTTGACAATCTTCTAGATGAAGGTATATGGTTTGAAAATGACCTATGAATAGGTTGAAACTCGAGTTACCAAAATTTGGATTACAGAGAATCGTTGACGGCATTTGGTGAGTAACCAGTTATATTTGGTCAGAAACGATTCTGGAGGCATCATGATGTTTAAAAAGTAACGCCTACGAAAACAATTCACAGGATATTCAGCACCTCAAAGCAAACATAACAAATGTCATTCAATAAATTCAAAGACGTACCTTTGCAACACGTGTTCAGGAATTTAATGGAGTGAGCACTACGGATTGTTTGAACACATAATATAAACTGAATGTGATCAAACTTAAATAATACGTTGTATAAAATGGAAAAATTAACAAAACGATACTTGTTTCATATTTATGTGAGCATTATTCAATCTTAAAAATGGGTTGCGTAAAAAAACAACCTATATAATAAGGTTTAAATAATCAAACTAGACGATTCATATAAAATGATTAAATCAATCATGTATTGAACAGATATTACTTCCTAGAACAAGAGAAATTTAGGTTTTATTAGCATTCAACCTTTCATTTGTAATTTGAAGTATTTAAATACAATTGTCAACGCAAATCAAACATGAGAACTCTTAAAATATATATTACAAGTAGTAGGCCTTTTTTGTATGTCCTCAACACCTTTTTTCAACCTAATATTTTATATTATTGTTTCGTAGTAAAAAAAATATTTATTTGTCTTGACGAAATACATTGTAACGACATTACAAGATATATTATGTAATGAATCTCAGCTAGTTATATTTTTTTAAATACTCTTCAATTTAATACATCAGTTCAAGAAGTTTTATCTGTTTCTTGAATTTGTTTATATATAAAGTTTGAACATTTCGTGATGATGTTTTAAAAATATTCCTTCCAATAACAATTATTTGTCTTTCAAAACATAATGTTGTCCTGTGTGCATTGGAATAAAAGATGTTAGTTTTCCTTGATCTATGTTCCTTCAAATAGTTTTATTAATTTTCTATTAATTTACATAGTTTTTCTTAACAAACATTAAAGTTTCATATGTATATTGAGTAGGAAGTCAACAATTTTTAATTTTTAAAGATTGGATTCTTTTTAATCCAAAGACAACTCTTAATGCAAGTTTTTGCAGTTTGAAGGTTGTTTATGTCTTACAAGCCAATCTTCAGTTGGGATCCGTCTATCGTTGTTGGGAAGAAGTACATCTTCAGTGCAAAATGTTTTTTAAAGGATTGTTTGATGCAGGAATCGCAGGATTTGTTTGATTGTTTTTATAGGAAGTTTTTTCATACATTTCTAATTGATATGTATACATATACAGTACGTATTTATTTATTAATGTATGTATTTATATGTATTTACTTTTTTTAATCTATATTTTGATCAAAACTCGATAGCAAAATTAGTTACCTTTAATTTACCTTAATTAGTTACCTTTAAACGGGAGTATTACAACTAATATTGACAAACCTCCCATTGGGGGGTTTCGGTTGTTTTAGCATTTCCGAGTTCTAGTAGATGAAGATACGGGGTTTTCTTAACCCTCGAAAATTAATGAGCTTTAAGTAATAAAAAGATAAGTAATAAAAAATACCTGAAGATAAGGTTCTGTTTTTATCGAGCCTTTCAGGGCTAGTTTAAATCTGTCAAAACCGTTGAAGAACGAGGCCCAGACTATTAAATTGTCCGTGTTATTTTCAAATTGTAGGTATTCGATGAGTCGAATTGCAATGTCAAACTCAACCTTTCCAAAGTAAGACAAGGTGAGGACATCGTTTACTAGCTGAGCACGGTTTGCCAGGGGGATCGTTGAAAATCTCTGGTCGTCGTTTAAGTCCTCGATTATCTTTTCCCAATTGCTGTCGTTATAGTTTACTCGGTAAAAGCCTGAAATAGATTTCGTTTTTAGATCATAGCTTATTGATATTACTTCTACATTAATTTCATGCCTGTAATTTCCTCATCATGACACAATTTGGAATAAAATCAAAATAAGTTTATCAGTTTAATTTAATTACGTGTAAAGTAAGGAATATCCTATTTCTATACTCTTATACGAGCAGTGTTATCTTGTAATATTTGCTTGCACAACGATCTCAAAAACGGCTCGGAGGATTCCTTCAAAGTCTGTAAATAAGCAATTCATGACTCAAAAACGTCTTTTATGCAGATTACTTGGCCAGAGAAAATATAATAACGTAATAAATCGAATTTTAAAGTTATAAAAATTTTAACATTGGCCTTATGGGTTGCCGTGATAGCAACGAAAATAAACAAGGAAAGTGTAAACAAATGAATTAATCATAACAGCTGTTTGGAATCTACAGCCATCAAGAGAAAATAGGCAAGGAAAATCCAGCAAGTGGGATGAAGAATCCATGGAGCAATAAAAAAGGTTTCGTTTTATCAATTTTATGACATTTAAATATTTTATAATAACTGGATGAACTGGTAAACATGAAATAACACCGAGAAAGGCTCGGTCCACCAGGTACTGAGTAATAAGAGGCAAACTCATGTAGACAAAATATTTCATCTCTAGTGATTGTCAGATCTATTAGACAGGATCTATGGGAGAGGTATATTTAAAAATTGTATCTAGCATTTTACGTTCCAGGGTTGTGTGGTTCCATCAAATCTATTGACATGAATGAGGCGGATCAGTAAAATGAATATAACTGAATAAAAAAGTTAAAGTGAAAATCTTTAATGCGACTTATACTACGTTTATTGGAGTGAGGGTTGAAAGCGATGATGAAAAGAATGAAAACTAATTAATTGTTGTTTAAGAAATCAGCATAGTAAACGATTTTCATAAAATATATATTTTTATGATGATTTGATCTATTGTGGAAGCACGTCCATACCCTTGTGATGACAGCTGGAATCTGTCATCGTATGCTAAGCAGTTCCTGGAATCTGGAATCCTGCATTAGCGTTCTCCTGACGCTATAAAATTTCAGGTTTGATCATGTTAATGTTAGTTAAAAGTATAGTTGGGTTATGTTATGGGCTAATGTTAACATACAGGCCTAACTGTCACAGGAATAGCAATGTAGATGAGAAGAAAAAGTAAGCTGCATCTCGAATTACAACCTCAATAATCATGTACTTAAATATCAGTGCTTGACATTAACGTTTCGATTACTATATCGAAACGTTATCGAGATTAAGGTAATCGTGATTGTAGTTATCGAAAAACATCGATTTAAACATTGTTTTTTACGATGGAGACGGTTCTTTAGTTTTGCAAAAACAGTATACTCATTAACCCTAGAACGGCCAAACGACTTTTTTAGTCGTTAGGTTACGGTAAGATGGTGGCCAAACAACTTTTATAGTCGTTTGCTACAGACTTTTGTTCTAACCAGTATTTCGTACTGTTAAATTGCAGTAATCACAAATACAATTAAACCATTGGAAAGATAATGAAATTAGCTTCAATTTCCATATATAATATACTCATTTATGTTTACTATAACCGCAGGATAATTAGATAAATATATTGAAATTTTGACCTTCCCGTTCCGCGGCACTGCCGAGCGAGCAGTGGGGGCGAAATGGGCCATTTTGTAAAATTCGTGGAAGCTTTATTTTTCGTCGTAGAAGCTAGAGGGTGGTATAACTCAATTCATTCTTTCTTTCTCTACACTTCGTCTGTTGAAAGATTTAGTCTAGCGTCATTAGTTTACCAGCTGTGATTTTTTTTACAAAGACACGGTAAACTAAGTCGGTAAAGTGTTTTCTGTAGGGCCAAACAACTTTTTTAGTCGTTTGGATAAGTATTTATTATTCTGCTTGTAGATGGAATTGAAAACAAAGAAAAATACAGAAATGAAGAGGAAGAAATCTTCTACCGGTCTATATAATTGTAAGTTTCCTGGAGTGATATTTTGGTTTTTGCAGTTGTCAAAGTTATGGAATGTCTCAGTTCGGCAGAGCACCTGTTGTGTTGTAGGCCTATCGCGTTGCAGCCAGATGATTCTTTGTTGTGGTGAACAGCTGTCGGTTATAAGTTTGTTTTTGTTAGTTGTGACTGCTTTAGTGAATAAATATTGTTATTATAGTGATATTAGAAGGTATTTATGTGTAAATCATTGATGAATAATGGAGGAAAACTTGGACTCCAGGTTATTTTGTGAGTTGTGATAAAGATAGGCAAAATAAAATTGTTTATAAACATACATTGACGTTAGTTCCATGGTTTACCTACTAAAAAAATATTATTATTTTCTACACTTTTCTCATTGACTCATTTGGTATGATAAAAGGCTATTCCATAAAATCAAGAAAGTGTGAGTGTTTTGAAGAAAATCTTGCTCTGATATCAGAGCATAACAGAGCGGTAAATTAAAAAAATGTTCTCTTTTTTATATTTTACCACTTATAACCCTTATAAGTTGTTTTATTTCAAATAAACTATATATTTTCTGATTTGGTACAAAATTTCACACATTTTGTATATCTTGGAATTTTTATACCCCCAATAATTATTTTTTTACGTGTGTTAGAAGTTGTTAGTCTTTTGTGTAATATCCCGTAAGTAAAAACAAAACTTATTTTCAAACTGAAATACTATATTAACGGAAAAAGTATAAATACGGATATTAATTTTTTCTTATTCTATGTTTACTGCTCTATCAGAATATATGTGTTTTTATTATGTTTTAGGTATTTTACTATGTGTAGGCCTAAAAAGTATATAAGCATGCAAAATTCAAACAAAATGTAGAGTTTCACATTTCACGCTATAACTCAAAATCGTTTATAGTTGTTTCAAATAATCTTGTGTTTTTGTGTAAGGAAATAAATTTCAAACAACTTGTATATCTTGGATTTTCGTAAAACTTTTTTTTCTATTTTTTGGAAGGCCTTACTTATGAAATTTAGTTTTTAGCAAATGTTTGTTTTTTGGTTTTTGGCATGTACCATTTTTGTTGGAACGAAGGTTCAGGGTTTGTTAGTATATTTAGATTCTACAGAATGTCCCAAATCCAATGGTATATAATGTTATATGTTTTGGTAAAAAATAGGTATTTTATAACAGTTAACATAAAATGCTTCACGGAAGGCAAAAACTGCCTGGCCCCACAGAATCTCACCATTTGGCCTTTCTAGGGTTAAGCACGACGCGACGGCTATAGCCTACTATCACAACAGGTCATAACTTGACCATCAGTTAACTGGTAGTAGAGTGACAGTTGATTCATGTCACATTCTCTGTCTGCTTAGCCATGTATCAGACCAACATAATCCGATATAGCATGTTTGAATGAAAACAAAAAATTGTAAAATTAATGTAATGGTTTGTATTGCAGAGATTGTATTTCGGTAGACAAGTAGAGTAATGTTTTACAACTGATGTTTTGGTAAACATGTTTTACCAGACATTTGATTGTTGAAAATAATCCATTCATCATCTGTAATAGTGGCAAGTGAAATCACTTTTGGTTTTGTTGGATTCTCGCATGTAAACCAATCAACACTGCTGATATCATCAAAGTCGCCTAGTTTGCCGGCCGTCGCATATGTCAAAGGAATCCACCAACATTGACTTTTCGAGGGTTTTTCGCGTTGTTTTTCACCGTAAAATCGTTCCTGTAAAAAAATAAAAAAACAGTACACCTAGAAATTTTAAATACCAACACGTCGATCAATCTCTAAAAACCATAAAACTGATTTTTCATGTTGAACCAGAATATTTAAATAGCAAATAAAATTTGATAAATAGCACACGATAACATTACTTGTCAAAAACCTCCTTCCTTGAGAAAAACGATAGTTCTGCAAGCGTGTATTTAGTTACAAAATTAAAATCAAATGATCAAATTGACATGTTCATGTTGACATGATCATTTGACAAAAAGACCTTTACTTAAGTTCTATGATTAAACTGAAAAGACAAAATTAAACCTATTATTTATCTTTGTCAAATTTTTATTATTTGATTTTTTATTTTTTTATTATTTTTATTTTATTTTTTTAGTTTTTTTGTATTTTTTTATCTGAGCAATAACAAACATAGGTTGGATGAAAATATTGTAATATTCAATATGATGATTGTAAAATATTGTAATATTGTAAAATGTTGTATATTTCGACAGCTGTTAAAATATACCTGAGATATTGTAAATTCCTTGTTATTTCGTAGAACAGTTACAATGGGATACCCTTCCTGATTCGTCCAACTTTCCATGACAGTTTTTGTGTGAACGCCCCGAGGAAGCTTACCTAAAAAGTTAACAATACGTTAACAATTTTAACATGTATATGTTCACCAAATTTTTTTGTTTTGTGAGTAGATCACTTGCTGGCTAGTCAATCGAGTGCGGAAGGTACCTATTTAACATACTTAATTATGTAACTTATTCCCCTCAACTTCTAATCTTTACAACATTGTGAAGATATTCAAGCAGTTAAAAAACTCTTAATAAGGCTGACTTGTTCCTTAGACAAGACTGTTAGTTAATAGCCCAACAGCAAATGGCAACAAGATACAAAATACAATATAAAAGATCTTTATTGAGCCTTCAAACAATACAAATTGTAATTGGCCAAGTCAAATACAGCAAGAAAATAATAATCTCTTCTTAGATCTTGGCGCACAATTATGATTAACAAGACAATATATTAAGAGCTTTTAAACTGCTTGAATATCTCCACAATGTTGTAAAGATTAAGAGTTGAAGGGAATAAGTTACATAGTTTATGCCTTGATCTTGATCGGAATAAAACTACAAGATCGCGCCACAATCATCATTCACTCATCTGTCATTCATACTTGGCTTAAAATACCAAGCAACGTAACGTAATGAAGCGTAACATCTGTTATAACTTCTCCGTTTGTCATATTATCTCCAACACTGTTTCCCTTAAACTACGTAACGCTCCTGTAACGAATAATTTTAATTTTAACTCTGGCGACCAACTCTCTACATCGATCGACTCATCAACCCGGTTACCTTCCAATAACCGACCCGACTTTGGGTGAAGCCCCCCCCCATAGCGGCCCGGGGACCTACCGCTCACACTAAGGTACATCCTTGGCCACGTCAAACACAAATATCAGAAGCCAAATTCAATCTGTTCATTGCCAAACACTGAACTTACTCCATACCCTCACGACCACTCCTCCCCCTCGGCCGACCTGCCAACTCCTTATAACCTTTCGTACACCTCCCACCCACCACTACTCAAGATGTCGTGTGAATCACTTGGAATAGCTTAATACTCGTACAGAATAGTCTCGGAATTGTTTCAATCCATGGTACTCATAAAACTATTTTAAATTATCTGTACCTTCATTCCGAACAAATGGTCTTTATTTATACAGATTCCAAATTATCGATGTGATTATAAGGATATTCCAATTATAAATTCATTAAAATGACTTGGGCGGTGGAGTGTCCTGTAATCCAGCTACGTGAAGCTCACGAATTGTGTATAGTTAAGAGCGATAGCTTGAAGACGCGGTGTTTCCTAGTGCAGATTAGTAGTATAGGTTATCGCTGGAGGCGACAACCTCACTTTTGCTAATAAGAGTTTTATAGCACATTGATACAATCTATATGGTCCAACTACCTTTCACCTTTAGAATTACCACATATGTTTCTCATTATACCTTGAACATTTTAAAATACAAAGTTATAAAAATAGACTAAAAATACTACCTTTGCTATTTAATGTCCGATTTGTCTAATACTTGGAAAATGTTCTTTCCAAGCCTGATCATTCCTATTGCACTTATACATTTTGAAATATAAAATTAATAAAAGAGGATTCGTCTGTTGTTGCCTGAGGTCAATAAATGTGTTATTCCTATCACACTTGTGCGTTAATAAAATAGTCTTAAATAGTAACTTTGCTCTTTATTGTGTGATTTGTATATGCTATTACTTAAAATTAAAGCCATCTTAGCCGTATATTTTAAAATGTGTTGTCATATGCTATTCTCCCAAGTGTAAAATTAATGCTATATGTTATATTATAGCAATAAAAAATAGTGTTCCTTTGTAATATATGTTCTAATATAATACTTTTGTCTCTAATATGTAAATTGGCATATAGAGCTATTATATATGGTTTTAGGGCTTAGACTGCATATAATCACAGTCTTGGTGAAGCGCCTCGAATTACGGAGTAACTTTTTTTTACCGTCATATTTTTATCTCTGGTAGTATATTTCTGGGCTGACGCTAAAAGTGCGTCTGATGGAGGAACTTTTCTTGGTAATCATATTTTTATTCCTGGTATGTTATGGTATAATAAGTTTGTGTTGATAGTGCCAAGTGAATTAATTTGTAAATTTTTGCAAAAAATATATATTGGAGTAACTTTATTTATCTTGGATATGTTATGGTGCACTAACTTTGTGATGATAGTGAGAGTGCCATGTTGTTGACATATTGGTGTGTTTATTGAAGTATATCTGTTGCATTAATCCAACTATTTTTATTACTTGGAAATCCTAACCATTTGACATATAATAAATTACCTTTTCTTTTAATAACTTTCTCTATTAAATACACATCTTTATACTTAGTTTTTAGTAATTCATGCTCATAAAAGCCTCCCCTAATAATATTACCATCTTCATCTTTAAGTATATAAGTTGTTGGTATAGTATCTTTTACTTCTGCTATAGTAATATTTCTGTTGTATAATTTGGTATGTAACCCTTACTAAATATGTGTTTATATTTAGAAATTCTTACACTATCTCCAACTTTAAATTTATTCTTCTTAACTAATAACTTTCTAGAATTTTTAGCAATGTTTTCGTGTACTTGTTTAGAGTTTTTCGCTGTAACTAGATTTGGTTTTATTCCAATTGTTCTGTGCACTTTGTTATTATATTTCTTAATTAGTTTGGGAAGTAAGTCTATCCATTTATAATTTCCTTGAACACTAAACTCTCTATAAAGCCAATTTTTTAAAGTCCTTTGAAATCGTTTAACAATTGCCGCTTTTGTTGTTGAATAAGTATGATTGTGATTAATGTTTAATTTATTCATTAAAGCTTTAAAATGTTTATTAAAAAATTCTTTCCCATCATCAGATTGGATGTTTTTAACATTTTGCGGTAAAATTTTCTTTATTGCCTCTGTTACGACCGGTCCTGTTTTATTTTTTAATGGAATAGTATAAACTTTTTTAGAAAATGTGTCAATTAAGTTAATATATAATTATAACCTGAATTTTCCTTAGAATATTTTTGCATATCTATTAAATCGATTTGCAAAGTCTCATTTATACCTATTAGTTTAAACGACCTTCTCGGAAAATTCTTTCTTACAGATTTATGTTATTCATAAGCTATATCTCTCTTACTCATTTTTATTACTACTTAATTGATTATTATTCACATGTAAAGGTCTATTGTCAGAATTAACTAATACATGATCACTCTCCCTTCAGTAAACATAACTCTTTGGTAAATAAGGTGTGCCATCTAATTTCCGTAAACCGCTTAAAACATTTGGATCAGCAATAAGTATATTCGGATTATATTTTACAAATTTAAATCTCTTATCTTTATATTCAAACTGATTCAATTGTTCGCAATACTGTACGATTTGATCCATAATAGCCACATCTGAAGGTAATTTCCCAGGCAAAACATTAGATATTTTCTTTTGTTTTCCATCAAAAGTATCTGCATCTATACTAGTGATAGTTTGTTGTTTAATTACTACATCAAGATCATCTATTGCAGGACTAACATTTGTTAATTTCCTATTATAAAAAACCCCAATTTGATTCTTGTGTTCCAGGGAGTTTATAAAGGTTAGACACTTGTGAATAAATAACAGCATCATGGCTACCTTCCGCAGGTTTTTTTTTTATTTTTACAATCCCACATGTCATCTTTTGATTCTAAAAATTTCTATTTTTAATTTCCTTGTACAAAACCATTTCTAACCCTAATTAAAATCTGTTCTAATGTTACTGCTTCGTTGCTTTTTTCTGCTTTTTCTAAATTACTTAATTTATGTTTATTGGCATCCCAAACATTATCCTTTAATTCTAAAAGTTCATATTTTTTATCACCCTGTACATACCGCTTAGCTTTTTTTATTAAAACTTGTGCTAATGTGAGCACATCGTCTGGCTTATCGGCTTTCTCGACATTACTAATTTTATGCTTCTTCGCGTTCCAGTTTTTATCTGATAATTCTAAAAACTCATACTTACGCTTACCTTGTACAAAGCTATCGCCTTTTCTCATTAAAGTTTGCCCGACAGTTGACACGTCATTATCATGTTTACCGTCTTCTACAGAAACAATTTTATAATTTAAAGCATCCCATTTATTTTCTATTAATTGTAAATTTGGAAGCTGGACACTCCTAGCTTCTGAATGTTGTGAATATGGATTGTATAGGCGATAAAATTTATCTATAAACATATCTTTTTTATAAAAAACAAAAGATTTTTTGTTTTATTAAAATTAACTTAATAAATAATTCCACTTTCACGTAATTCTTCTATAATTGAATTAATTTCGTTATCAACACCCGTATTTCCAGCTTGCCTTGACAGCCAAAGTAATTTTAATCTGTCTACAAGCTCATTAGGGTCACTTCAATAAATATAGTCAATTTTTATACCGGTTACTTCTCTTAATCCCTCACCAGATATAACTTTGTTGAATAGGGGTTTAATTACATTTGTATATTTATGATATTTGTTACTCGATATTGCCGCATCGGACTTGTAACCTTTTAAATGTCCATTTGTAAGCTCTAATATTTCTTTATAGGTTTTTAAATCACATTGTGTATACTCCTTAGGTTCTTTGAGGGTTAATAATTCCCAAAGACTTTTTGTACCCTTAAATATTTTATCTCCTATTGTTATGTCGTCGTTAGCAATTTCAAACTCTTTGTCACCGATATAAAATTTATTTCCCTCACGCCTAATACCATATGTAGTATCTGTTATGTTACTTTTATTAAGATAATTTCCTAAATATTGTGATGCCAATAGGCTAAAATCTAATTTTAATGGAGTGGGTGGTATTAGTTGTGGTATTTTAGAGGGTGTTTTATGTAACGAAGGCATGGGAGGTGGTTTAGGAATGGAAGATATACGTACTATTTGCATTTCATTATTTATGGAATTTTTAGCAGCAGTTATATTTTTTAATTCTTGTAATGGTTCGATTAAAGGTTGAAATGTTTGAAACCTCTCCTCAGCCTCTAAAAATTTACCTCGTTTTAATGCTCTGTATTTTTTCCTGATTTGATTAGCAGATTCAATGAATTCTTTTTGAATATTAGATTTCATTTTTTTATTATAGTTTATTCATTTCATTTGTCAATGGGTTGTATTCAAATACTTTATCATGTATTATAAGACAGTAAGCTGAAGTGTTCTCCGGGACGTTTTCGTCTGTTTCAATCTCTAGTTTTATATCAATTACTCCCTCTTTAATAGCTTCATTTTGCCTCGAACAATCAATAACAATTAGTGGATATTTTTTAATGAATTCACTTCTACTGATCATAGGATCTGGTAGGGTATTATAATAACTTTCTCTGAATCTAACAAGCATCTCATAAGCCTTGGACACATCACCCTTCTCGAAATCTAAATTAAGATCATTGTAAGGGTAGTATTCAGAATTTAAGAATACTTTTAAATTTTTTAATTTACAATGATCAAACTCATCACTTCTATTTCGAGGTTTATTATCCCTATCTGTTTGAAATTCAAATATAATGTACCTAGGACTTTCAAGGTGTGGTGAAGTTTTTAAACTCTATTTCTTGTAGTCTGTGGGAATGAGGGGTATTGATGGAGTTCGAAGCTTCTAAAAGCGATTTGAAAATTTTTAATTTGCAATAACTTTTTTTGCAATTGTAATTTTTCACTATCAGATGGTGTAATATGGGGCATTACCCATTGAATTGATTTAAGTATAATTTTAGGAAGTGTGTCTGTAGTGCCAGAAGGAAGTACATTAGATGTTGTAAACATACAATTATTATCATTTTTAGATCGGTTTAATATTAATTCCTTGTTAACATTCACTAAAACTTTATTAAAATCTTCAAAAACACCCATTAATAACTCTAACTGAATACATGTACTAAATTTACCATTTTTATGGAAATTTTTTAAATTTTCGTCTGTATCAAATGCTGCATTTGATAATTTACTGGTTTTATTGTAAGAGCATAATATTTTCATGAAACTTGTAATTCCTGGATTTCTTACTAAATCAATTTGTTTTCCAGCAACTTAATACCTAATTTCATCAAATAAAAGTGCAAATGCATTATTTATTAAATGACCGTTATCTTTATGCTCTATTTCTCCCTTTATATATAAATAACTTTTACAGGGAAGTGTTATCAAGTCTTGATTGTTAATTGTTAAAATTATCTCGTCTGAATTATTTATAGCTAAAGTATTAAGTGGCACATATGCATGATTTGTAATTTTAACAATACTATCATCGAATGGGGATTTCCCGGTAACGTCCAGAAAATCTGTTTACATTTTTATATATAGAAAATTTGAGTTGTAGTCCAATTGATTGCAAGAACCGTGCATTTTGCATACTAAGTATACTAGGTTTATTTTTATAAATTCTCATATCTTTTTTATATAATCTTTTTTATGTGGCATGTAATTGTAGTCTCTTCGCCATTAAAGTCAATGGGTCTATCGTGTTGGTCGGCAAATGTTAAACTAACTACATCTAAAGTTTTTTTTTATTTACAAGAAAATATAAGATATTTTTGGGGACTTCAATTATTTTATATCCAGGTGGAGCTTATGGATAAAAGCTAAGTATGGTGTGTGATTTTTCACCATTTAAAAATGATCCGTTTGCGATATTACACTTTACTCTAATTACATAAACATTATTTATGTTAATTTTAATTACTGACTCAAAGGCAAAAAATGGTGTAAAATAACCTTTAAATCCCATTAACATACTGCCTAAACATGGTTTCGTAAAATCAAACGCATAAGGACTCACAATTATAGCTTTCATAGTTCGATTATCAGCGGTTAGTACAAAACTTGGAATTGATTTCTGTATTTCTTTAGCTAAATCATTAACCTCATATGATCCCTCGGGAATTTCTATAATTTTTGGATCTGGTGCATAATAAAATATATCTTCGCCTTTGTTATGTTTTTTTTTTTTAATAAGATAGAATGATTAAGATAGATTATTATAATTCTGTATAATTTGACAAAAGCAAAAAACAAAGATGTTTGTAAATAAAAAATAATATAACATTAAACAAATAATACCATATGATTTAAGACAGGACACAATATTCTTCCCCCTCTAATAGTGAATGAATGACCTAAGGGAAGAAAAAAGTCCTTTAGGTGACCTGGCGTCTGGCGATGTCGTGTTGAGCGTCGACGTGGTTCAGGAAACGTATCCTCATGGTGTCGAGGTTCATCCACAACATCGGCAGGATCGGCAATCTGAGGTTCATATGAACAGTTTGTAGGTGTTGGACGGTAAGTAGAGGGATTGAAAAATGGAAACGGTAGTAACATAAATCTAGTGTGGTCTGTTGTGACTTCACTCCTTGTCATAAGTGGATCCTTGGTCTCCTTGTCGGTAAAGTCTTGAGGTGGCATATCAATGACTGTACTAGTTCGTCGCAGTTGGTTCGCATGTCTCTTCAAAGTGTAACCATTCTCAAGTTGAATTCGGTAGTGAATATTCCCAAGGACCTTCATAACTTTCCCCAATTTCCATGAATCTTTATTACCTGAGTACCAGCGAGCCAAAACCTTATCACCGACTTTAAATTTTCTATATGGAAACAAATTGAATGTTACCCTTTTGTTACATTTTGGGATTGTGGGTTTGAAAACATCGAGTTGACAACGAATATTACGGTGTAAGTACATTTCGGCAGGTGTTTTGCCATTCTGAAGAGGTGTGGCTCTGTATCTGAACAATATTTCACGAACCTTAGATTGAATAGGTCCGCAATCTGTCATGCAACTTAGCTTGGATTTCAGGGTTTGAGTGTATCGCTCAGCCAATCCATTAGTGGCAGGGTGACCTAGTGCTATGTATTTCTGGATTATACCACTCTGCTTACAAAATGTCTTAAACGCTTCGCTTTGGAAAATCGTGGCATTATCCGAAACAATGATTTCTGGAAAACCATGAGTAGAGAATATGTCTTGGAGTAATTCGATGGTAACTGAAGTCGTTGGAGCATCCCTGATGATTTTTACTTCTGCCCATTTAGATTTAGAATCAACTAAAACGAAAAAGAAGTGGTTTAGAAAAGGCCCGGCATAATCCATGTGGACCCGTTGAAAGGTTTGTTGAGGTTCGTCCCATTGGTGAAGGGGAACCTTTGCTGGACTCTTCTGTACAAGAGCACACTGCCTGCATGATCGAACCAACTGCTCAATGTCTTTGTCAATGTTGTTCCAGTAGCAGTGTCTCCGAGCCAATTGTTTCATTTTTACAATACCAACATGAGTACGATGAAGTTCTTGAAGTACTTCTTTTTGCAAAGACTGGGGAATGCAAACACGGCTGTTTTTTAGAATGACCCCATTTGAGGTATGGAATTGAGGGTCCTGATTTTTTCCCGAGAGTAGGTCATTTAGTAAGTTTGAGAGGTGATTATCTTTTGCTGTTTCTGCAGCTATTATGGAGCTAGTAATTGTCTCTGTAGACATTTAGTGTATGGTCTGATCTTCCATCGTTTGAACTTCTTGATCGAGATTTGACTTGACTGAATGAGTAGAGAGTAACGTTTCATGTGTTCCTCGAGAAATACAGTCAACATGTGCATGATGTTCAGCTTTCCGGTGTTCCAATGAGTAGTCAAAGTCTTGAAGAAAAGTCGCATACCTGAGGAGTCGAGCTGATGTGAAAGACGGCAATTTAGTGTCAGGGTGAAAAATCCTAGTCAGTGGTTGATTATCCGTAATCAAAGTAAAATGTCGACCAAACAAATACATGTGAAGGCGTGAAACACAAAAAATAATTGCCAGAGCCTCTCTATCTAACTGAGAATAATTTCTTTCAGTCGGTGTCAAGGAGCGCGAAATGAATGTTATCGGCCTTTCAACCCCATTAATCACATGGGAGAGGACACCAGCTATTCCAGTGGGACTAGCATCGCAAGCTAACGTAACAGGAAGAGATGGATCGAATGGCATGAGCACTCTATCGCTCATTATTTCATCTTTGAGTTTCTGAAACGCTTTACGACACTTTTCTGACCAAACCCACTCACTATCTTGACGAAGTAGTTGACGAAGGGGAAACCTAATTGTAGATAGATTTGGAATGAGCCTAGAATAGTACGTCACCATTCCAAGGAAACGATGGAGTTCTTCTGGATTAGTGGGCTCTGGAAGTTTAACAATTGCTTCGATCTTTTAAGAGACTTCGAAATCTGGTTATAGCTTACACAATAACCCAGATATTGGACCTGAGTCTGGAAGAAAACACATTTTGATTTGTTCAATTGTAAATCATGTTTCTTGAGTCGCTCAAGACATGCAATCAATCGCCCCTTACATTCATCAAATGTCGAACCGTGAACAATTATGTCATCGAAATAAGACATTACCCCATCTAAGTTACACAGGATTTGGTCTAAAATCCGGTTGAACTCACTAGGAGCAGTCTTAATTCCAAATGATAACCGGTTTACATGGTAGGTACCACGATGTGTTGAGATGGTTTGAATAGCCTTGCTTTGATCACAAACTTGTATATGTAAATACGCCTTAAAAATATCAAGATGGCAAAAATATTTTGAATTCCTTAAGTTATTAAGGATGTCATCTACTTTCCTTATTGGATAACGAGCTGACTTTAACTGTTTGTTTACGGCAACTTTGTAGTCTACGCATAATCGTAGTTATCCATCAGGTTTAGGAATTATCACTAGCGGTGACCCCCAATCACTGGTTTCAACTTTAGTAATTACTAGCTGATTGTATCCCGCTTCGCTGGTTATTAACCAGTACCAAAGTTAATGGTATTAACAATAACTAACAGCTGTGAATTTAGTTTAATAGCAGACAACTGCCAAACAACACCAAAACAAAGTATATGCCATAAACAACAACATATAAACTTTGACTTCCTGTAAGTAGGGAGGCTATTTCAATACCGGCGTGAAAACTGCTTCATTGTCTTTTTTAATACCTATAGAATTATTGTACAAATTTCAGCTCTCTATCTTCATGGGAAGTTGGAGAATTATACTTTTGGTCACACCATCAGGCGCGTGAGTGAAGATGCTGCTGACCTTTGAAATATGTTTCGTTTATTCAATCATTTAATAGCTTTTTAGTGCAAACATCCAAATCATCTTGCAATGAATCTCTTGAACAACATGTGATCGAGGGGAGGCAGATGGAAATGAATGGTAAAAGGTGTAATGAAGAACGGAAAATGAGTAATTCATATAGACATTTCTGGCTCTAAAAGGAAGTTAGAGGGCTTAGTTCATATTTCTGCATATTGTCAGCCATTGATAAATAGCTCATCACAGTATTTCAAGCCAAACTTCGACATTTAATGCTAATTATTGCAATAATTTACTTTCAAATTTAATTTCAGGCATAACTATTACTTGTCTAGCAACTCCCCCTTCCCTCCACTCTCCTTTACTTATCACCCCCTCCCCCTTTCTCCTTCCCCTCCTCTCTCCACCACCTGTCCACCCCCTCCCACCCCCAACTCCTCCCCTTCCCCATCACACTCTCCTCTTCTCGTCCGAAGAGGGCCTCTTAAGACGGCGTTGAACATACATTACCTATACTACTCATATCACCCAAAAGAAAAAAAACCAACCATAAAACCATGATAAAAGGAACCAAAAATCAGCTGTAAAATCCAAACAGCTATGAAAGACACAGCCCAGCCCAGCCCAGCACCCCCCACAAACCAGCCAGGCCTGGCC
The DNA here is from genome assembly GCA_035578135.1 of Flexamia atlantica. Classification (NCBI taxonomy): domain Eukaryota; kingdom Metazoa; phylum Arthropoda; class Insecta; order Hemiptera; family Cicadellidae; genus Flexamia; species Flexamia atlantica. Next base: position 121,846 of record JAQJVK010000099.1, on the reverse strand, counting down.
CGATAAAAAACACTCCTGGCCCAGCCTGTTTTTTTTTTTTTTTTTTTTTTTTTTTTGAGGGGGGGGAAGCTCAGGTTGTTTATGTTCAGCTCTGGTCTTTCAGCTGCCGGAAAGATTTTAGACCGTTGACCCCACCGAAAAGCCCTGAAAACTTTGAATTTTGAAAACCCCGTTCTCAGCGGATGCTCACGCCCTATAGGAACGTCCATGAAAAGTTTCAAGATTCTAAGTCAAGTTCAAGTAGTTCGGGCTGTGCGATGATAGGCCAGTGATATTTGACAATATAAAGTAGATATACTTTCATCAGTCAGAGAGATGTTTTAGGAATCCGCTAAGAACGCAGGTCTGCTGCGACGGGAGTACTTAGAAATATTGCTGCCCCCCCCGCACGAGGCATTTTTATTTGGCCTCTCTATACTACTCTTGCCAGCACATTCCAGCGCCCCCGCCGACAAACCCCTAAGGGTGTCGCTGCCTGGGAAGGCTTATACTCAGTAGGCCTATCGTTGAATCTGTGCTATAGTATAGAGTGACCCTGAGGCAGGAAATACCCTCTTCGCAGACCGTGCCGTACTCAGTGAATCTTAAAGCAGTTTCCTGTCTCATAAAAATTAATTTACATAGAGTGGAAAATGCCTTGATGAAATGTCACCAAAGTATTTTGTAATGTTTTTAGGGTCTATTTTGATCAACAACAAATATAACATAGCCATCCCGCAATTTTCAAAAAATGGTTTACATTATCTCTTTCATTAACCGCTGTTATAAGGAAGGAAAGATTTTTTATTTTATTTTTTACAGACAGCTGTTTGAATATAAACATTTCATCACTTATAATTCTGGCATTGGCTATTAATATAAAGAGGGACTATGCGCGGCCTTGGTCTGTGGTGGAGTCCGAGGGTCAGATCAGGATGAAAATCCTGATAAATGTATAATGAATGGGAAAATATTAACTTTATATAGTACATGTCAATTGAAAAGAAATATTATAAACCAAAACATAAAATTTAATGAAATCATAAAACATCTGTAACGACGAATCCATCATTAAAGGTAATACCATCTGCTTGGAACACTGAAAATGTAAACAAAACGACATCCCCTTGAATTATGGGGAAATTCAAAACAAACTTGGTCGAAATCAAATAAAACTCGGTTTTTAGAAGCTTGCTATTTGATTTCAAAAAGACGTACGCTCGTTTTAAGTCGTCTAAAACCTTCTCATATGTGCATACAACACAGGAGAAAAGTTTCAGCCAAAATGGTACTCTAGTTTTTGCGTGAAAAGCGGTCCAAAGTGTGATCTTAAGCGTTACCAACACACATCGTGACATAAATTGAGATAAGGCTTGATTCGGATTCTCTGACCTTCAAAAAGCAAAAATACCTAAAAATTTCATAATTCTAAGCAATGTACAGACAAAACTCTAATTTTATTTATATAGATTCCTGATTGTTCGAGAGTACCGAGTTCATGATTTACTTTGTCTAATAGAGCATATGGGACAGGACGTTCCTTGATAAAAACAGGCTTCGAATTTGGGCGAAGTTCAAGAGAGCATGTGAACCCAGGGACACATCCAATTTTAGGTTGGAATATTTCATCAAACGTAAGTAAGATGTCCGAGACAATGTCTGATGAATTTACTTCAACGAAAGTACGATGTTGATTTTGTTCGTCTATGTTCTCCAGACTGATCTCAAGGTGTCGAATCCAAGTTCTACCCAAAAGCGGGGAAAATTGATTAGGAACAACGAATAAGAATTCATTAGACTTGACTCCATTGTACTCGACTAAAACGTCAGCCACTCCCAATGGCTTGAAAACACCGGAGGTGTATGAACGGAACTGGACATGGGTCGGTCGCAGGAAAACATCTTTAAGGTCCAATCTTAAGAAATCATGTTCAGGAAGAAGTGTGAGTCCCGCACCAGAGTCCACTTCAAAGATTTGAGGGTTTCCTGCAATCAGTACTTCAACCAAATATTTGTCACCAGCGGAAAGAGAAGACTTTTCGAACACGTCAATCGTCTGATTAATCGACTGTAAATCTTGAAAGGATGATATATCGATGAAGTTTGTTGAATTTGAATTAGCATTTGATGATTGTTTCATCAAGGTACTAATGCAGACAGAAGCAATATGACCGGTTTTACCACATGAATTACAATGGAGTCTAGCGGGATTTGTTCGATAATTTTTACTCATATGATTTAAGCGTCCACATCGGAGACAACGGTTGTCGAGCCCTAACTGTTGAAAATCTATGTTGCTCCTTAGTTTAGCAGGAGGACTGCGATATTTTTGGGAGCGATGAGGACTACTGGAACGCAAACCAGAGTGATTTCGGGTAGTATTAAGGGTAGGGCGTGATTTATGCTGAACTTCGTTTACGTGTTGATCATCTGACGATATTTGAGAGGTTTCACAAACTGAATTAAGAGTAGACGGCTGGGTTAAAAACTCTCGACAGTCATTCTTACTTGCTTCGAGGGATAGGGCTTTGTCAAAAATGTTTTCAAAAGATTTATTTTCTGATTGTAAAAGTTGTTCTCGAATAGAGCTGTCTCGTATACCACGTATAAACTGAGCCCTCAAAAACAATTCAGAAACGCCAGATTTGCATGTTGCTACCGGACAGACGAATTCACAGTCAATTAAGCTATGGCGCAAATCAGCAACATAATCAGCAAATGATTGATTATCTTTCTGGTGCAATGAAAGAAACCTATGTTGAGAAACCAAAGATGTTTGTAAATAAAAAATAATATAACATTAAACAAATAATACCATATGATTTAAGACAGGACACAATAACCTTCCTTAATAGTTATTGTACTTCCCTTATGACTACTTAACTTTGGAATTAAACCCTTATAGGGTATAATTTTATCATTAAATTTTGTTATAGTTTCCTTATAAGCTACTTTAATAATGAGTTTACCATCTAGAGCTTTATTTAAATTATCTATACTCATCATGCCCTTAGGAGTTACTAATTTCTGTATTTCATAATACGTTAAGGTATTAAAAGGTTTTTTAACATTAAATATTGAATTATAGCTTTGAAAATCTACTAAACCAATTACATAATCCCCAACCAATTCAATTGGAGGAAAGAAGACAGACTTTAACTCTGCCTCTGTCCCTGTGAATGTAATCGTAAATGAATCCATCCTTTTTTATAAGTTAATTTTTTTTAAATAGTAGATATAATTGTCCACAAATAGAAGTGTTTATATCTTGAATTTGGTCTGTTGTGTAGTAAATTTTAGAAGGAGTGAAATAATTAATTACTTCTATGGGAGGTTGAATTCCAAATGGGTTAAAATAAATCACAATATTCTTATTTTCACGATAAGCTGTCCAATGAGTACCTTTATTATTGTCTAAATTAATTATTCCGCATTCTTTTACCTTTGGTCTTTGATTCTCTAGTTAACTTTTTAAAAATACACCCCGAAAGTAATGCACGTCTTTTGCGGCTTTTAGGAGCTGATAGTTGTCCATATTTTTTATTTGGAAATTTTAATCCCATGCCTAATTTGGCTTTAGCTTTCATTAGGTTTGTAATAGCATAAGCAATGGCTTTCTCTGTTAATTCGGCATCCTTGGCTTTAACTCTACTCCACGCCTGTTCTGCTAATCACATATCTGCCTTATTTCGTGACGCTACATCATGGATATTGGCATAAAATATGACATGTTCTTTACAGTAGGAGTCTAATTTGTTTTTAACAGGTAAGTTCTTGAAAAGGTCTGTACCAGGCCCGCAGTTATTAGTACCTGGAATCGTTATACTAAATGGAAGCTTATCAATCAAAGTGTTTAATAAGCCACGACCTCTGTAAGGTTTTAAGAATAATCCTTTACCTGTTATCTTCTTTTTCTTTGTCATTTTTATATAATATAAAAAATGTCATTCATTCAACAAAAGAGGAAATTTAAAATTGTATACACAGAAAAAGAGAATAATAAGAAACAAGAATTATTTCCTAGTAATATACGTTGTATTATCTGTGGGCCAAGTGGGTGTGGTAAAACCGTTATAATTTATAATTTAACTGTGCAAGAAGAAGGTATAAAATTCTCCAATTTATATATAGTATTTTACTCTTTAGAACAGGAAAAATATAAAAAATGAATTGAAGTTTTTAATTTATGTGGAGATGATGTAAAATTACACAATTTTTCTGACTGTGAAATTACAGCAAGTGACGTAAAACCACATTCTGCCGTAGTTTTTGACGATATAAACTGTCCAAATATCAGTAACTTTTTTGCTATGGGTAGACATAGAAATATTCACAGTTTTTATTTATGTCAATCATATAGTAAAGACAGTATGTATATAAGAGATAACGTGAACTTGTTAATTTTATTCAAACAAGATGATTTAAATTTGAAACATATTTACAATAATCATGTGGGAAATGACTTTACATTTAAAACAATTTAGAGATTTATGTCACCAATGTTGGGATAATTCAAAATATGCATTTTTTCTTATAGGTAAGGAAAGGGGGGAAAATAATGGAAAATACAGATTCATGTTTCATAAATTTTATAATGACCCATGCTAAGGTATTTATCACTTTGTATCATTAAGGGAGGGGGGTAATAAAAACAAGCTTTTTTCTAGTTTTATTTTCTCTCTAAATTATTGTATAGCTTATATGCAACTTTAAAAAGTATATGTTTTTACTACTCGAACCTGGGGTATGATTTCATCGTCATATCGGATATTCTCAAACCATATCCTACGGTTGGGATAAAGATTTTTTGTTATAGAAAAAGAAGATAACATGTCTGGAGAAACTTCAAGAACGCTGCTCCAGGAAACACCCTGTCAATTTAGATGAAGGTTAAAAACATTTGTTGCCTATCCAACATCATCTACAAACTTGGACGATTTTCTGACTACTCTACGACCAGAAATAATTAGCACACTCCAAGAATGTGTACAAACACTTGGCTGTCTTAAAGCAAATTTAGTTGTGGAAGTAGAATATTTAAATGGGGAAAATGTTGTGGGTATTAATCTAAAAACTAAAAATAAAGAATTCGATCATTCTACTAATGTGGGCGAATTGGTATCAACAGAGCTTAACAAAATAAAAAATGAGATGCGAGAATACCAATTAAAGGGGAGTGGGCACACATTTTCAAATGTTAAGAAATTAGAACTACGCATAAACAGACATTTTGTATATTAAGATGAAATCACTAAAAAATGTAGATTTTCTTTTCTTTGCTATACTGCTTGTTTAATAAATAAAGCATAATTTTCTTTACCAAGACTATGTTTATGTACAGCATAAGCCCTTAACACATATATAGTAGTTCTATAGATTATAGGTATTAGAAACAAAAGTATTATATTAGAACGCATATTACAAAGGAGCACTATTTTTTATTGCTATAATATAACAAATAGCATTAATTTTACACTTGGGAGAAAAGCATATGACAACATATTTTAAAATATACGGCTAAGATGGCTTTAATTTCAAGTAATAGCATATACAAATCACACAATAAAGAGCAAAGTTACTATTTTAGACTATTTTACTAACGCACAAGTGTGATAGGAATAACACATGTATTGACCTCAGGCAGCAACAGACGAGTCCTCTTTTATTAATTTTATATTTCAAAATGTATAAGTGCAATAGGAATGATCAGGCTTGGAAAAGAACATTTTCCAAGTATTAGACAAATCGGACATTAAATAGCAAAGGTAGTATTTTTAGTCTATTTTTATAACTTTGTATTTTAAAATGTTCAAGGCATAATGAGAAACATATGTGGTAATTCTAAAGGTGAAAGGTAGTTGTACCTTATAGATTGTATCAATGTGCTATAAAACTCTTATTAGCAAAAGTGAGGGTGCCGCCTCCAGCGATAACCTATACTACTCAGATTAACTTTGGCACTATTGAATACTTCGTTCATAGGGCCGTCCTCATGATTAGACCAGTTCGTAAATTGTAAACCAGGCAAAGTTGTGGTTCGGATTTCACGTTAAAATGTAGATCCCTTGGTTGCCATTGGCTGTTGGGCTATTAATTGACAGTTCGTCTGAGGAGTATTTCAGCCTCGGTCAGTAAGAAGACTACAAGATCGTGCCACAATCATCGTACAATCATCTGTCATTCATACTTGGCTTAAATACCTACCTTGGTAGGTCGCCAGCTCAAGCAACGAAACGTAATGTAATGTAACGTAACATCTGTTAAAACCTTCTCAGTTTTTCATATCTCCAAAACAATTTCCCTTAAACTACGCAACGCTCCCGCACCGAATAATTTTAACTCTGGCGTCCAACTTTCCACATTAACTGATCTATTACAAATTACAGGAATTTAAACTCACTTCGCTTGCTGGGGGTTCACCCCCAGGCCACCACTTGGGTTCTCCCATAACTTAACAATGAGCAATATTGTGAAACCGTGCAGAGCGTGTGTTGTTAAAGTAGAGATCATTTAATGTTGGAGGTTTTATGTAGAGGCTTATAGAGGACTGATGTTGGGGTGTTTTTATGTTTTGAATGGAGATAATGACAATAGGTTTTATATGAATTTATCATTTGAAATGCATAATACTAGGGATAGTTAATGGTTGAGATTAAAGGTAAATTTCAATTTGTATAGTGCTGTTGACAATAAGGAAAGGTGTAAAAGAGTATTTTGAAATTAGTTATCTATTGGATGTATGTGAATATGAGAAGAGATTAATGTCTGTAAAGAAAGATATTTAATATGTATTTGAAATTTATTTGGATTTATAAAGAGTATTTAAATGGGTGTATTTGCAATCATTTACAATCACAAAACTGCAGTACTTCTTAAAAATATATGCAAAACCACTCATTGTTTTTAGATCCCAATTTTTTTTAGGTATTAGACATTTTACGTTATTTCTCGTCTTCTCATAAATTTTAATACATTCCAGAATCCTTTAAATCCCTGGATCAAATACATTTAATTTTAGCCTTTTTGAGCTTTTCTTTAAATACGCGAAACCTGTAATTGAAATTATAAGTATAGAAAAATGCTGTATACATTTATCTCGAATTTAATAATCACTTTTATAAAAATGTTATTAAAAATATTCAAATAAAAGAAATACATTACACCTTACCTTCCAAATGAGAATGGACTTCGTTCCAGAAATCTTGGACTTCTACAAGTTTATTTTGGTGTTTGGAAACAAAGTCTTTGACTACATTGGGTTGCAACTCCCCAAGTATTTTAGCCAGCATTGTTAGCAGAGCTACTCCTAGGACATTGGGAAAGTATAATATTAAAACGCTGCGTACAAAAAGGTTTATACGTGAACATTCTAAATGTATTAGACCGTTATATACACTATATTAATACCATAAATATACTGATCGGATGTTTGAGAGAAAATCTTAAACTTTCTGCGAAGTTTGCCTAAGGTCCGAAAGATTGTACTCCGAGCTTTCCCAGTGAACAAGTTTTATAGCATTAAACAAAATTAATAACAGACAATACAAATAGGGAGGTAATTAACTAGAGGTATACTGAAAAGTGATAATACCACATACAAAACCAAAACGACTATATTTAATTTTTAAACACTGTATTGAAAGCTTCTACTTTTATAAAATACAATTTTCAAGTCTGAGATGAAATATAACACTAGATCTTCTTCAACCAGCAATAAATTTCATACAAAACATAAGTGTGAGGATTCTGTTTACATAAACAAACCCATATGTTTAAAATAAAATTCTTAGCCTGAATCAACAATCACAGTAGAACCTTGATAAGATGACAGACTCTCAAGGATAAGGAAAACAGTCTTGTTATCAAGGTACTCTTCTTATTAAGGTTCGTTTTATAAAGACATTACGTGCAATTACAATTCCAAGGAGACTTGAAAAGTGCACTTCTTATCGAGGTTTTACTGTAACAAGTACCTTTGTCCAATTTCCCAGGCGAGTCTTCTTGTTCCAGGGGCCCGCTGATTCCACCGACATCGTTGAGTTTTCTACTTTCACTCGATGAATCCCATTTTAATGCGGAAAACATTATTGAGAGTGTTTCCGTTTGGGAAGATTTCTACAAAGATTATAGTTTTTAACCTTGCAGTAGTATATTTAAAAAAAAAAACTATATTATGCCCACTAAAATCGCTGTAGTGATAACTATGATTACAAAACATTTATTCTGAAATATTAAAATAAACAAACTTAAAGTAGTAGGTAAAGTTTTGAGGAAGGGCGAAGCGGGATTTCTTTGAAGACAATCAGAGGTTGATAGGGCCTAAGTCAAATTCTTTATTGTCATTAGACTATGAACATAGCATTTACAATAATGGGCTACAATAATTGCCACTGATTGCAACGAGATGACTTGAAATAAAAAAATTAAAACATAACAAACGTGAACATAACAAAAACTATTCTGAAAATGAGTCATCTTAATATGGCTTGGTCAGAGTAATATTCTTTTTGTATCAATAACGTTTCCAATTTTAATTTTAATTTGACAACTTTGGTTCCTTTTCTTAGTGTTTCATTAAGTTAAGGAAAATAAAAAGTTTTATTGAGGAAAGGTATGTTTTATTTTAATGGAGAGCCGTTTTGTGAAGTGAGATGGAAAAGGAAGATCGGTTGTGGAAACTATAATGACAATTATTTTTGAAAATCGTAAAACTGCCTGTGTTTTACTAAAAGATAAAACATTCAAAAATATATGAAGAGGGATATAAAATCCAACGATGGTGTTGAGGTCCGTGCGCCGATGTCACATACTGTAGGTGAGATGTGGTCCGTCGGGCTGCACTTCTTGATGTTTTCGCAGGAGCGCTTTCGGCGTCTTGCCATTTTCAACTGCTACTGCTACTCGTAGCAGTAGCAGTTGAAAATGGCAAGACGCCGAAAGCGCTCCTGCGAAAACATCAAGAAGTGCAGCCCGACGGACCACATCTCACCTACAGAAGAGGGATATGTCAAAATGTTGCTAAAAGGAGGTTGGAGATGAGTTTGGATCGATGAATGTTTAAGATAAACGTATATGTTCATATGTATTCCCGTCTTAACATCCAAAGAGGTCTACATAAAAAACTGACAATAATTTTTGAAATTAACAAATTAAACCCTGACATTATTATACTTTCCGAACGTGGACATAGATTAGAACAACTAAAGCTGATACACCTAGAAGGTTACAAACTTGCTGCAGAATTTTCTCGTAAAACCTACTTATGGGGTGGAGGAGCAATATATGCTAGAAACAATGTATAATCTAAAGCCATTCTTCCCATATCAACACAGAATATAAGCCAAGAACAAATTGCAGAAATAGCGGCTATTGAACTACAAAAAAAGAAACAAAAACTGATTATAATGGGAATCTACCGATCACCAAACCGCAACCCTAATGCGTTTTTCGAAACTATTGATGGCTTTCTACAGCAATTCTCAAACAAAAAAATCACATAATGTTACTAGGTGACATGAACTTTAAACTTAAAAACCAAAACGACCCAGAAGTGATGCAGTTAGAGAACATTATGAGGTCATACAAACTGAATATAATTGAGACTACATTTACCAGAATAACTCCAGCCACAAAAAATCGCCTTGATGGCTGTGTAACAAACATAAATCCTGCTTTTATAAAGGCTGTATCACAACAAAGTTATATTTCTGACCATGAAGCCATTTTATGCAACATTGAAAATTTCACACCCCCCAAAACTCTACCACATAAAAAAAGTCTAGGGGAAGAAACCTGGGATAATGTCTACAACAGACACTCCGTAGATGATAAATACAATGTCCTGACAAACACATTAAAACTCTGCATGGTCGAAGTAATGCCAAAAGCCTTAGAGACCATAAAAAACAAAAATCCAAATAAGTTCTGGGATGACAATTTACAAAAACTAAAAATTGTCTTGATATTGCTCAAAATAAATACCATCTTACCGGACTAGACGAAGACAAAACTACCTACTCCAACTTAAAGAGCGTCTACGACCTCGAAATAAAAAATAAAAATCCAACCACACAATGAACCGAATTAAAAATTCCGATAACCAAACAAAAGAAATTTGGAATATCATAAATAAAGAAACTACGAACAAAAAAGAAGACAATGACCAAACTTTCACGCTAAAAATCAATGATGACTTTGTAAATGACCCATTTCAAATTGGCAATATCTTCAACGAATATTTTGTAACTCAAGGAATCAACCCCTCAGGAAACCCGGACAGACCATCTTTAAATCAACCATTGAACATAAATAGAGGAAACCCCCCCCACGAATTATTAACTTTCAAACCAGTAACAAAAAAAGAACTGAAACAAATTTTTTCCCCAGCTAAAACCTAAACCCTCTTCTGGATACGATGAAATCTCAAATAAAATCATAAAACACTGTCAAGAAGAACTAATCCAACCTTTACCACACATCATCAATTTTTCAATAGACCAAGCAATAGTACCAAAAAGAATGAACGTAGCTACAGTTTACCCAAAACACAAGAAAGGTGACCGTACACAGATGGAAAACTACCGACCTATATCAATATTACCAACACTCTCCAAATTCTCGAGAACGTAATATTACTTTCTCGAGAAAGTAATTTACTCCCGAGTTATGGAACATTTAAATAATATGGACATACTGTCACCACAAAAACATGGTTTCAGGAAAGATAAATCGATAAATACAGCACTAAATAAACTTTGTGAGACAATAACTTCATTCTGGAAAAATAAACAACGTGCCTCATGTATTTTCTTGGGCCTACAGAAGGCTTTCGATAGCCTGGACCGTGACATTCTGATAACAATTTGGAAGAAATAAACATAAAAGATAAAGCCCTAAGCTGGATCAAAAACTATTTTGAAGACCGAACGCAACAAGTTGAGATAATCTGCCATAAAAAAACATTGAAACAAAAGTAAAATCAACAATAAGACTAACAAAAAGTGGAATTCCGCAAGGATCCGTCCTCGGACCCCTTTACTTCATAATATATATCAATAGTTTTCCTGACTACATGCCACCTGAAAAAAACTTCTATAATGTTGGCGGACGTCACAACGATTCTCTACCCAACATCTGTAATCAAAAACACCGAAACAGAAGAAACTCTACAGCTTGCTTCCAACATTTGTTCTTCACTAAACCTCAAGATAAATAAATCAAAAACTGTCAATATAATTTTTTTAAATAAAAACCAGACTAACCTACAAATTGCAGAAACCACATCAATCACAACAATAACCGAAACAAGATTCCTAGGAATTTTACTGGACGAAAATCTATCTTGGCAAAATCACATAGAATTATTAGAAAATAAGTTATCATCAGCGCTGTACGCCATCAGAAGAATTCGCTTAATAACGGACAAAAAACTTCAAAAATAGCATATTTTGCTCTATTTGAAAGCCACATTAGATTCGGTATCATAGCTTGGGGCTCTGCAGCTGACCAATATCTACAGAAAATACGCACAATCCAGAAGAGAGCATTAAGAACAATCGAACAAATCCATTTCACCGAACACTGCAAATCATTTTTCATATCCAATAAAATCCTTACTTTACCATCCTTATATATCCTAGAAACCATCAAGTTTTAAAAACTAACACCACCAAAAGTAAGGAACGACTGTCATAAACTTAACCTAAGAAACTCAAAACTCAACTACAATTCTGACCAACATAGATTAACTAAAACTAGCAAAAATCCACAAATAATAGAAGTAAAGCTTTTTAATTCTCTATCTGATGAACTAAAAAAAATCAATAACATTAAGCCTTTTCTTAAAAAACTGAAACAATAATTATTAAACAAACCTTATTATAGCTTAAAAGAAGTTTTTGACGACCATAGTAATTACAATAGATAGGCCCAAAAACTCACAAAAAAAACTCCCTGCTCACAACTACACTTTACGCACAAATACATAAACACAACATATGAAGATCGAAGATTGTGACGATTCCCTGGTCTCTACGACTATGGAGAAGAGGCCCTAGGTAAAAGGTAAAAGGTCTATTGCCTCAATTTGAGGATGGGTAACATTGCATTCTATTGTGACATTGCGTTTCATTGTATAATGTACCTAATTTAAGCTCAAAGCCAACTTAAAATTTCCAAAAAAGACCATGGATGAAGGTGTATGTTACGTTTCGATATATTATTGATTTATCTATGATTTTTTCTAAAATATTTCTTTATTGTTGCATTCACACAACATTATAAAATTGAATACTTTAAAATTATGAACTTCGAATTTATGACCCCACAGGATTATTTTGGAACCAGACTAACGCTATGTTTCATTTTAACTTCTTCAAACAAAACTGTTAAAATATCTTTATTCCCTAAATCCAAATATTAAATTTTAGAAAATCAACATTACCTCCTTGAAGATCTTAATTTTTACGCACAGAAGTGTGAGCATTACTCCAATTCTAACTTAATTTGCAGAGATGAGTTTTCTAAAATAACTATTGGTTCGAACGGTTACAGATGGATCGGTTTTGGCTCTTGGTATTTATGCAGCCTTTAAATCACTTTGAGATTTCATTTCCAATATTGTTATTCTACAGTTTCTTGTGCATGGCAATCAGGGCCACCCACAGGAAGGATTGATGACGAAAGTTACGCCAATGACAAAAATTTCGGGGGGAATTGAACTTTTTTGGGGGGAGTAGAAATTATAAAGGAAATAAAAAATATATTTTCGAAAAATCAGTAGTCTGGTACAATATATTCTCTGTATTCGTGAATATAGAATGATAGAAAGGTAAGCGTTCTCTAATTTCGGCAATTTGTAGTTTTATTTTTTAGATTGCGCCAGTCTGAAGTAAATCCATCCACCCCCTCTGAATATTTTTTAATTTCATATTTAAAAAAATAGTTCTTTGTACATCAATTGCAGATCTTGATATATGAAATTTGTTAATATAAATTAAGCTTCTGGTAAAAAGAAGCTCCGGTAGTTGAAAGATCTAGGACAATGTTCAACATTATACAGAGTGATTTTTTTAAACGCAACCCATTTTTAAGATCGAATAATGCACAAAACAAGATGAGATGAGTATTGTTTTGTTAGTCTTTACAGTTTGTACAACCTATTATTTAAGTTTGATCACATTTGACACCCTGTATTATTGTAGCGCAGCAACAATATATATAGTAATTACTCCCTCCACTGCAGTACTAGTTTAAATTTTAGTTAGTAGATTTTAGTTTAGAGGGGTGGAGGTTGCTGGCCGTTTTTTTTGGGGGGGGGGATGGGCATCCCTGATGGCAATGCTCGTGTATTGTGTACAGTGTTGCCACTTTTGGGGATTTTCGCCAAATTGGGGATTTTTCTTGGCCTTGGGGATTTTTTGGCTGATTGAGTCCGATGGGGAATTTTGGCGGATTTAAATTTTGGTGGATTTTGGCGTAGGGTTGGCAAATAATAAATTAAATTAAGCAAATGTATGGTTATCATATATCTAGAGTGAATTTCTTTACCCACCCATATATTTACGGTCATATATATGAATTCTGGGATAGTTAGCAGTTGAAAGAAACTTTTCTTGAATTTGGCTTTTGTATGGAGAAACCTTGGGGATTTTTTTCGTTTTCTATGGCTTAGCGGATTACAGGAGGATTTTTGCTTCGGCTGGGTATAAAATGGGGATTTTTCATTAGACAGTTGAGGAAATTTCTTTGGTCAGGGGTGGCAACAGTGATTGCGTATAGTTACGTCTGGTTGGAGGCTGAGGGCCACGAGTCGCCCCAGACACGTCGGCAGCCACTGGGAGCTCCAGGCGGCGGGAGGGAAGTGGGCGGAGAACCAGGCCCTCGCCACGCTCTCCAGCACGAAGTACTTTTTGCGACCCTGCTCCACACTCTCGTAGGTGTCTTTACTAGAAAAATAAGTAAAATAAGCTTTGTAAATCAAATTATGAATGCCAATAATAACCTCCCTCTGTCAGATAAACTCTTGACATTGTGAAAACATTTTTTTGTAAATCGTGAAAGTAAACATCGTTTTATAATACTGGTAAGCTTGAAAGTCTCGCCCAAAGTTGACATTCTCCATTAATAAAGGTGGATTTTAAGTAAATCATAACAGCCCTTTTCCCCGATACATCCTAACTAACAATGTATCTCTAGTAGTTATTGGCCACATGCACGAAACATTATTTAAAATTATAATAAAATGTTTTTTATGTCCGTTTTATCACATTAAAACTACAGGTATTTTTGATAGTTAGTGCTTACCCAAAAAAGGTTCTCTCCCTACCTTTTCAGTATAAGTCCCTGTTTCTCAAGAGATATATCCCAAGTGTCAGGTACTAAAATGTATTCCAATGTACTCTTGTTTCCCGGCGATGCCACAGTCGACGTATACTTGAGTAATATTTCCAAAGAGTCAGCAATCACTTTAGCCTCATCATTTCCAAACATGTAGTAGTTCGTCCATAAGGTAACGTTGTAATACTCGTTGTTACTCTCAAACTTGGTCAGTAGATTGACCGAGACGGCGAAGGCGAGCTGGGAGGGGGCCAGGGAGCGCGTGTCTCTGAATTCATCCGTCTCCATTCTTTGTGTGCTGAAGACAAAAAAATAATCTACACAGGATATCAACGGAGAAAACGGCAAGGCAAGGAAGAGTGAGTTGTGGGAAACCATCCAAAGAAGGCAGTTAAGAAAATTAGGTGATGGTGCCCCCGCTTCGCTGGGAAAAAATAAACAAATAATTGTATATAAAAAGCAAATGTATCAGCTTTCCTTTATATTTCTGCCCTTATCAAAAAACTAATTGTTTTCCAAGAATTTTCTCACCAAGACCTTTCACTCAAGTATAGGTTTGATGGATATCAGATCTGTGGTTTTCCCAAGAGTTACGGGTAGTGTGGGCTTTATATATGGCAGGAACAAAGGTTTTGTGATTTTCCTTACTTTTCATCTTACATTTTTGAAAAACACGATTGTAGTTTTACAACATCAGTCCTGAGCCCTGGTCAGTTCTGATTTCAACATGGTAAAATGTTTTGTCGCAAGCTCATGTAAACATTTGCTTAATCTGTTAGAGTTTGTTTTTTGATGATTTTCAAGTGAGTTTCTTGGTAATTTACATAAGGTGGTGGGAAGACCGGGATTGGCTAGATATGTTTGTGGTATATACATACTTCATGACTCAAGTATAATAACTGTTGATAACTAAAGTGGTTTAAAGATTAAAACTTTGTTAATCACTTAAAGTCAGCCTACTAGGAGTTTGCCAATAACATTAAATTAAGGCATTGGTTAGTTGATGTGTACATGAAATTTAAGGACTTATCACGCTATAAAGGTCTTAATTTTTCTCATCGACTGATTTGAAAGTTTTCAAAGTTCGTAGGGTCAAATGTGATTGAGTTTTTTCTTATATACTGGGAGAACAAGTTATCTTTGCCACGACTGACATCGCAGAAACTATTAGAATTAGAGAAGATTTAGGTGAGGGACTCAAGCTGGGCCATTTTTTAAAGACCAGATATATAATTTAAATTTTTTGTAAGCGGCCGCCATTTTCCAAAATTGTCGATAACTTTGATTTTATGTAAAGAAAACTATGTGTTTCAAGTTTTCCTTCAGAAGAAAAACATTGGGATATAGGCAGTGTGTTATGGAAAACAGTTCGTTTTATTAATCAGATATACTCGTATTAAAAATGCCTTTTGTGCGGTTTTACTAACGATAAAATAATAATAATATGTTATTTATGTTTTTGTTTTTACATTTTGGAAGTGTCCATGTTCAGTTCAAATAAAGGTCAGAGATGGTTAATCACACAATTATTATATATTGGAACAGATGATGATTTAGTATTAAATATTGGGCTGGGTCAAATAAAGAAATAAAGATAGAAATAAAGAATAGAGAAATAATATACGAAATATATTTCTTTATTCTTTATTTCCATCTTTTTTCATATATTATTTCTCTATTCTTTATTTCTATCTTTATTTCTTTATTTGACCCAGCCCAATATTTAATACTAAATCATCATCTGTTCCAATTTTTGTTTACATTTTTACACTTGATTATTAAGTTTTGTTTTTTATGATTATCATTCAATAGTTACCACAAAATTTTATATTTAATAATTATGCCATAAATGAAGACATGAAATATACAATAAGATATATACAATATGAAATACAATATGAAATATGCAATATGAAACCTCAGAATGGACTTAAATGGACATGAATTCTACAAAATGGAACACTAAACAGTGAGATAAAGGGAACAATATCTTGGTGAGTGTGAACTGTGATCTACAACTTAAAAACCTTTTTGTGTTAATAAAATTATCTTATTTTTGTCAGAATGGTCCTTCGATTTATTATCATATTAATAATTATTTTCTTGTCATCTAAATCCTCCATTTTTTGACCCTGGCGATCCGGATAGGATTTCAGTGATTTGGATATTACCTAGTCCATTACTTCATTCTTCACATTTTCTTTCTTTTCAATACTTTCCCTATTTCAATGTTTTCAATGTATTGTTTCCACTATCCCATGTATTATTTCATTAAAATATGTGTGTCTAAACCATTCTCTCAAAGACCTTTAAATAACTGAAACATAAGATCTACAGATCAAACCTCTAAACTTATTATCCTGGTTACTATTTATTTACTCTGTTGCAATGGCGCCACCACGAAATATATATTATTCATTCTGTAAGCGATTTTTTTCAATCAAAATTGTGAGAGTTTGACAGCTCGCAGGATGATGGGAGAGGGCTTAAATTAAAGGTCTTGTTCCCAGGGGGTCAGTAAAAATACTGAAATTACTTGAAACTCACCAGGAAACGAGAAATAACGTAAAATATCTGCCATATAAAAAGCATTGGAATCTTAAAACGTCTGCTTTGTTTACATTTAAACATATGGTGCTAATGTTTGGTTCAAAGCCATATGCTAGATGATGACATGTGGGTTTTTTTTTCAAAATGCAGCTAACTATACACGTTCAATGTACTATAACAAATGCATATTTATAAATAATAATAATAATTAAGGGTTTGAGTTTTTTCATGATTTAAATTTATTAAAAGTTAAGTACGTTTGTTTATGTCTATCTATATTATTAATTCTGTAAGCAATTTTTTTCATCAAAATAGTGAGAGTTTGACAGCGCGCAGGATGATGGGAGATGGCGCAAATGAAAGGTCTCGGCCCCAGGGGGTCGGGAAAAATAGCAGCTTAAGACCAAATATACCACAAAATGAGAAATAACGAAAAATATCTTCCATTTAAAATGCATTGGGATTGAAAAAAGTCTGCTTTGTTTGCATTAAACACGTGGTGCTAATGCTTGATTCAAAGCTATATGGTAGATGTTGACATGTGGGATTTTTTTGAAAATGCAGCTAACTGTGCACGTTCAATGTACAATAACAAAAAATATTTTAAATTTAAGATTTTCTGATTTTATAATAAGGGTTTGAGTTTTTTTCATAATTTAAAATTATAAAAAGTTAAGTACGTTTGTTTAGTTTATGTTAAAACGATGCAGATTTAATACTAAATGACCTATTTACATATCTAATTACGTAAGGGTAATTTTTACGCCGAAATTGTGGGCGTTTGGAATGTCGCAGGATGATGGGAGGGGGCTGAAATTGAAGGTCTGCATCCCAGGGACTCGGGGAAAATACTGAAATTGCTTTAAGCTTACTATAAAATGAGAAATAACGTAAAATAGCTGTCATATTAATATCATCGGGATGTAAAAAGGTCTGCTTTGTTTACTTGAAACCAAAAATGCTAGATATAATCATAATTTTGTGGATCCAAAAGCCTATATTCTAAGAAGGTATTTTGTACTATAGTAAATGCTTAGGGGCTTATTAGCCCCTTCAAGCCTCTAGTTGATTTTAAATGCGACACATACATACGGTTAACAAATTTAACCAAAACACGATTCAACAAAATTAAATCATGCATTGAAGATGTTAACTTATCTGAACCACTATCTAAGGTTCAAATCAAAACCCTAAATGCGTATTTAACTGAATTAAAACGAAAAAATGAAGATTTTGACATGAACTTTCAACGTGCATCTGCACTCACGGGAGATGATGCTGTACCCGAAGAAACGTTAATTACTGATCAGGACGAAATTAACGATTCTTTCATATACATAACTAGTCTTATTGAGTCTTTGTTGCCGATTGATGATCCCAAAACATCTTTGGTAATTACTACCGATAATGAGCCGTTGCCTGACGTCAGTTGCAGGTTAGGCTACCGAAAATCGAACTTCCTAATTTTACCGGTAATCTAGCATCCTGGACATCATTTATAAACAAATTTGATACTACAATCCATAATAACAGTTCGCTTTCGGATGTAATGAAATTTCAATACCTCATCAGTGTGCTCGATAAAGAACCATTGTATCTGATTCGTAGTCTTAGTCTAACGGCAAGCAATTACATAATTGCATATAACTTGCTGCGTGACCGTTATCATAATGATCGTAGACTACAACTATTGCATCTCAACCAACTTTTGGATCTGCCTCAAATTTCATCTCAAAATATTCTCGGTGTGCGTGAATTTGTCAATACATTCAATGAAAACTCTCAAGCTTTAGCGGCACTTGAATGTGAAATTCAAGATTCAAACTCTTTGCTCGTGGCAGTTTTATTAAGAAAAATGGATGTTGAACTGCGTAAACGATTAGGATCTTTCAGAGCTTTGACGGCTTCGACTAAACACACGCTGCCCAAAGTAAAAGAAATTATTGAATTTTTTAATACGGAATGTACACAACTAGAAGACGCAACATTGTCACAATCTTTCCGTTCAACAGAAACCAATGTGTCAACTAATCGTGTTAAACCAGTTCATAAGCTTAATGACAAATTTTATAATAAAAATGTGAGTTTGGTAGCTACTCCATTACCGTCAACATCCAGTTCTAATATTAACATGCCATGTTTTGTATGTAATCAGTCCTCCTACAAGATATATTTTTGCCCTGTGTTCAAATCTAAGTCACCTCAAGAACGATATGAGCTTGTAAAGAAGTACCAAAAATGTGTTTCTTGCTTAGGATCTCATGTAACAAAACAATGTAGGTCTCAATCCTTATGTAAAATATGCAATAAGCGTCAAAATACGCTACTACATTTTAATGTCGAGTACCTGGTGGACCGAGCCTTGCTCGGTGTTATTTCATGTTTACCAGTTCATCCAGTTACTATAAAATATCTCAATGTCATAAAATGTATCAATATAAACCTTTTTTATTGCTCCATGGACTCTTCATCCCACCTGCTGTATTTTCCCTTGATAGCTGTAGATTCCAAACAGCTGTTATTATTACTTCATTTGTTTACACTTTCCTTGTTTATTTTCGTTGCTATCACGGCAACCCATAAGGCCAATGTTAAAATTTTACAACTTTAAAATTCGATTTATTACGTTATTTGATTTTCTCTGGCCAAGTAATCTGCGTAAAAGACGTTTTTGAGTCATAAATTACTTATTTCCAGACTTTGAAAGAAATCCTCGGAGCCGTTTTTGAGATAAATGTGCAAGCATACAAGCAAGCATACAAGCAAGCATACAAGCAAGCACGCACGGCCGGACGATAACATTGCTCATATAAGAGTATAGTACCTGGTGGACCGAGCCTTGCTCGGTGTTATTTCATGTTTACCAGTTCATCCAGTAACTATAAAATATCTCAATGTCATAAAATGTATCAATATAAACCTTTTTCATTGCTCCATGGACTCTTCATCCCACCTGCTGTATTTTCCCTTGATAGCTGTAGATTCCAAACAGCTGTTATTATTACTTCATTTGTTTGCACTTTCCTTGTTTATTTTCGTTGCTATCATGGCAACCCATAAGGCCAATGTTAAAATTTTACAACTTTAAAATTCGATTTATTACGTTATTAGATTTTCTCTGGCCAAGTAATCTGCGTAAAAGACGTTTTTGAGTCATAAATTACTTATTTCCAGACTTTGAAAGAAATCCTCGGAGCCGTTTTTGAGATAAATGTGCAAGCATACAAGCAAGCATACAAGCAAGCACGCACGGCCGGACGATAACATTGCTCATATAAGAGTATAGGATATATAGGATGTAGAATCATTTGGTGCAAATGGCACTAACGCTTCCATAAAGCAAAATACTCAATATGAGTCAAACCTAAAAGTTAACCCAGATACATCAGTCACTTTAACTTCACAAAGTGATTCCTTAACATCTAATGTTAATACTACTGTTTTATTGGGAACTTTACTACTACAATTAAGTTCATCTGATGGAACCGCACATGTATTTCGGGCTCTCCTTGATTCAGGGAGCATGTGCAACTTGGTTACAGAACAAGCTGCAAATCTATTGAATATATCCGACGGTATAAATACGATATAAAATTGTCTGGAATTGACAATCATGTAACCAATAATAAAGGGCAAATATTTGTAAATATCAAGACTCTTTCAGGGAAAACTATAGCAATTAATCAGCGTACATCGATTTTAGATAAACTAACTGTTGATTTACCCCGCATGCCTTTGTCACCTGATTTGTTATCCTTAACTCAGGCGTATACTCTTGCCGATCCTACATTTCATATTCCTGGCCGTATCGATGTTGTTCTCGGCGGTTCTATTTTTCCTCTTGTGTTCAATCAACAACAGTTTTCTCTTGGCCACAACAAGCCATTTATGTTAGGAACTCATTTTGGTTATGTCTTGATGGGCAACGCTCCGACCATGCAACTGGACTCTAATGTTCATGCTTCATTGCCTTCCACAACTCTCAATGTATGTCTTCACTCTACTAGCGATTCTGATTTGCACTCTTCCATCCAAAGATTTTGGATTCAAGAAGAACCGCCTACATGTACTATTAAATCACTCGAAGATAAATTGTGTGACGAACATTTTGCAGAAACACATGCGCGTGATGTCAATGGACGATATATTGTAAGGTTACCTTTCAAAACTTCACCTGATGTTTTAGGCGAATCAAAAGAGGCTGCTGAAATACGTCTAAAAGCCATGGAACGTAGATTTATAGTTATCCCTCGCTTCTCCAAAATGTACCATGACTTCATGGATGAATATTAAGAATTAGGTCATATGTCAACATGTGATGATTTAAATCCTTCTGAACCCCACTACTTCCTTCCACATCATGGTGTACTTAAAGAAAGCAGTAGTACAACTAAGTTAAGAACTGTATTCGATGCAAGTTGTAAAACTTCCTCAGGTGTTTCTCTTAATGAAATACTTTTAACAGGCCGTAAACTTTAGAATGACATTTGTGATCTACTTTTGCACTTTCGTCACCATAACTTTGTGTTTTGTTGTGACATTAAACAAATGTACCGACAAATCACGGTACATCCGGATGATCGGAAACTACAGTTAATTTTATGGCGTGATGATTCTAACTTATCTACACGTGTATACCAATAAATACTGTAACTTATGGAATGAACAGTTCCCCGTATCTAGCTATTCGGGTTCTACATCAACTCGCAGATGATGAAGAATCAGACTTCCCTGAAGCTGCTCGTATATTACGCAGTCATACGTACGTGGATGATATAATAGCAGGAGCAAACACAGAAGACGAAACATTAATACAGTCGACTCTCGCTAACACGAACCTTCATATCACGAAATCCTCGATATCACGAATTATTTTTAATCCCCTTGGAAAAACCTGTCTAACACGAAGAAATTACTATTCATAACACGAACGAATTTTTTGGTTATATTTTACCTCTATAACTCGAAGGGACACACAAATTACCTCCATAACTCGAAATTTACCTCCATACCACAAATTTTTCAGAGTGGACCTCTGTAATACGAAATCCCGGCGTTTAGGATGCAACCTGTCGGTGAATCATATCCGGGGTCAAGCGCATGTTTTAATCAAAAACATAATCGGCACTGTATAATTGTTTTTACAAAGAGGAAGATTACGGACTTTTTGATCAGAAGAATTAATAAAAGTTACAAGTTTATGAAGCTGAAGGGGATACGATAATAGTAGTTTTCATTACTAGGAGCGAAAGTGGTTCTTTTTGGTACGATATCGTAATTTACAGGCGAGGCGCAGCCGAGCTTGGAAATGCGATCGAGTACCAAGGAGACACTTTTGCTCCGTGTGATGAACAACTATTTTCATCATTATGTATAAATAACCATTTAATCGTTAAAAAATTAGACTACACAATTTTGAGGTTATCCAAAATAGTCATCGTCATTTATACATCTGTTAGTTGTTTACAAACACAAGTTAAGAAATCGTTCAACCTTTCAAACGTAACATAAACAAATTTTGACATTAGAGTACGGCAAAATTTACCATATGATTTTTCAGTACTCCTATTCGAAGTGATCCAAAAACGTGTTTTACAGGTTATTATAAATACTGTATTTTTAATTGATCTTTAATATTTAAATAAGTTAAAAGCTTAGATTTGTCGAAGATGAGGGTATAAACTACATTTTTCTTTACCTCTGTATCACGAATTTTCATTTGGCTTACCTCATTAACTCGAACTATGCCTACGACGAACTATACGTAACACGAAGAAAAATCGCAGTCCCATGGAATTTCGAGTTAGCGAGAGTCGACTGCAAAAGCAACTTATTTCATTGTTAGGTCGTGGATGTTTTGAACTCCGTAAATGGGTTCCAAATTCTACTCGACTTCTTTGTTCATTACCTAATGATCATTTAGAATCTCCTAATTTTTTGCAAGACAAGAAAATCCACATTTCAAGGTTTTAGGATTACAATGGTCTCCAGCTTCGGATACATTCTCTTACAACTTTCAAGTTCCTTCTTCAAACAAAACACCAACTAAACGTTCAGTTTTAAGTACAATTGCACAAATTTATGATCCCTTAGGATTTTTAGTACCCTTCATAATGTTAGCTAAATGTTTCATGCAATTATTATGGACTAAAGGGCTATCATGGGATTCACCACTACCCAGTGACCTTATATCACAATGGCAATTGTTCATTGATAACATAAAATCGTTGTCTAATATATCTATACCTCATTCCCTCAACCTAGTTTCGTCTTGTGAAATACAACTACACGGATTTTGTGACGCTTCAGAAATCGGTTATGCTGCCGATACTTAAGATGTGAATCATCTAATAAAAATGTTTCTATAAATATGCTGATAGCCAAAAGTCGAGTTGCCCCTTTAAAAAAGGTAACGATACCTCGACTTGAACTATGCGCAGCACACTTACTAGCTAAAATGGTTTCATATATCAAATCAATTTTTTTCAGAAAAAATAAAAACTAATAATATACATTTATGGTGCGATTCTAGCATTGTTATAACTTGGTTACAAACCCCGCCATATCGATTGAAAACATATGTTGCTAACCGCGTTGCACAAACCCAGGAATTAGTCCCAACAACTTCATGGAAACAAATACCCTCCTTAGAAAATCCAGCTGATTGTGCATCACGAGGCTTACTTGCATCCAACTTGATTGATCATTCTCTATGGTGGAATGGCCCTCCCTGGCTGTCTTCTACATCTGGTGACTGGCCAAAGTCTACATCTATTCCCGTCATCGTAGATTCATCACTTGAATTAAAACCAAACTCTTTGACTGTTTTAACTACTTCTCCACATGAAGAATGGTCTTTATTAGCTAAATTCTCTTCATGGACTAAACTAAAAAGTGTTATGTCCAATGTATTACGATTCATTCATAATTGTCGTAATTCTTCACACCGCTATGGATGTCTTTCAACTCAAGAACTTCAAGAATCCCAATTGAAAATCTTTTCTTTAGTACAAAAGTCATCGTTCTCAGAAGAGTTAGGACTCTTACTTAAACAGAAAAATTGTTCAAAGCGTATTCAACGTCTCAATCCTTTTCTTGATTCTAACAATCTAATCCGTGTTGAAGGACGGTTGAAGTATTCGTCATTACCATATGATACACGGCATCCCATCTTATTGCCAAACATCATCATGTTGTACATTTATTAATTGATCATCATCACCTACTGTATCTTCATGCAGGGCCTCAACTGATTCATTCATTACTCTCGAAACATGTATGGATACTTTGTGCAAGAAATGTAATTCGTTCTCGAATCTACAAATGTTTGACATGTTTTAGACACCGTCCAAGAAACTCCAATCCATTAATGAGTGAACTTCCATCATGCCGTGTTAATCCTGCTCGACCATTCCTGTCTACAGGAATAGATTTTGGTGGACCGTATAATGTTAAAATAGCACATCTACGATTCCTCAGATTAATCAAGGTATATATTTGCATTTTTGTATGTATGGTAACAAAAGCCGTACATATTGAGGTGGTTACCGACTTATCAACTGACTCCTTCATTGCTGCTCTCACACGTTTTACATCCAGGCGTGGAATGTGCTCTGATATATATACCGATTGTGGAACAAATTTCATTGGCGCAAATTCGTTACTTCAAAAAATAGTAAAAACTGTAATTCTCAATAGTGAGTCACAGAATAAAATTACCAACTTTGTCAATAGTCATGGAATTAAATTTCATTTCAATCCACCCGCTTCCCCTCATCAAGGTGGACTTTGGGAAAGTGCAATCAAAAGTGCTAAATCACATTTAAACCGAGTAATGGGAAACTCAGTTCTTTCGCTTCAAGAATTCACTACGTTAACAGTTAAAATTGAAGCAATGTTAAATTCAAGACCTCTGACACCATTATCCAACGATCCTTCTGATCTGTCAGCATTAACTCCTGGACATTTCTTAATTGGTGAACCACTCATTTCAATTCCAGAACGAGATTTAACAGACAACCCAACCAATCGTTTAAAATACTGGCAATTGGCTCAACAATTTTTTCAACGTATCTGGCAACGATGGAGTCGCGAATACTTGCACACATTGCAACAGCGATCCAAATGGACAACCAAATCAAATAATCTAAAGGTTGGCGATCTAGTACTTTTAAAAACTCCAACAAGTCCATTGTAATGGCCTCTTGCACGTATTACTGACGTTTATCCAGGAGCTGATGGAATTATTCGTGTGGCAAAGATTCAGACCACAATAGGAACTTTTACACGTCCAGTAACAAAACTATTCCCGCTACTTACTTGTTGAAGTGATGACACTTCAAAACGGCCCGTAATGTTCAGTTCAAATAAAGGTCAGAGATGGTTAATCACACAATTATATATATATATATATTCAAGATTATTTAAAAACTAAAAGAATTAAAACAAAAACATTTTCCAGCTCAAATAAGTTGTTAATATTTCGAATAATTACATCGTTTTCAAAACAAAGCTGGTTAAGGTTAAAATAAAATAAAATCAATTCAAATCAAATAAAAAATATATATATTTCTTTATTCTTTATTTCCATCTTTTATCATATATTATTTCTCTATTCTTTATTTCTATCTTTATTTCTTTATTTGACCCAGCCCAATATTTAATACTAAATCATCATCTGTTCCAATTTTTGTTTACATTTTTACACTTGATTATTAAGTTTTGTTTTTTATAATTATTATTCAATAGTTACCACAAAATTTTATATTTAATAATTATGCCATAAATGAAGACATGAAATATACAATAACAAGATATGAAACCTCAGAATGGACTTAAATGGACATGAATTCTACAAAATGGAACACTAAACAGTGAGATAAAGGGAACAATATCTTGGTGAGTGTGAACTGTGATCTACAACTTAAAAATCTTTTTGTGTTAATAAAATTATCTTCTTTTTGTCAGAATGGTCCATCGATTTATTATCATATTAATAATTATTTTCTTTTCATCTAAATCCTCCAGTCCATATTAAAAGTGCATGCGCCAACCCATGCACTCCTTATGGAGCATGGGGCGAATTTTTTTCTTAAGTCATGCCACAGATATTTCACGAAACAAGTACAATTAATTTAAAAGGAACTTTTTATGAAAAATTTGCAATAAAATGGAAATAATCATTCGTAGTCAGTTACTAATAGACAGTTATTCTGACTCTAATAGACAAAAGACAATGTATGTTTATCATACAGTTAAAGCACACGTATAACACGTAAATTGTATGTTACATATCACAGACAAATGCCGAACGGCAGAAAATAAGATAATTAGACATGATTTTAGGGGATAATTAGGCATTTGAACGTTATTTAGTTTAAAAAGGTCACCACTGTGTGCATTTTTTCAGGAATAATATTTTTTCCAGTTAATAACTTTAGCCTGAGTCTGGTTTTTTCGGTTATGGCGCGTGACAAAAAATATTATGTTAGCCTAACTTCCAAATTCGGTACAGCCTCCACCGCCCATCAAGAATTGTTGAATTATATTAAAGGATTACTATTGCAGCTTTGCTTGCAATGGAACTTTGTTTTCCTCCAACTAGCTGTGTCACATGAAATTATGTGTTTCCTTGAGATTTGTCCTGCACGAGCTTTGAAGGGCTTTAGGATGTACCCCTTGTATAAAACGTAAATTCTGAGGAAATTCGGCAAACCTATACGCGTGACACAAACCTGCCTTTAATTTGGCACATTAATCTTGAAGATCGGTTCTGAAAACTTGGACTTTCAATTGCGTATTAATATATAGGATTCAAAATAGTAAAATACTGTATCCAGCGATTTTTATGAGCAGAATATTTTTATACAGTTTTTCAGCAAAATTCGTTACATGTGAAAATCTGAAAAACCGTATACAGGGTGTTTCGAAACTCCGTGGGCATGTTCCTTAGGTCAAAACAAACAAAAAATGTCATATAAGTATAGGGTCTATCTCGCTCCGTTTTCCGTCTGTGAGTCTGTTTGTGCTTTTCAATTAAAACTGTGTAACTTTGAAACGGCTTGAGTTAAATTATTGAAACTTGGTACGTAAACTATAGTTAGTATGGCCAAAATTTTTACCAATTTTCTATTTTTTATCTTTTGGAGTTTCAAAATGGTGGCCTTTAAAAAAATTAATTCATTAATATCTAAAAAAGTTGAGATGTTAACACTAACCTTTTGACTTTATATTTTATTTGCTATTTCATTACAAACATAACGACACTTCATTTATTAAAATCGGACAATAAACAAGCGAGATACAGCGAATTAAGTAAAGCATGTCATGGCATATTCCACGCGACTAGCACGAGACTCATTGTTGCTGAAGCGCTAATCCTGCTTATTGAAATCGCTAAATAATAGTTTGCTCTTTTCAGCTAAAATCCAACACGTTTGGTTATGCGGCTATGAGCCTACTTAATTTGAAATTTAACATGTGCCTTTATAGTAGCATACCAAACGGCACATGTTAAATTTCAATTATTTATTTTATTTTTATATATATTTTCCGTGAACGGAGTCCTCTCTTAAAAGTGAATCAAATAAAACATTGCATAGGGTATTAGGTGTAAAAATAATACGTAATTTATATAGCTTACCGGCCCCGACGTGTTTCAATCAGTTTCGCACTACTGAAGGAGAGTGTGTTTGTTCTTCTTTCAATCTTCACTTGAAACGGTGCTCTCATGGTGGGCTCATCAAAGCATGGAAACACGCTTCGAGCATAAGTCCGTTTGAAATTACTCGTAATGAAATTCCTATATCATCATAATAGTATTATCATTAACTTAAAATTATTCTTTTAAAGGAATACCACTTTATGGTCTACCACATTTGAAACTCTACCAAATATTTGAGGCAGGAGAAAATATTCAAAAGTACAATAAATAAGTCATTCCGTATTTTTTTATAATTTTGTTAAATTGATCTAGTTAACTACTATAGACCCCCCTTGAGGCGGAATTCCACTCCCTCAGCAAAGCTCGGCCCCCATCCTCTCATGTTATTCTTATGGGACTTCCCCTTGACCTGTCCTTCCTCTGCTCCCCTTGCTCACGGATACGCTCTGGCGAGCAGCCTGACCTTTGACCATTGGCTTGTGAGTTTGCTTATTTGCTTGCTTGCTTCTTCGCTTGCTTGTTTGGTTGCATGCTGGATTCTTTGCTTGTTTGTTCGTTTGTGTGTTTGTTTGTTTGCTTGTTTATGTGTTTGTGTGTTTGTTTGCCTGTTTGTTTGTTGTTTGTTTGTCTGTTTGTTTGATTGTTTTGTCGTTTTTTGTTTGTTTGCTTGTTTGTTTGCTTTTTTGTCTACTTGTGTGTGTGTTTGTTTTTGTTTGTCTGTCTGTTTATTTGTTTGTCATTTGATTGTTGCTTGTTGTTTTGTTCCTGAAGACTATATTAGATTCTAGGCTCCGAAATGTCGTGAAATATGTTTTTACCGATAAGTGTTTCATATTTTTTTTAAATCTAAATATGAAATCGTGATCTTGATCGTGATTTCTGCTTCAGTATTTTTTCTTATTAAGATTTTTTTGAGCTGATTACCGTCATGTTTGTGTGGATGTTTGTTTGTTTGTCTGTCTATCTATCTTCTCGTTTGTTTGTGTGAATCTTTGTCTGTCTGTCTCTCTCTGTATGTTTGTTTGTTTGTATGGTTGTTTGTTTATTTGGTTCTTTGTTGTTTTGTTTGTTGTCTATCTGTCTGTCTGTCTGTCTGTCTTTTTGTTTGTTTGTATCGTTGTTTGTTTTTTGACATTTGACTGTAGTTTGTTGTTTTCTACCTGAAGACGGTATTAGATTATAGACCCCGAAACGTCATGAAATATGTTTTTACTGATGATTGATTCGTATGTTTTCCAAATTAAAACATAAAATCGTGATCTATACATTTTTGCATCAGTATTTTCTCGTGTTGAGATTTGTTTAAACTGATTACTGATATGTAGCGTTGTGTTTTCGTGCTTTTGTTATCATATGCATCTAAGACTCGATTTTCTGTGTTTTACCTGCAATCCTGTGATTTACATTATTACTTTTGAACTTAATTGTGCTGAATAATCTTTTTTGTTCGCTGTAACGGCTGGTAGGTGGCAACTCTTGGGATGCGGTTGACTAATATTTTAGTGATTCGTGTGTATCTTTTTCTGAATTCGTATGCTTTGGATTGGTATTGGTATTGTATTGTAAGTTGAATAGGTATTACAATTGTGAGCTTTTCCGATGTTCTGTTTTAATTTTCCAATTCGATTGTACCTTGGGCAAGCATTTTTACTATATTCTTGTGCATATTTCTCCAAGTTTAGATTTTTTGTTCATTGGCCCTGTTATAATAATCGTGATTGAAGCTTCTCGATGATCTTAGTTGGTTATTCTCTGCGACTGGGATTCGAGATGTGCATTTTTACTGCAATCTCGCAAATTTTACTCAAAGTTATGTTTTAGCGAATTTCCCCTATAGGGAAGAAGCTGTTATCGTAGTACTCATGGTAAGACCTAAGACCCAGACCATGATAACTTTTCGTTTTGGGGTCCCCAGAAGCAAAAAACACCGTTCGTTCGAATTTCAGTGAATTTCCCCTATAGGGAAGAAGCTGTTTGATATTTTTTCGTTTTGGGGCCCCCATAAGCAGAAAACCCCGTTCTTTCGAATTTATATGTGTATATATATATATATATATATGTCTGTTAACTCGATAGCGGCCGTAAATATGGTCCGATCTTAGTGAAATTTGGTACAGACGTGTAAAGTGGCAATCACTCGGACGAGTTCGTGAACCAGCCCGATCAGACCACCGGAAGGGGGGGTAAAGGGGGATAAACTCCCCAAAAATGGGTTTTTTGTGTTTTTTTACATAGATAAATAAAATTGATAGAATTTTTGTTGGCACCGATGAATTCAGCTCAAAAAAATAAACAATTTAGCATGTTTAATCACTGCTCTATGTCCATTGGTTACCGAGATATTGAAAATGGTGGAAATGGTAAACACAATACGTTGTCCCAATGTTAACCTTATGGGAAATAAGTAAAATTCTATATCACGCTTATTTCTAACATATCTGGATAAAACTTGGTTTCTGGCTTCATATAGATGAGATCTAATGTTTAATAGTCTAAAATCACCAATATTTCCATTTTCGTGGAAGCAAACCTGCATACTAATTCCCCGTATTAAAATTATTTAGCTTACAAAAACATGTGAAATCTCGCTAAGTTGGCTTGAACTATACGTTCTTTTGCATTGAAATTCGCTGAGTATGTAGGTCTGCTGCAACGGGGTATTTTTGTTCACAGCGCTTGGTGGAAAACTCTATTTCGTTGTGCTCGTGGATATTTGCACTGCGCTTGTGTTTTCTTGGACATATTTTTATGGTATTCTTAACCACCTTACTCAAAGTTTAGATTTTTTTCATTCATTGTGCTTGGTTCAGTACTTGAAATATAAGTTTTTCGATGTAGTTGTGGATATGTACACTCCCATCTTGTTCTCTTGGGATGTTTTTTTACTGCATTCCTTGGTATCCAACTTAAAGTTTTGATGATTATCTTAATTGCTTCTCGTTCAGTGATTGTATAGTAAGCTTTATTGAAGTATCTGTGACTTTCCGCTGAAATTTTGTTTTGGGGGCGCGCATTATTAATAGGCGCTCGAATATTGAACAAAAAGTTGCACTTGAGGGTTTTCTCAATGCATCAATCTTTTCTTGGAAGCGCCTTTTATTAATAATTTTGATTTATTTGTCCTCTGCTTTAGTGTTCTCTGCAAACACTGAACGACTTTCAATGTTCGAACTAATACTTTTTCAACAGGTTAAATTGTTCTTCCTCGACGTTTGTGTTTTGTTCCATGGCGTTTGTCTTTCTTGGTGTGCATTTTTACTGCAATCCTACGGTTTGTACTTAAAGTTTTGATTCTTTCGTTCCCAGCGTATGGTTCAGTAAGTAAGGTATCCTAAGTTCCGTATATACTTGACGGGCTAAATGTTTTATCTGAGCCCGATCTCCAGGATTTTTAAACAGTACGAAACAATTTGCGTTCAAAGAAATGTCTCTTTGCCCCCGTCCCTGATGAAAAGTATTCTGAGTTATAAAGAACACACTCAGATTTCTATGGAGTGATCCCTTAGTAAATAGATCGACTATAACATTAGATCCGGTGGTGGATGTTGATTCGCACATCATATCATGTACAATCACCAATGTAGGTGACATATCAAAATCTTCCATGTTCGGCAAGCCTTGACTGTATTGTATCTCAGCAACACCACCATCACTGACAGGTTGTAAACCTGGACTATGATACCAGGAAATATTGTCAAACACAGAGTCACACATTACGTTCAAGTACTTGATAAATCTTGATACAAAATGTGATTTCCCCGAACCCGAAGGTCCGGCTACTATGGCTGAGAACGGATGTTGCCACTAAAGTCCATTGTGACGACTGATTACAACTACTTACTTACCTTCACTCTTATATATAGATTAAACACAGTTTCTTAAACTATGAGGAAATAAGGGTTGTGAAATAAAAACACAGATTTATAATGTTATGAAAGTGGCTCTAAGTATCGCTTATAAAACTATAAAAATTTATAATTCTTTAGGTTGAATCTTCTTGGTCTTCCTTTACAAAAGGTGATTTAAAAAAAAGTTTACATTTAAATGAATTCCAATGAGGTGAATTTACTGCCGGGTGAAGCTGCTCGTCTCACCAAATACAGACGATCTCCGTGGCCGCCGTTGTAAGACTCCATCATCGTGTCGGTGAGGCTGTCGTTGTAGCGACGTGGCAGGTACACTCGTAGGTAGTCGCCGACTTGTCATCCAATGTAGCCATGATGACGAAGTGTAGCCGTATGGTGTAGAAGTACGGTCAAATTGCAATACGGTACAATCCTCCTCACGAAGATCTGTAATTTTCGTGTACGGCACACTCGGCTTGCAGTCATTTAAAGATGTCTTCAAGTCAAACGTCTTAGGCGCACAGTGTTTCACAGTGACTAGGATTGACGACATTATAAGTTTTAAAATAGTAAAAGAGTTAATAACTATCACGTCCGCACAGTCCGGTGTCTAGGCAGCAACTAATGTAGCGTATAGAGAAATGTGTGGCGTAGGAGTGGGGGTGTAGTGCCTGACGTTTCTTGTTGTGAAATCTTTCTGGAACATTCCATCGATTCCTGGAAATACACACCCTTCGGTCTATTTTTGTCTTCTTTTGTATTGTAACTGCGTGGTTTTGCGTCTCACCGTTGTTTTACGTTTCACTACAACCGCAGTTTGGTCTTCTTTAATCGCTCTAGGTTTACGCCATTCTGCTAACGGCATCATACTTTGTGTCAATCCGTTAACTTTCGGTGCTCCGGTCTTAGCATCAACCCACTAATTTTGTAGTTGTGTCAACAACGAATTTAACTTATCAAACAGTTCGTCGTTCTCGTTTAAATATATTCCGCAAGTGTTAGTCGGAACTCCTCCGTTAAATAAGTGTAGTTTAAGTAATACTCTTCCATTATTGTGGGGGTTCTGCACCGTTTATTGATTCTCATTATCGATCCAAATTATTGCCGGTGAGCCGTTAGTTGATTTTACAGTCCTTCAATACTGATTTTACTGTCTTCTTCTTTATTAGCAGTCACCGTTTAAACACTAGCGTCATTATTTTTGTTTTAGCGAATTTCCCCTATAGGGAAGAAACTATTACCGTAGGTCTCACGGTAAAACCTAAGCCCAAGACCACGATAACTTTTCGTCATATCTACAGGGTGTTTTTTTTAAACGCAACCCATTTTTAAGATTGAATAGTGCACATATAAATATGAAATGAGAATTGTTTTATTGACCTTTACATTTTATACAACCTATTATTTAATTTTGATCACATTTAGTTTACATTATGTCCTCAAAAAGTCCGCCATTGGCGTTTGTATAAAGTTGTGCTCTTTCCATCAAATCCCCCAACACGTGTTGCAGGATACCTCTTTGAATTTCTTACATTAAATTTGTTATGTTTGTTTTGAGTTGTTTGAGTTATGAGTGTCATCGCAAGACGCCAGCATTATACCTTTTCTCAGAATCAATCAACGGTCGGTGCCAAACTGGAGGGGCGTATATTCCTAGAATTATTGCACAATAGGCTTAATAAATTCCTGTAAATGGTCTTTTATTTAGCTTAGAAGCCTTGTAGCGCTAATGGACCTGTCAATCAAGATTCGAGCCACCCACCTGCTCTGGGTCTAAGAATTGTTGCACAATAGGCATAAGAAATTCCTGTAAATGGTCTTTTATTTAGCTTAGAAGCCTTGTAGCGCTAATGGACCTGTCAATCAAGATTCGAGCCACCCACCTGCTTTGGGTCTAAGAATTATTGCTCAATAGGCATACGAAATTCCTGGAAATGGTCTTTTATTTAGCTTAGAAGCCTTGTAGCGCTAATGGACCTGTCAATCAAGATTCGAGCCACCCACCTGCTCTGGGTCTAAGAATTATTGCTCAATAGGCATAAGAAATTCCTGGAAATGGTCTTTTATTTAGCTTAGAAGCCTTGTAGCGCTAATGGACCTGTCAATCAAGATTCGAGCCACCCACCTGCTCTGGGTCTAAGAATTATTGCTCAATAGGCATAAGAAATTCCTGTAAATGGTTTTTTATTTAGCTTAGAAGCCTTGTAGAGTTAATGGACCTGTCAATCAAGATTCGAGCCACCCACCTGCTTTGGGTCTAAGAATTATTGCTCAATAGGCTTAAAAAATTCCTGGAAATGGTCTTTTATTTAGCTTAGAAGCCTTGTAGCGCTAATGGACCTGTCAATCAAGATTCGAGCCACCCACCTGCTTTGGGTCTAAGAATTATTGCTCAATAGGCATAAGAAATTCCTGTAAATGGTCTTTTATTTAGCTTAGAAGCCTTGTAGAGTTAATGGACCCGTCAATCAAGATTCGAGCCACCCACCTGCTTTGGGTCTAAGAATTATTGCTCAATTGGCTTAAAAATTCCTGGAAATGGTCTTTTATTTAACTTAGAAGCATTGTAGCGCTAATGGACCTGTCAATCAAGATTCGAGCCACCCACCTGCTTTGGGTCTAAGAATTATTGCTCAATAGGCTTAAAACATTCCTGGAAATGGTCTTTTATTTAGCTTAGAAGGCTTGTAGAGTTAATGGACCCGTCAATCAAGATTCGAGCCACCCACCTGCTGTGGGTCTAAGAATTATTGCTCAATAGGCTTAAAAGATTCCTGGAAATGGTCTTTTATTTAGCTTAGAAGCCTTGTAGCGCTAATGGACCTGTCAATCAAGATTCGAGCCACCCACCTGCTTTGGGTCTAAGAATTATTGCACAATAGGCATAAGAAATTCCTGGAAATGGTCTTTTATTTAGCTTAGAAGCCTTGTAGCGCTAATGGACCTGTCAATCAAGATTCGAGCCACCCACCTGCTTTGGGTCTAAGAATTATTGCACAATAGGCATAAGAAATTCCTGGAAATGGTATTTTATTTAGCTTAGAAGCCTTGTAGCGCTAATGGACCTGTCAATCAAGATTCGAGCCACCCACCTGCTTTGGGTCTAAGAATTATTGCTCAATTGGCTTAAAAATTCCTGGAAATGGTCTTTTATTTAACTTAGAAGCCTTGTAACGCTAATGGACCTGTCAATCAAGATTCGAGCCACCCACCTGCTTTGGGTCTAAGAATTATTGCACAATAGGCATAAGAAATTCCTGGAAATGGTCTTTTATTTAGCTTAGAAGCCTTGTAGCGCTAATGGACCTGTCAATCAAGATTCGAGCCACCCACCTGCTTTGGGTCTAAGAATTATTGCACAATAGGCATAAGAAATTCCTGGAAATGGTCTTTTATTTAGCTTAGAAGCCTTGTAGAGTTAATGGACTCGTCAATCAAGATTCGAGCCACCCACCTGCTTTGGGTCTAAGAATTATTGCTCAATAGGCTTAAAAGATTCCTGGAAATGGTCTTTTATTTAGCTTAGAAGCCTTGTAGCGCTAATGGACCTGTCAATCAAGATTCGAGCCACCCACCTGCTTTGGGTCTAAGAATTATTGCACAATAGGCATAAGAAATTCCTGGAAATGGTATTTTATTTAGCTTAGAAGCCTTGTAGCGCTAATGGACCTGTCAATCAAGATTCGAGCCACCCACCTGCTTTGGGTCTAAGAATTATTGCACAATAGGCATAAGAAATTCCTGGAAATGGTATTTTATTTAGCTTAGAAGCCTTGTAGCGCTAATGGACCTGTCAATCAAGATTCGAGCCACCCACCTGCTTTGGGTCTAAGAATTATTGCTCAATTGGCTTAAAAATTCCTGGAAATGGTCTTTTATTTAACTTAGAAGCCTTGTAACGCTAATGGACCTGTCAATCAAGATTCGAGCCACCCACCTGCTTTGGGTCTAAGAATTATTGCACAATAGGCATAAGAAATTCCTGGAAATGGTCTTTTATTTAGCTTAGAAGCCTTGTAGCGCTAATGGACCTGTCAATCAAGATTCGAGCCACCCACCTGCTCTGGGTCTAAGAATTATTGCTCAATAGGCTTAAGAAATTCCTGGAAATGGTCTTTTATTTAGCTTAGAAGCCTTGTAGCGCTAATGGACCTGTCAATCAAGATTCGAGCCACCCACCTGCTCTGGGTCTAAGAATTATTGCACAATAGGCATAAGAAATTCCTGGAAATGGTCTTTTATTTAGCTTAGATGCCTTGTAGCGCTAATGGACCCGTCAATCAAGATTCGAGCCACCCACCTGCTTTGGGTCTAAGAATTATTGCTCAATTGGCCTAAAAATTCCTAGAAATGGTCTTTTATTTAGCTTAGAAGCCTTGTAGCGCTAATGGACCTGTCAATCAAGATTCGAGCCACCCACCTGCTTTGGGTCTAAGAATTATTGCTCAATTGGCTTAAAAATTCCTGGAAATGGTCTTTTATTTAGCTTAGAAGCCTTGTAGCGCTAATGGACCTGTCAATCAAGATTCGAGCCACCCACCTGCTCTGGGTCTAAGAATTATTGCACAATAGGCATAAGAAATTCCTGGAAATGGTCTTTTATTTAGCTTAGAAGCCTTGTAGCGCTAATGGACCTGTCAATCAAGATTCGAGCCACCCACCTGCTCTGGGTCTAAGAATTATTTCACAATAGGCATAAGAAATTCCTGGAAATGGTCTTTTATTTAGCTTAGAAGCCTTGTAGCGCTAATGGACCTGTCAATCAAGATTCGAGCCACCCACCTGCTTTGGGTCTAAGAATTATTGCACAATAGGCATAAGAAATTCCTGGAAATGGTCTTTTATTTAGCTTAGAAGCCTTGTAGCGCTATTGGACCCGTCAATCAAGATTCGAGCCACCCACCTGCTCTGGGTCTAAGAATTATTGCACAATAGGCATAAGAAATTCCTGGAAATGGTCTTTTATTTAGCTTAGAAGCCTTGTAGCGCTAATGGACCTGTCAATCAAGATTCGAGCCACCCACCTGCTTTGGGTCTAAGAATTATTGCTCAATAGGCATAAGAAATTCCTGGAAATGGTCTTTTATTTAGCTTAGAAGCCTTGTAGCGCTAATGGACCTGTCAATCAAGATTCGAGCCACCCACCTGCTCTGGGTCTAAGAATTATTGCACAATAGGCATAAGAAATTCCTGGAAATGGTCTTTTATTTAGCTTAGAAGCCTTGTAGAGTTAATGGACCCGTCAATCAAGATTCGAGCCACCCACCTGCTTTGGGTCTAAGAATTATTGCTCAATAGGCTTAAAAGATTCCTGGAAATGGTCTTTTATTTAGCTTAGAAGCCTTGTAGCGCTAATGGACCTGTCAATCAAGATTCGAGCCACCCACCTGCTTTGGGTCTAAGAATTATTGCTCAATAGGCTTAAAAGATTCCTGGAAATGGTCTTTTATTTAGCTTAGAAGCATTGTAGCGCTAATGGACCTGTCAATCAAGATTCGAGCCACCCACCTGCTTTGGGTCTAAGAATTATTGCACAATAGGCATAAGAAATTCCTGGAAATGGTATTTTATTTAGCTTAGAAGCCTTGTAGCGCTAATGGACCTGTCAATCAAGATTCGAGTCACCCACCTGCTTTGGGTCTAAGAATTATTGCTCAATTGGCTTAAAAATTCCTGGAAATGGTCTTTTATTTAACTTAGAAGCCTTGTAGCGCTATTGGACCTGTCAATCAAGATAATCAAGGTAATCAAGATTACACTTATCTCGGTAATTGATCTCGAGCCACCCACCTGCTCTGAGGCTAAGTACTGTTATCTCGGTAATTTATCTCAAGGTCGTGGGTGGTCGGCTTCTTGGGTGGTCCATTTTTTCGGGGAGGGGGGTATGACCTCTGACGTCATGAGCCACCTAATTACGAGCCACCTACCTGAGCCCATACCAACCATTTCCAACTCTTTGTTTGAAATTCATTGTTGGTAATGGTGATTTTATATTTTGATTAGAATTTTTGCGGACACTTGCCATCACTGTTGTTTTTTACTAATCAGTGATGGCAAATGTCCGCAAAAATCCTAATCAAAACATTTCCAACTACTATTACGGAACGAATCCATTCCAAACAATCAGCATTGTTGAGTCTGGTCATTCTAATGTAATTCAATATAATATAATGTACTATATACATAGTTTTCTATTTATCTTGGTTAGCTCGAAAGCGCGTGCACCGAAAAGAATAATTCTTTGTTTGTCGTGTTCTTCGTAAGTAGGAAAAAGTTCACACCAAGTACAATTTACAATCAGGCGCTACAGCAAAAAGCTAACGTTGTGAACCAAAACCATAACAACAAGCACGTATGTTTTCTGTAAACAATTTCGATTTCATATTTTTTCGAATCAGATATTTATGAATAAAACATAACAACGTCTGTCAAGTCAGCTAGAGTTTATCTATTGTTTAATTAATTAATTTGAATGTTCGTCGCCCTAAATTAAGAAATAAATACTTTTATTTCAGTCGTAACATAATATGTTATGATATTATGTTGAATTATTTTAAAGGTCATATTATGACCTTTGATTTAAAATAATTCAATGTCAATGATAAAACATTAATAATTGTTGTACAGTTCGCGCACGCTCATCCCGACCACTTTAAAGAATGTTTGCGAGAGAGATGGACAATTAATTTTTAGATAGAGCTAGACGATTCCTAAATAAGCATATGTCATTGGCTGCAACAAAGTGGTTTTTTGCACCTATTTGGTTTCCTATTGGACGAATTTTGGTTTTTTTCTTGTTCTTGAAGTGTTTTTATTATCCGTTAGATAGCGACTCTTAAACCTGGACCGAGTTGACAGCTGTCTTCAGTCAAAGAAAATAAACAATATTTGTTTACTTTTGAAAAAACTATCGATCGCCAGTGGTCGAAAATTCGACCAATTTTTAAATCAAGAAATAGGGATAGCTAATTTTGAACTTTGCATACACCAATGCGTTTCACAATACATTTCATATAGTACACATTTTCCACTTAAACACTTAATAGAACCAAATGGGAACCAAAAGTAAAAGAGAAAGACTCAATCTTTGACTAATTATTTTGCCTCGCCACTTGGCACATATATATGACATGGTTATTAGTAATTAGTTTTGTACAATATTAAGATTCCATGTTTATTTCTTTAGCACTGAGCTGGTTATTGATTCAGAGGACGGTAAAAATTCAGTCATCAAATTAGTTTATCCCATACACTCCTTACTACAGTTCTCTCCCTCACTCCCCTCATTAATTCCTTCCCTCACTCTCTATGTACTTTCTTCCTTTCGACCTTCTTCCTACTTTTCACCCCTTTTCTCCTTCATCCTCTTCTTACCATCCCTCATCCCTCCTTACTTACCTTTTAGGTCTGAAATAATAACACCTAACATTTACGTGCCTAATTATTATTTGAGACCTAAAACTCCCCTTCAAAACTTTTTCTCTCCTTCCTTACCCTTAGGACACTTTCCCCTCCTTCCCTCTCTCCCTATCATTATCACTAAAATATTACGCATATTTTACCCATTCTCTACCAATTAAACACACAATTTGAATGTATTGTCCATCTGTACTGCAGTTGCACGACAGTACATCGGATGGTAGAGACTCAACTTCATGTTCCTTTTTCTTCCCTTTTTATTAGCTATTTTTTATCTCTTAATCATATTGAAGTGAGCAAACTTTATTTGAAACACATTCAATCTTCTCTAAATGGCCCTGGATTTCAATCAAATACTATATTTTTACTCCACGCCCCGATAAAACATGTGGCTAGAAATTGTTTAAAAATAATAATTTGTTTGGATTTTTTACTAGACCAGTCATTTTAAATATTTAAAAAAAACGGGTAACCAAGTGGGAATTTTTACTATATGTTCCTTGATATGTTAACTTTGAAACCCCATCAATTTTTCGAAAATAAAACTTGTGCTCAAGCCGCCATCTTGGAAAATGGCGGCCAAAATATAGTTTTTGAGCTATATCATGATAACTATTATGTTTAGAAAACCACTTCTAATACAAAAGGTGCTTGGTTTGAAAAGGCCTATAACTTTCATGTTTAACGTATTGTTGTGCAACAATTGATAAAGCCGCCATATTGGAAAATGGCTGCCAAAAAGTATTTTTTGTCTAGTGCAGCTTAATTATTAATCTTACTAAAAAGGTTCTTGGAGAGAAGTTGCAGAGATTTTGATAATCTACCACTTTTATATTTACTTTGTTATTGTAACCTCACAAATATAGGCGCCATCTTGGAAAAATGGCCGCTAATATTAGTTTTTTGACTGGGACTTTTTTATTATTGAATTTACATTAGGTAACTAAATACAAAAGTTGTATGGTTTGAAAAGATCTATAACTTTTGTATTTAAAATATTGTTGTGCAACAATTAATAAAGCCGCCATCTTAGAAAATGGTGGCCAGTCGTAAAATAATAGCGGTTTTGCATAGATTTTAGCAGGTTTTTCCCATGTTATTCTTATGGGGTTCATTTCTTGCACCGACCCCTGAACCCGCCCTGATCCCTGGCTATTATTTGGGTATGTTGTTTACCTAGGTGAGTAGATTTGTAAATGGCATATGTTATTCTTAACCCTGCACTATATTTTTAAATATAAAATTATAAATTAACTTTAGTCTTTATTGTCCGATTTGTCTAATATTTTGACATGTTATTAAAACTAAACTAGTAAATATTATGTGTTAATTATAAATATACCTCTAATTTTGTAGAATGTGTAGATTTTTTTGTTAATTTATAAAAATTTGGAGCGACCCCTGATCCCGCCATCTGGCTGGTGAATTGCAGACAGACATGAGGCCTTGACCGGATTGCTTGTGCAGCTGTGAGAGTCATTTATGAGTGTCATTAATTGTGCGCAGCTGTGCGCAATGTCTGACCTCAATACTGTGGTCGGACATAGTTGAATTATATAATGTAAATAAATTTTGTTGAACTGGACACTATATATATGGGGCTGTAGTGTATATCAGACTGTACTGATATTATGTAAAATGAAGCTGAAATATGAATGTAAAACCCAAAAAAATAAGCGTCGGCAAATATTTAGATGAGTACACTTGTAAATGGTATATGTAATAATTCTGTAGTATATTTTTAAATATAAAATTAACTTTGTCTTTATTGTTCGATGCACGTGTATAATAGCTGGGTTTTAGCCATAAACTAAATTCTCTAATTAATCACATCCTTTATATTTACCCAAGAATTCTCGCTACTAGGAAATCCGAGCCACTTTACGTATACCATGTCACCCTTTATCCTGATTATCTTTTCTATTAAATATAAATCTTTATATTTAGTTTTCAATAGTTCCTGCTCGTAAAATCCCCCCTTTAATTATATTATTTTTCTCGTCTTTTGAAATATAAGTTACAGGGCTGGTATTTTTAACCTCCGCTATAGAGAATAATTCCGTAGTATAGTTGGGGGTGTAACCCTTGGTGAATATGTGCTTATATTTAGATATCCTAACAGTATCCCTCACTTTGAATTTATTCTTTTTAACTATAACCTTTTTAACTAACTTCTTATGTACATCTTTAGATGTGTCAGCATTGACTTGGTTAGGTTCTATACCTATTGTTCTATGTATGTTGTTATATTTATTTATTAATTTAGGAAGCAAGTCTAACCATTTATAACTTCCTTGTACACTACACTTCCGATATAACCAAGTCTTTAAGGTTCTATGGAACCTTTCCACTATAGCGGCTTTTATCGTAGAATATGTGTGATAGTGATTAATTTTATTCTTACGAATTAATTGTGTAAAGTGTTTATTGAAAAATGCTTTACCATCGTCGGACTGGATATTTTTTACTGCTGTTGGTATATCATTTAATATCTTCCGCATCGCCTCTGTGACCACTAATCCTGTTTTATTTTTAAGCGGTTCGGCATAAGCTTTTTTAGAAAATGTATCTATAACGGTTAAAATATAATTATAACCGGAATTTTCCTTAGAATATTTTTGCATATCTATTAAATTTATTTGCAAAGTCTCATTTATACCTATTAGTTTAAATGGCCTTCTCGGAAAATTCTTTCTTACAGGCTTATGCAACTCATAAGCTATATCTCTCTTACTCATTTTTATTACTACTTAATTGATTATTATCCACATGTAAAGGTTTATTGTCAGAATTAACTAATACGTAATCACTCTCCCTTCTGTAAACATAACTCTTTGGTAGATAAAGTGTGCCATCTAATTTTCGTAAACCGCTTATAATGTTTGGATCAACAACAAGTATATTCGAATTATATTTCACAAATTTAAATCTCTTATCTTTATATTCATACTGATTGAATTGTTCGCAATACTGTACGATTTGATCCATAATAGCCACATCAGAAGACAATTTCCCTGGTAAAACATTAGATATTTCTTTTGTTTTCCATCAAAAGTATCTGCATCTATATTAGTGATAGTTTGTTGTTTAATTACTGCATCATAATCATCTATTGCAGGGCTAACATTTGTTAATTTCCTATTATAAAAACCCCAATTTGATTCTTGTGTTCCAGGGAGTTTATAAAGGTTAGGCACTTGTGCACAAATAACAGCATCATGCCTACCTTCCCCAGGTTTTAAATTACATTTTTATTTTTACAATCCCACATGTTATCTTTTGATTCTAAAAATTCATATTTTTTATCTCCTTGTACAAAACCATTTTTATCCTTAATTAAAATCTGTTCTAATGTAACTGTTTCGTTGCTTTTTTCTGCTTTTTCTAAATTACTTATGTTTATTGGCATCCCAAACATTATCCTTTAATTCTAAAAGTTCATATTTTTTATCACCCTGTACAAACTGCTTATCTTTTTTTATTAAAACTTGTGCTAATGTGGGCACATCGTCTGGCTTATCGGCTTTCTCGACATTACTAATTTTATGCTTCTTCGCGTTCCAGTTTTTATCTGATAATTCTAAAAACTCATACTTACGCTTTCCTTGTACAAAACTATTGCCTTTTTCATTAAAGTTTGCCCAACAGTTGACACGTCATTGTCATGTTTACCGTCTTCTACAGAAACGATTTTATAATTTAAAGCATCCCATTTATTTTCTATTAATTGTAAATTTGGAAACTGGACACTCCTAGCTTCTGAATGTTGTGAATATGGGTTTTATAGGCGATAAAATTTATCTATAAACATATATTTAAAAAAAAACAAATTTTTTTGTTTTATTAAAATTAACTTAATAAATAATTCCACTTTCACGCAATTCTTCTATAATTGAATTAATTTCGTTATCAACGCCCGTATTTCCAGCTTGCCTTGATAACCAAAGTAATTTTAATCCATCTACAAGCTCATTAGGGTCATTCCAATAAATAAAGTCAATTTTATTACCGGTTACTTCTCTTAATCCCTCGCCAGATATAACTTTGTTGAATAGGGGTTTAATTACATTTGTATATTTATGATATTTGTTACTTGATATTGCTGCATCAGACTTGTAACCTTTTAAATGTCCATTTGTAAGCTCTAATATTTCTTTATAGGTTTTTAAATCACATTGTGTATACTCCTTAGGTTCTTTGAGGGTTAATAATTCCCAAAGACCTTTTATACCTTTAAGTATTTTATCTCCTATTGTTATGTCATCGTTAGCAATTTCAACCTCTTTGTCACCGATATAAAATGTATTTCCCTCACGCCTAATACCATATGTAGTATCTGTTATGTTACTTTTATTAAGATAATTTCCTAAATATTGTGATGCCAATAGGCTAAAATCTAATTTTAATGGAGTGGGTGGTATTAGTTGTGGTATTTTAGAGGGTGTTTTAGGTAACGAAGGCATGGAAAGTGGTTTAGGAATTGAAGATATAGGTACTATTTGCATTTCATTATTTATGGAATTTTTAGCAGCAGTTATATTTTTTAATTCTTGTAATGGTTCGATTAAAGGTTGAAATGTTTGAAACCTCTCCTCAGCCTCTAAAAATTTACCTCCTTTTAATGCTCTGTATTTTTTCCTGATTTGATTAGCAGATTCAATTAATTCTTTTTGAATATTAATTTTCATTTTTTATCATAGTTTATTTAATTTGTCAATGGGTTGTATTCAAATACTTTATCATGTATTATAAGACAGTAAGCTGAAGTGTTGTTCGGGACATTTTCATCTGTTTCAATCTCTAGTTTTATATCAATTACTCCCTCTTTAATAGCTTCATTTTGCCTCGAACAATCAATAACAATTAGTGGATATTTTTTAATGAATTCACTTCTACTGATCATAGGATCTGGTAGGGTATTATAATAACTTTCTCTGAATCTAACAAGCATCTCATAAGCCTTGGACACATCACCCTTCTCGAAATCTAAATTAAGATCATTGTAAGGGTAGTATTCGGAATTTAAGAATACTTTTAAATTTTTTAATTTACAATGATCAAACTCATCACTTCTTTTTCGAGGTTTATTATCCCTATCTGTTTGAAATCCAAATATAATGTATCTAGGACTTTCAAGGTGTGATGAAGTTTTTAAACTCCAAGTATTTCTTGTAGTCTGTGGGAATGAGGGGTATTGATGTAGTTCGAAGCTTCTAAAAGCGATTTGTAAATTTTTATTTTGCAATTGTAATTTTTCACTAACAGATGGTGTAATATGGGGCATTACCCATTGAATTGATGTAAGTATAATTTTAGGAAGTACGTCTGCAGTGCCAGAAGGAGGTACATTACATGTTGTAAATATACAATTATTATCATTTTTAGACCGTTTTAATATTAATTCCTGTTTAACATTCAGTAAAACTTTATTAAAATCTTCAAAAACACCCATTAATAACTCCAACGGAATACACGTACTAAATTTACCATTTTTATGGAAATTTTTTAAATTTTCGTCTGTATCAAATGCTACATTTGTTAATTTACTGGTTTTATCGTAAAAGCTTAATATTTTCATGAGACTTGTAATTCCTGGATTTCTTACTAAATCAATTTGTTTTCCAGCAACTTCATACCTAATTTCATCAAATAAAAATCCAAATGCATTATTTATTAA
This sequence comes from Flexamia atlantica, assembly GCA_035578135.1. Taxonomy (NCBI): domain Eukaryota; kingdom Metazoa; phylum Arthropoda; class Insecta; order Hemiptera; family Cicadellidae; genus Flexamia; species Flexamia atlantica. The sequence goes on along the minus strand of JAQJVK010000099.1, from coordinate 77,376 downwards.
ATGACCGTTATCTTTATTCTCTATTTCTCCTTTTATACAGGGTGTTTTTTTTAAACGCAACCCATCTATAAGATTGAATAATTCACATATATAAAATAAGTATTTTTTTTGTTCTTTACGTTTTATACACTCTATTATTTTAATTTGATTACATTTAGGTCACTTTATGTGCTCAGAAAATCCGCCAGTGGCATTTGTATGACGTTATGCTCTCTCTATCAAATTCCCGAACACGTGTTGCTAGGTACCTCTTTACATTTGTTTTGTTTGTTTTGGGGTACTGAATATGCTGTGACTTGTTTTTAGGCCTTACTTTGTATGTATCCCCAAAGAAAATAAAAATATAGTGGCGTCAAATCAGGGATATTGGGGGAAATAATCCTTCACCGATAAAATCAAGTTTTGGGTTGCATTTTTAATGTGTGTGTCTTTTGATAACTCGTGTAAAAATAGTCCGATCTGAATGAAATTTGCCACAGACATGTTAAGTAGTATTATTCTATGAAAACAATTTACGATATATTCAGCACCTCAAAACAAACATAACAAATTTAATGCAAGAAATTTAAAGAGGTACCTTGCAACACATGTTCGGGAATTTGAAGGAGAGAGCATAACTTTATACAAATGCCCATAACGAACTGTTTGAGCAACATAATGTAACTAAAATGTGATAAAACTTAAATAATAGGTTGTATAAAATGTTAAGATTAATAAAACAATATTCATTACACATTCATATGTGCACTATTCAATCTTAAAAATGGGTTGCGTTTAAAAAAACACCCTGTATATAAATAACTTTTGCAGGGGCGTATTATGAAGTCTTGATTGTTAATTGTTAAAATTATCTCGTCTGAATTATTTATAGCTAAAGTATTATGTGGAACATATGCATGATTTATAATTTTAACAATACTATCATCGAATGGGGATTTCCCGGTAACGTCTAGAAAATCTGTTTCCATTTTTCCCGGTGACGTCTAGTCCGATAGATTGCAAGAACCGTGCATTTTGCATACTAAATATACTAGGTTTATTTTTATAAATTATCATATCTTTTTTATATAATCTTTTTTATGTGGCATGTAATTGTAGTCTCTTCACCATTAAAGTCAATGGGTCTATCGTGTTGGTCAGCAAATGTTATACTAACTACGTCTAAAGCTTTTTTATTTACAGGAAAATATAAGATATTTTTGGGGACTTCAATTATTTTATATCCAGCTGGAGCTTCTGGATAAAAGCTCTGTATGGTGTGTGATTTTTCACCATTTAAAAATGATCCGTTTGCGATATTACACTTTACTCTAATTACATTAACATTATTTATGTTAATTTTATTTACTGACTTAAAGGCAACAAATGGTGTAGAATAACCTTTAAATCCCAGTAACATACTGCCTAAACATGGTTTCGTAAAGTCAAACGCATAAGGACTCACAATTATAGCTTTCATTTTTCGATTATCAGCGGTTAGTACAAAACTTGGAATTGATTTCTGTATTTCTTTGGCTAAATCATTGACCTCATATGATCCCTCGGTAATTTCTATAATTTTTGGATTTGGTGCATAATAAAATATATCTTCGCATTCCTCAATAGTTATTGTACTTCCCTTATGACTATTTAACTTTGGAATTAAACCCTTATAGGGTATAATTTTATCATTAAATTTTGTTAGAGTTTCCTTAACAGTTACTTTAATAATGAGTTTACCATCTAGAGCTTTATTTAATTTATCTATGCTCATCGTGCCCTTAGGAGTTACTAATTTCTGTATTTCATAATATGTTAAGGTATTAAAAGGTTTTTTAACATTAAATATTGAATTATAGCTTTGAAAATCTACTAAACCAATTACATAATCCCCATCTAATTCAATTGGAGGAAAGAAGACAGACTTTAACTCTGCCTCTGTCCCTGTGAATGTAATCGTAAATGAATCCATCCTTTTTTGTAAACTAAATATTTTTTAAATAGTAAACATAATTGTCCACAAAGAGAAGTTTTTATATCTTGAATTTGGTCTGTTGTGTAGTAAATGTTAGAAGGAGGGAAATAATCAATCACTTCCATTGGAGGTTGAATACCAAATGGGTCAAAATAAAACACAATATTCTTATTTTTACGATAAGCTGTCAAATGAGTACCTTTATTATTATCTAAATTAATTATTCCGTATTCTTTTACCTTTGGTCTTTGATTCTTTAGTTGACTTTTGAGATATACACCGCGAAATTTTGGGATTTCCCTTCCGGCTCCTAACAGTTGGAAGTTGTCCATATTTTTTATTTGGAAATTTTAATCCCATGCCTAGTTTCGCTTTAGTTTTCATTAAGTTCGTAATAGCATAAGCAATGGCTTTCTCTGCTAAGCTGGCATCCTTGGCTTTAACCCTACTCCACGCCTGTTCTGATAATCGCATATCTGCCTTATTTCGTGGCGCTACATCATGGGGATTGGCCTAAAATATGTCATGTTCTTTACAATAGGAGTCTAATTTGTTTTTAACAGGTAAGTTCTTGGAAAGGTCTGTACCAGGCCCGCAGTAATTAGTACCTGGAATCGTTATACTAAATGGAAGCTTAACAATCAAAGTGTTTAATAAGCCACGACCTCTGTAAGGTTTTAAGAATAATCCTTTACCTGTTGTCTTCTTTTTCTTTGTCATTTTTATATAATATAAAAAAATGTCATTCATTCAACAAAAGAGGAAATTTGAAATTGTATACACAGAAAAAGAGAATAATAATAAGAAACGAGAATTATTTCCTAGTAATATACGTTGTATTATCTGTGGGCCAAGTGGGTGTGGTAAAACAGTTGTAATTTATAATTTAATTGTGCAAAAAGAAGGTATAAAATTCTCCAATTTATATATAGTATCTAAAAACTTTATAACAGGAAAAATATAAAAAGTTAATTGAAGTTTTTAATTTATGTGGAGATGACGTAAAATTACACACTTTTTCTGACTGTGAAATTACACCAAGTGACGTAAAACCACATCTGTCATAGTTTTCGACGATATAAACTGTCCAAATATCAGTAACGTTTTTGCTATGGGTAGACATAGAAAAATTAACAGTTTTTACTTATGTCAATCATATAGTAAAGTCGATAAATATATAAGAGACAATGTCAACGTTTTAATATTGTTCAAACAAGACGATTTAAATTTAAAACATATTTACAATAATCATGTGGGAAATGATTTCACATTTAAACAGTTTAGAAACCTATGCCACCAGTGTTGGGACAAATCAAAATAAGCATTTTTACCATAGATAAGGAGAGAGGGAAAAATAGTGGAAAATATAGATTTATGATTGATTTATTCTATAGTGACCCAATGCAAATGGAGTCAATGGTATTGACTCCATTTGGTAATATATATCTTTTATCATCGTAATAAGATAGTACTTTTTATACATTGTAACAGTCTTTAATTTATGATTACTGGACTGGATTCATGTGAAATTTTTTAGTGGTCTTCTCCCGTCATTAAGCAGTTTAAGTAATGCTGATGTCGTAAAAAATGGTTTTGAGTTGCCTTGTCTGCGCCCTTTGCACGTTTAACCTCCAGTTTTTTATCCCTACACTCTAGCCATTTTAAAGGTACATAGCTATATAATTTTGGTCTTAAACCACAATACTCTAACATTATTTCTTTATTCATTTCATCTTTAAATTTACCCATTTCTTTTTTATTTTTATTTGAGTATAAAAAATGATTTTTATCGTATCCTGAGGTGTCAAAATAATACAGGTCATCTTCGATTTCCTTATAAAAATCGTCTGTGTAAATTTCATAGACTAAGCTATCAGTATCAGTTAAAAGAAGTTTTTTATTTTTAAATTTAGACATATAATTGTAGTGGAAATCATACATTATAACTTTACCAATATCTAGTATTGTCATACCGAGATATATTGGCTTATCAAATTTAATAATTAATTTATTCATATGCACCGCTTGTAAGTTATTTTAAAATTTTTTAGTGCAGTCAAAATTAGGTTTGTTGACATACCTCATTAACTTTGACTCATCAGCAAGGTGAACATCTCTAAACTTTCTTTTATTCATAATTGTTCTACCAAATAAGCTATTGTTTAATAATTTATAAAAGTCATTCTCAAATTCATTCACAGCATTTTTTCCTTTTTTCTATATTAAAATGTATGTAAGGTGCCAGCCATTTTGATTGTTTAGATCTTAAACTTTTATGGTATTTAGTAACTACTAAACCCAACTCTTCATATTTTTGTAAAGTTTTATAATGTAAGATATAATTTGTTTTATTTTTTAAAATTGGTATTAATTTGTTATTTAATTTTTCAGGAGCTAAAGGATAATCATTATGCAAATCATGTAATTTCTTGTCATATTTCAAATCAACTTCTAAAATAAACCCATAATCTTCTCTCTTTTCTGACTTATATATTTCTATGTTATTTATCCATTAAATGTATCTTAATGGATAAATAAAATTTAAATGTAGTTGAGTATATATACCTTTTGTAAAAAATTTACAAATTAATTCACAAATTAATTTAATAACTTTTTTACACATTTTTGAAAAATATTATGTATATTTTAAAAATGGCAAATGAAATTACTTATTCTACAATCATTAGAAGAAAAAAAATTTTCATAATGAAAATAATTTAAAATGTAAACATAATTTAAATTTAAATGTTTTTAAAATGGCAAATTAAATTACTCCTATTAGCAATTATTATTCTAAAATCATACCTTTTAAAAAAATTTACAAATTAATTCACAAATTAATTAAAAAATATATATAATATTTTAAAATGGCAAATTAAATTACTTCTATTAACAATAGTTATTCTACAATCATACCTTTTTAAAACAATTTACAAATTAATTTAAAAATATGCATAATATTTTTTAAATGGCAAATTAAATTACTTCTATTAACAATAGTTATTCTACAATCATACCTTTTTAAAAAAGATTTACAAATTAATTCACAAATTAATTTAAAAATATACATAATATTTTTAAAATGGCAAATTAAAATTAATATTTTCAGACAACTTTATAATTTTATATTTAAAAATATACTGTAGTATACATATACCAAGTATAAATGTACTCACATACCCAAATAATAGCCAGATCTCAGGTGGGTTCAGTGGGTCGGTCCTAATTTTGAACTCCATAAGAATAACATAGGAAAAAACCTGCTAAAACCTATGTAAAACCACTAATTATAGTACAAACTAAGACGAACAACTGTTGGACACCACTATCAGCGGCGAACTGACGTCTTTCATACTGTTTCTGTCCGCAGTAACAGTGGTCATTCACGACTCAGACAAAGCTGCACGCTAATTAATTCATGTCTGACCATTAATTGTGCGCAGCTGTGCGAGTAATCCAATCAAGGCCTCATGTCTATCTGCAACTCTGTGCTCTGTCGCTCCAAATTTTTATAAAGTAACAAATAATATCTACATATTCTACAAAATTTGAGGTATATTTATAATTAACACATGATATTTACTAGTTTAGTTTTAATATAATGTCAAAATATTAGACAAATCGGACAGTAAAGACTAAAGTTAATTTATAATTTTATATTTAAAAATATAGTGCAGGGTTAAGAATAACATATGCCATTTACAAATCTACTCACCTAGGTAAACAACATACCCAAATAATAGCCAGGGATCAGGGCGGGTTCAGGGGTCGGTGCAAGAAATGAACCCCATAAGAATAACATGGGAAAAACCTGCTAAAATCTATGCAAAACCGTTATTATTTCACTACTGTGGCCAAATATGTTTTCTTGGAATTTTCACCTTGAAAATTTAAATTAACCAAGTTTTAGTTGGTAATATTGGATTCAGCTTGAAAAAACAAACAATTTGGTTTTTTGAATCACTGATTTATGTCCACTGGTTACCAAGATATTGAAAATAGTAAACAAAGTGCATTGTCCCTATGTTACCCTTTTGAAAATAAGTAGAATTCTATATATCGCTCAATTCTTGACTTACATTAATTCAACTTTGTATGCGGCTTCTTTTAGTTGAGATCTACTGGTTTATGGCTTAAAATAATCTATTTTTACATTTCCGGCAGCAAACCTGCGTGCCCATATAACATGTTATTCTTATGGAGAATATTTTAGAAAATTTACTTTACGTCTTCTACTGAGGATAAGAACTTCATATTATGATGCTTCAACGTGTGAAAAATACAAATCCAACATAATATAAAGCCTAGTGATAAATAGTATAAACATAAATTCATAAATAAGTATGGTAATAATATTTAAGCTGCACCAGCCAAAAAATACTTTTTGGCAGTCATTTTCCAATATGGCGGCTTTATCAATTGTTGCACAACAATACGTTAAATTTGAAAGTTATAGGCCTTTCCAAACCAAGCAACTTTTGTATAAGAAGTTGTGTTGTTTTCTAAACTTAATAGTTATCATGATATATATAGCTCAAAAACTATATTTTGGTCGCCATTTTCCAACATGGCGGCTTGAGCACAAGTTTTATTTTCGAAAAAGTGATAGGGTTTCAAAGGTAACATATCAAGGAACATATGGTAAAAAGTCCCACTTGGTTACAGTTCGCGCATTATATCTCCGGCTATGACAGAGTCAGCTGGTTGCAAGGCGCGGGGGGGAGAGGGGGTACTTTTCTGAAAACATTGTTCTATAGCCCCGCTGTGTGTCAAACGCAGTGTTTACTAGAATCATATGTTGAAAATATCAAATGATACGGTTAGTAGCGTAGTGGTCATAGCCGGAGATATAATGCGCGAACTGAACCCGATTTTTTGAAAACCCGATTTTCTAAAATGACCGGACTAAAATACTAACTCGTGTCATTAATGAATTCCTTACATTTGTTTATTGCCTGATAAAAACTTATTATTGTTTGGGTTTTATATCTCATCAGATGACAGAAAAAACAGCGTAAAGTTTTGCCCACTTTTCGCCCTCACATAATATTTCTACATCTAATCTTTACTCTACGAAAAATAGCATGTAATAACAGCTACATATGATGGCTGACAAAAGCACAGTCCTGTTTTGTTTTTCTATCACCAAAACAGCAACTCATAAGACCAATGTTAATTTTTTTGAAATTTTAAATTCAATTTTCTACTTGTCTAAAAGACTAATATAAATATCAATGGGATTCTGCAAATCTACAGGAAAATACAATTCTATCGGTGTGCTTAGATGTTTGCTTCGATGCACATTGGGTGAGAAAAAAGGAGTACAGAAACCTTATGGAAAAAATGCTTGCCTATTTATTATAAAGATTATTTTTAATTAAAACTTATGGAAACACAACTATTTCAATTTTAAACTCTTATTTAATAACAAGTACATACAAATTCGGAGAATACAATGCATACTTCCAATTTTACAGGTGAAATGACAAAGATAAAACTTACGTAAACAAAACCTCAAACCATAACCTTAAATATATTTTGACAACCAAGAATTTTACTTTTGTTTTGAATATTAGTTCACTTTTTTACAGCTTTTTTGCAGTAGTAAAGGGACGGGGCTTGAGTAGGGAAATGACTTCCCTCCTCCCCCACACCCTGGTGCGTCAAAATTCTCGCGCTGTCGGGATGAGCGTGCGCGAACAATAGTAATGATATTGATCAAAATTTGAATCGGGATACTTACTTTGTATTATATTTGTCCAACAATGTGATCAAGCCGGGAGTAGAAAAATTTCCAGTGAATGAAATATCCAGGCGATACGATTTGTTTTCGGTCAGTTCCTTTTGTAGCTCGATGTATAGAAAATCATTATTTTCATCATAGTATGGATCTCTGGCTGTTGCCAAAGGGGTTTGATTACTTACATCATCTGCTTGAACAGCTTCATACACCTTTATCGAATTCTTTTTGACTTTTATGAAATTTTTTTTAGCATGCAGCACTATCTTTTTTGTTTCTTCCTTACATAGGATCTGAATAAAAAAAGTTCGTTATAAAAAATGTTTGTGACTTTTTTAATGTAGACATGGTCAATTAATTTCAGTTTAAACCGTAAACTAGCACATTAAACAGCTCTAACAGTAAACAAATGAAACCTGAATTTGAAGTGCAATAAATTTAATACCAGCTGCTAGTCCCAGCCCGGAGAGGGCTTCAGCGATCGTCAGTAGAATTTGTATTTTGAACTAAAATAAAATGGCTGGAAAGGCTGTTCGAGTTTCTCCTCTAACATAATACCAAGAGTTGCATTAATCAATACAAATTATGTCAATTGGTCGCTTCAATTTGTTTACTTTTACCCGTCAAAACATAGAAACTTAGGTTAAAGACGACATCCTGAGGGATTGTAGGAGGTATGATTTAGTATTTTATAAGGGATTAGAAGTGACAGAAACCTTTCCATTATGTTCTTCGTTAAGTTGGGGCTATTAATAAAGTTGCCTAATAGCTTTTATTCGATCAGACATTAACCTTGTAACTGACCTTGCTTTTGTTTTCTCGTTTTTTTTTGTACTATTAGGATTACGTTTTTGACAGCTCGTTAAATAGCCAAGATAAAAACAACTATAAAGTAACTTCAAGTAAATCATAAAAGATTGCAAATAAAATTTCAAAGGATGTATTGTTGTCTTGCAGTAAAACCTCACTAACTCCACTATTTATGGACCCAGAGGTTGTCGAGTTTGGGGGTTGTCGGGCTATCCAGAACATTGGAATTTCCTATAGGTCTTAATATTTAAACTCATAGCAGATTTGAGTTTATCAAATAAATTTATTACTTACATGAGTATTGGTACATATCGAGTAAACAATCTTTAAAGAAATGCCAAATACTCAACAATTAAAACTAAATGTTCAGAAAAAATGCTTAATTGATGATTCCCTGTCAGCTGTTCAAGTCTGGAGTTACACATACTGTCGAGTTATCGTGTGTCCAGTTAGTGAGGTTTTACTGTATCTATTATTGCAGTCATAAATTAAATTGTTCGCTGTAAAGTATAGTTATAATTCCTATGAGTCATATTTCAAGTGCGAATTATCTATAGGCCTACTTTTTCATGCAACTACTGTTGTTTTATTTCTAAAATATTTATTAATATTAAAACTACTCGAGTTATCCATTACCCTCCTACCTGGATTTGAACAAGACCTTTATACAAATCCTTGAATTCAGGATCAAATTCAAAGTGCAGGATATAATGCTTTGGCTCCAAGTTGGTTGGTAATTTCGCCATCGCAGTTGAGCCGACGGAGAGTTCCAAAATTGAAAATCCAATTAGTATATAGGGGATCATCGTGGTGGATCCTGTTCAAGAAACAACGAAAGAAAAATTGTTAATCGAAGAAATATAGTTTTTTATTAATGTGAAGTTAATTAGTTTCTTAACTCCATGTATAAAATACTCTTGTTCACAATATTACGTTGAAATATAAGATTTTACAGCAAGCTATTTTAACTTGGTAAACTTACTGATGACTAAAAAGACTGAGAAAGCTTTAAGTTGGAATGGAACATAATTCACAGACTTTGTCCCTTGCCGTTGCGCGCAGCTGCACTGATGGTTAAACATATTAAACACTGATTATAACTATTAATTCTAATTGCTATGACTATGCGCTTGATTAATTATTCTGACAAACTAGATTTTTGCCAAGCAATTCATAGTTGAGATTTGTTAAGTTAAACTTCTGATCAGCCAAACTGAAATAATTGAAGCTTTCTAAAATAACTAATTAAAGGACGACAAAAAAGAACTCAACGATTTTATTGTATTTAATGGACATTATGTGTTAAAGTAAACTTTCCTTAAGCTGTCAACCATTTTTGTTTGAGTGCAATATTCCAAATATCGTATAGTATATATTATACGGGCTGTATACAGGGTGTCTGGAAATCATGGTAAAACATTTTAGTATATGATAGTAGAGGTCAAAATAAGAAAACAAGTTTACATAAACAGAGGTTAATTCGATTAAATTTCGCAACGTTTTTGTTTCTTGTATAATTTTTCTTAAATTTACGGTTTTTAAGATATTTAGCTTTGGAAACAAAAGACAGTCGCTATTTTTATATAGTACAAAGTAGAAATTTCATACTTTTTACAAAAGTATTTCTTAATTGTGTTTCTCCACATACCAATTTTTAAATTATACGATAAAGTTGTGGAAGCTCTGAAAAGTAGACAGCATGTTATGGGCCTCTCTGTTGACTTGAGTAAGGAGTTTGATTTGATCATTCAGTTCTTATTCATAGGCTTTTTTGAAATGGGCGTGCGGGGACGTGCAAGCGAATGGATTTCATCATTTCTCTCTGATCGCAAAGAAAAGGTTGAAATGGTCATGTTGATAAGTTAAACTGCGTTTGTCAGGTTTATTCTAACGAGATGACTGTCAAAATGAGTGCCCTGCAAGGATCTGCCATGGGTCCTATTTTGTTCTTGTCCTTTATAAATATTAACCAGAATTCTGTTAATAAGGCCGACCATTGTCTGTTTTCTGACTACAAGTTAGTCCTCTTCCGAGCAAAAAGTAAGGCCGAGTTAGGAAGAAGTAGTTTTGTTAGTGAGAAGTATCTTTTTTAGTGGTTCAGAGCTAATGGTCTTGTTGTAAACACTGATAAAACCCACCTTCTTAATTTTTCCCCACAGACCAATAATTCAGATATAACTCAGATTCTGGTAGAAGATGATGTTATACCTTGTGTAGATTCTGTGAACTTTCTTGGGCTAAAACTGGATGCAAACCTGAAGTACTGTGATCATTTAAATAAGGTTATAGGAAAACTTAGTTCTTGTCTTTTCGCGCAGTGCCGAAACTCTGATGTATAAATGGCTTTTTACTGTGGCTGTTTTCATCCTCATATGATATATGCTCTGCCGACTCGGGGCTTTCAGAGTTCACGCACTATGTATATTTTTAGGCTTCAGAAAAAAGCTCTACGCATGTTTTTATTCTGCAGATTGATTTTTCATAAGAACAAGATTTTAACTTTCCCTTACCTGTTTATCTTTCTGACATTGATATTTTTCAAAAGCACACTTATGTACTTCCTTCTAATGTCCAAAGCTGTAGTTATTCACTTCGGCCACGATCCCGCCCCTAAACACAACACAACATTCTTCCAGCATAACATTTCTTATGATTTTTTAAGGCTTTTTGACATATTGCCTCAGGACCTTGAGATGGAAATGCCTTTATCAAAACTACAGAATCGGTTAAAAAAGCCGTTAATAGAGAAGGCATGCTACAGTATCTATGATTTCCTCGGCAATAGATATTCATTTAACTGGAAGATTTTTGAGCAGTTTTGTTGTTATTTTTCATGTTAAGGACGAACAGTTTTAATTTTAGAATATTATGTATGTTATAAATGTTGACGATGCCATGCAGTGTATTACTTTTTGGCAAATAAAGTCCTGATTCTTGATTCATGAGGAAGCAAGAAAGTTTTTGAGGATTAGCTATAATAAAATAATATAAAAAATACCCCCGTTGCAGCAGTCCTGCATACTCAGCGAATTTCAAATAAAACACAACATATTTCAATCCAACATAGCGAGATTTGACATGTTTTTGTAAGCTCCATAAGAATAACATGGGGAATGAGTTTGCAGGCTTGCTGCTACAGGCACGTTCAAACTAGGTGGATTAATTTAAATATTTAGTAGATATTATCAAGACGAAGCCATACACCAAGTTTTATCAAGATATATTTAGAAATAATGAAGATATGGAATTTTTTTAATTGCCCATAAGGATAACATGGGGAATGAGTATGCAGGTTTGCTGCCACTAAAATGGAAATTTCACGGATTTTAGACTAAAATACATTAAATCTCATCTAGATGAAGCCACAAACCAATTTTTATTAAGATATGTTGAGAAATAAGCGAGATATAGAGTTTTACTTATTTCCCATAAGGTTAACATTGGGACAACGTACTGTGTTTACCACTTTCAATATCTCGGTAACCAATGGAGATAGAGCAATGATTCAAGATACTAAATTGTTTGTTTTTTTGAGCTGAATTCAATGGTACTAACCAAAATTTGATAATTTTTATTTTTCTATGTGCAAAACCCAAAAAACCCATTTTTGGGGGGTTTACCCCCCTTAACCCCCCCTTCTAGTGGTCCGAACGGGCTGGTTTTCGAACTCATCCGAATAATTACTACTTTATACCCCTGTGCCAAGTTTCATTTCGATCGGACCATTTTTGCGAGCGCTATCGTGCTTACAGACACCTATATATATATATATATATATATATATATATATATATATATATATATATATCTAGAAATTTGAACGAATGGCGTTTTTTGCTTCTGGGGGCCCCAAAACAAAAAGTTATCATGGTCTTGGGCTTAGGTCTTACCATGAGGCCTACGGTAATAGCTTCTTCCCTATAGGGGAAATTCGCTAATAAAGAGTGAGTATAAGAGTCTGAACAAAAATACAAAATGCATTCATTGCTTGAATCAAAAGTAACTTTACAAAAGTGTTATTTATGGTTGTTTTTACAATAAACTATGATAGTTGGAACTATGATAGTTTAGATAGTTTAGAAATTAAATTGTTGAATTTCTGTTTATTTAAATGTATAAAAGAACTTTAGAATTACGATTACTTTTTTCAAATTGAAATTTCTTTCTGTTGTATTATTTTTTTATATTTTTGAAATTGAACTTTCTTGTCGATACACAATCGAGACTAGTGAGGGGGCTGAAGGCGATTTGCGCGGGTGAGTTACGTTCTAACATTACTCCGCGATGATAACGGGAAAAGGTAGTGCGACGTAGTAAATAATCAGTTTTTCTAAAATTATGGTCGCATTCCGACAGTAATTTTCGATCGAAAATCAAAACTATATACATGAAATTGAAGAGGAGAAAAAGTCCTGCAATTACTATTATTTATTTTCACGATATATTCAAATACCCCCGTTGTAGCAGATCTGCATACTCAGCAAATTTCAAATGCAAAAAATATTTCCTACCAACAGAGCGAAATATGAAATGTTTGTGTAATCTTCATAAGAATAACACGGGGAATGAGTATGCAGGTTTGCTGCCACAAATTTTGGGTATTTTAGACTAAAATACATTATATCTCATCTAGATGAAGCCAAAAACCAAGTTTTATTAAGATATGTTGAGAAATAAGCGAGACATAGAATTTTACTCATTTCCCATAAGGTTAACATAGGGACAACGTACTGTGTTTACCACTTTCAATATCTCAGTAACCAATGGACATAGAGAAATGATTAAAAATACTCAATTGTTTGTTTTTTCGAGCTGAATTCAATGGTGCTAACTAGAATTTTATTTAATTTATTTTTTCTATGTGAAAAACCCAAAAACCCCATTTTGGGGGGTGTCTATCCCCCTTTACCCCCCTTCCAGTAGTCCGATCGGGCTGGTTTCGAACTCGTCCGTATAATTACTACTTTACACGCCTGTGCCAAATTTCATTCCGATCGGACTACTTTAGACAATAGACAATAGACAATAGACAATCTTTTTGGTCCGTTAGACATTAACAATGTACAGGGCTGGATTTTCATATGGGCTTAAAGGGCTTAAGCCCAGAGCGGCAGAATTTGGAGGGCGGCAAATGTTAGAGGAAAAGAAAATTTTAAAAAAGTGCAAACAAAAAATTTATTACTGCACTGGCATTAGTGCTTGTAAAATATGTATTTTTTGTCACAAGTACTCCCGAAAACAAATCGCGGGGTTCCGGATGCGATCGAGTTTGCCTCCAAATTTACTTGTCAGCTCTGGGGATAGTGGCGTTGTTAGCGGATGGCGGTATTGTTTGAAGTTGCCGCACACCCGCCGGCGCCGTCAGGTGAGCTTGCTGGGTTGCTACCCCTTCCCGAACAACCACGCGCTCTGCGCCGCGGCCGCCGCTGCTATTCAGTTGAGCTCAGTCCAGTTTTAGAGAAAATTAATTTGACAAGCTTGGCGTGAACGCCTCGTGCACCTTGCGACGCTGCTAGGTACGATACTAGAAAGACCAAAGAGACAGTGTGGTAAAGGCCCGTTTACACCGGGCAGGTTGCTCGCGCGGGTGATCACATGTTTAGTGTAGCTGCTTGTAGTAGCGCTGCAAAAACAACAATGTGTTAGTGTCTGTATCAGCGACGAATGTAGTGTTCGCACTAAGCGGACGGTAGCGGCTTCCTCGCAACACCTGATCGCCCGCGCGAGCAACCCGCCTTATGTAAACAGACTAAGGACTGAGGGAGTGAGACAGAGTTGCCGCGCGGTTTGCTAAAAGTCAAGGAAGCAAATCCCTCATTTCAGCTTGTACTCTCTTGCCTTGCGGACCCTACCCAAAATTTAGTTTTGATGAGAATACAATGGACTGCAACATATGGCGTATGTTCGTGGGGGGGGGGGGGGCGGCGGCAAAATCTGGATAGCCCAGGGGCGGCAAATTTCCAAATCCGCCTCTGACAATGTAATTGGACAGGTCAAGTTAGAAATAAATTGTACATATCAATACATTAAAATTATCAAGATTCAATATGTGATGTTTTACATAAAAAGGTCATTCAAGGGAACTGATAGTCCATATATTCAGCCACAGTATAGAAGGCTTGGTTCTTTATCCACTCATTAATTGTCCTTTTAAAACTATTTCTTAAAGCTAAAGGCAGTTTTTTATATAATTTCAGTTGTTGATATACATGACCTTTTAATGTTTTGGCTTACCTAACATGAGGTGTTACAAGAGGTGTTACAAGAGGTGTTTTGCGAGCGCTATCTTGCTTAGACACACACACACCCACACACACACCCACCCACACACACACGCACGCACGCACGCACGCACACACACACACACACACACACACACACACACACACACACACACACACACACACAAACACACACACAGGTTTGTATATGGTACTTTCTGAGGACCCGGTGTAACATCTGTACGTTCTGAGGACATCATGAGATATTGATTTTTTAAAATTATCTTTATTACAATTTGTTGTTAATGTTGTTTTTTAACTAAATTCAAAACCTTGTTTTTGTTCGTTGATTTTTGGTTTTTTTTGTTACGGACCATACTGTGTGAGGACCATGAAAATAGCCCATCACTCTGAGGACACACTCCAAATGACCGTTAGATTTAGTAATTGCCGACTATATGAGGACTGTTGCTTTTAATCTTCCAAGTGAGGACACACACGAAAAACCGTTAAAATAAGTATTCAGTAACTATGTGAGGACTATTACATTTAAGAGTCTTAGTGAGGACATTAATATACACTACTACAGTTCAAACATTTTATCTCAGGCTATGACAGAGTCAGCTGGTTGCACGTCGCGGATGGGGAGAGGGGGTACGTTTCTGAAAACATTGTTCTACAATCCCACTGTTCATCAAACGCAGTGTTTACCAAAATTATATGTTTAAAATATCATATGATACGGTTAGTAGCGTAGTAGTCATAGCCGGAAATATAATGCGCGAACTGTACATACACATAATCCTTATGATCATGAATGGTCATTTAACAGATCCATAGATTAACAATGTAGCGGTGTAACTTGTCAATTGTAAAAACTATTTACGTTACAAAGCCATTGAAAAATGAAATGTCAATAATTATTACCAGAACGATGAGCATGACGTAGAATAGATGAAGAAATTTAATTAGAGTTCCAATAATTTCCATACAAATATATTTTACAAAGAATTTATTTACCTTATGTATGTTGGTTGGCGCAATGTTAACTAATTCGTGAAATGTGATATAACTTCATCAGCTGATAAAATTTGATGTTTTTATGAATGATTGTAAGTGGTAAAACTGGTAAAACCCCGTTTTACAAACGTGGTCTATAACAATCTATTATACTAATTTGCTAAGGAATTTCTTGTGTACAGCAAAACTCCTTTATTTATGAACCGATTTTGATGATTGAGGTGTCAAATTAAAGGAAATTTTCTGTAGAGGTTATGGAATAATTTTTGTAATCCTAAGTTCAATGTGCTTTGCCCCACTGGACTTTAAAGTTCCCATGTATTTTAAATGGAAGTATATTTTACCAAACATATGGTTTATATAAACTCTTTTTATTTTAATTACAGCTGTCTTGAGAAAAACCTTAATGTCTACCTTCTGTCACTTTGATATTTATTTACATTTTTGGTTATTTTTTTAGTTTACAACAACTATTTTGTGAAAGCATTCATATCTTGGTGGATTATTAATATTGAAATATAATATTCAAATAAAATTTAAATCTGTTGTAGAAAATAAATCTGTTGTAGAGAATCACTCACATAAAATAATTTTTAAAAGTGGGTGTAACAAGCGTAATAAAGTAAACCAATAAATTTCATTTCACCAATACCAAACAAATATATTCTCTTCAAACTGTCTGTCTAAAAGAAATTCCTGATCAGTTCTTTAAAGACGGAGACAAACGAATAAGAAGTTCTATGTAAAAAAGTGTTCCAACTTCCAAGTGGTACTTCAAGAAGGGTTTACACTCCAACAAGAAATATGAAGGATTAGGAATAAGGAGGATAGCTTGGGAGATATGATTACTGGTTCGCTCAAAAAAGAAATATACCTTAGGATAGAAGTAATTAGTTATCCACAACCAATTATTCAAGATTTGAAGGAGACAGAGTTTTAACTATGGGCCTCCAGCCACAAAAAGAGAAAACAATATTTTTATGTACAAGAAAGTCCTAAATGTCAAGTGTTGAAGAAGTATGGACTAAATCCAGGGAATGGCGGGATTGTATGAAGACGACCTGTAACGGTGAAGGTTGCCAGAGGGCCTAATAAAATTGTTGCAGACATTAGAATGCGTTTGTGAACAAATTAAAGAAAGAAAACTGTGAACCATATGAACAACTATGCTGTACCTCAGTGGAGAGCAAATATTGATTATTATACTTCTAGAAATCACCAGAAAAAATATGAAAATTAAAGAGAAATCCAAACTAAAATCATAATAACGCTAAGATAACATAAACTTATAAGAATTAAACTAATAATGATATCAAATATTTAGCAAACTATATAATATATGCCTGCTCAAAGTTGACAAAATTTTCTCTCATCATTTAATGGTTAATTTCATTAACTGGAAACGACTAGTCTACATCTTAAATCGCCAGGGATTTTTTTGTCTGACGACTCACCCGTTATTTCCTGAAATATTTTCCAGATAGAGTTGTGACATTGGCATTGGTAAGATTTATTCGGATGGCACATGTCACAGGCGTCACAGGCGTCTAGGACCGAGGTAGGCGATTCACAGCCGGGGCCGGGGGGATCAGGCCCCTGCTATGGGCCGCAGGGATACGGGTATAGTTTGAATCAAACCACAAGGCCCATACCGTCCATAAGCCCAATGCTAAAATTAACATTGGTCTTATGGACAGTCTGGGCTTTGAGATTCTATTGTACTTATACTAGTATGTAGCCCGGTACGCCTTTCAGGCCTGGAATCTTTTGGCACCCTCCTGTAACGAAACTGACTAATATTACAGTCAGCATACCAACATTAAGCAGTTAACTAAATTAGAATATGGTGTTTCATGTACCAGCATAAATCCGCCTTGAGTAAACAAAACAACAATTTTAAAAATGTAGTTCAATTTGGATCATGCTAAAGCCGATGTAAAACGGCGCGTGTCCGTGCAAGCGGTCGTTTGCGGATGTGAGGGCAACCACGGACAAACCTGTTACAATGCGCGTGATGATCGTTGGCGCAACGCTCTATTCTGATCGCAGAATTGCTCGAATGAGTTGTGGGTTTTAAACGCATATATTTTACTCTTAATGTCATTTCTTAATGGTATTATCCTATACCCTGAGATAAGCAAAGTTTGTACGGGCAAAATTTTTATTTCGTCCTAAGATTTTTGATTTTTTTGTTTAATTGGGGTTTTAAGCCACCAGAAATCGATTGTAACTGGTCTCAAGCCTGGGAAAATCCGGTTTGCGTCCTACAACCTTTCAAAGGGCCCATTCAAGTGCCCATTGTCATGCACTTGTTTATTCTAAACCACCACAGCTGATTCAGGTTGTTTTTATTTATATGCAGGATAGAAAAATCATTTGATTAGTAAATAACTAATTTTAAATTGTTTGAAGGTTATTTTGAATTAATCGTTTGAATGGATATTTATTCTATTTACAGTTTGGTTTGATTTTGTGCGGATTAGTGTTAAATGTTTTCAATATTTTTTTCAAAATCCCATTTTTCTATGTTTTATTTTATAACTCGTTTATTAATTGAGATACGACCTCGAGCCTAGTAACCATTTATGTTCTCCACATTTGTTGAATTTAAATGACATTTTGACCGATGTCCTATCTTGAATCTTTCTAAATATATTGTGGTTTCAGCGCATAAGCCTTCCGCCATTTTTACCCTCCTACCAAGTTTTCGACCACCTGGAAACGTATCAACATGCGTTTCCGTTATGAATATAGTCCATATTGTAATGATCAGAAAAAGTATTTGGTCACTCTTCTTAGCGACACCCGGAAATTAGCTCAATATTTTTTCAAAAAAGTAGTCTAAAAATCACAGTTTTCTATATTTTATTTTATGATTCAATTATTATTAGAAATACAACCTCAAGCCTTATAACCGTTTTTGTTGTGGATATTTTGTTTATTAAAAGGACGTGTTAACTGATGTCTTCAATTAAGACCTCTATCTATTCCGAGTTTTTTTATTTAATTTGAACATGTACAACACACATGGATCCCCGACAGCGAAAACTTTGACTGAAAGTCCAGCAATAATCAATGGACCAGCTGTGTGTGCGGAGATTGCCCGGTCCCATGCTCGTTTTACTTGATGCGCGCCCGACGACCGCTTGACGGTCTTCCTTCGACGCTGAAAATACGCTTGACATTTTTCTCAGCGTCACATGACGACCCTCCGACGTCCATAAAAGAGGCCTTATGGTATAATACGTGCAATCAAACCAAATTTAATCGAAATTCGAGATGGTATTGGTGGGAGAGTACGGCCGCGCCAAGAGGACCGTTTGATGTTCACCGACTTATCATGGGAAAGTCCGTGACAGCCAGCGAGCTCATAATACAAATAGGAGGAGCGTTTCTACCTTACTAGCATTACAGCAATTGAAGCGGAGGCTGCCATCTTGTCTACGTATAGAAACATAAAACGGCGTTTCAAGCCGCGTAATCTATCAGATATTTTTATAATTTAAGGATTTCTATGTAAATATATCAAAGAATTAGATTAGGCTATACAGCACAGTCTGTCGGTGACTGAAAAATTACCGATAATGAAAAAAACAATATGTTCCGTCAAGCGGGTTGCGGCAACGTCCTCGCGACCCGTGTGAAGGCGTTCGGCAGCAGAAATGTTTGCAGTCCGGCCTTTTTCTTGTACCTCCAACACTCCCCTCTCACCCCGCGCCTATACTGCCCGCGTGAGGCCCAAGTGCCAGCTTACAAGTGACCAGCTGTACCCCCTTCTTTCAGTCTTGCGGGGAATAAGTTTCAAGACTCAACTACAAAAGTCAGCACGCTCTCCAGGCATTAAACTACAGAGGTCGAATTAGATTAAACGCCAAGTCATCGTAACAGGCACAATTACAACTCCCACTGCCAAAATAAATATGATTCAATATACTGAATTTATGATTAAACAGATTAGGTACTAAAACTAACCTAAATGAAACTTTTATATAGTACATAATTATGTCCATAAAATAAATTAACAAAAAAATAATAAAACCGTGATGAAACAAATCAATTTATAATCTGCTGTAACAGCTTATGTACATATAGTGAAGCTAACTCAGCATGCTGATTGAATGAACATTGAAAATGTAAAAAAATCGTCCATAACACTTTTAAATGGGAAAATTTGAAAAATTCAACCACGCCAAAAACCCCTTGAAACTTCGAATTTTGTAAAATCCTTTCTTAGCGGATGCCTACGCCCTTAAAGGAACGTCCACGCAAAATTTCAACGTTCTAGGTCAAATCGTTTGGGTTGTGCGATGATAGGTGAGTGGTATTTGACAAATATATAGTAGATTGTTTTAAAATGTCGTTTTGCCATTCCTCAACTATGAAAACTCATTATATTGAAATCACTGAATTAACTCTAAAACAGGAGATTTATGAAAAACGTAATATCATACATTCCCCTCACAGAACTCTCTACACTATTAAGTGCAGTATCCTACCCTAATTTTCGGTATTTTTTAGTGGCTATATTATTATTATGTTGAATAACACCGATTTCTTAGGTGGATAAAACTTCCCGAGTATGTAACCGGCGTAAGAATTAGTTGTCTACTGTTTTATTTTCAACTGATAAAATTATTTTGGTTTTGATTTGTTGCCCATTGTTATTTAAATTGGCAAGAACTGGGACTTGATTGTATCTCAAGGGTTTTGGGTACATGTATTTACACTTTTAAGACTTCCACATAGCAAATGACCAAAAACCTTCATCGTTGGAAAAACACTTTATTAATGGAACCCTTCTTTTGATTTAATCGATTGCATGTATAAAGTCTAAACATTAAAAAGGAGTATGGTATCAAATGCCGTGGTTAATATATTCGTTACAAAAATCGTCTCTTGCTTAAATTTTTAATGTTGGGAGTTTAAGTGTGTCAAACATTCATCACTATTAGACAGTCAACACTTGACGTAAAACATATGGCAGGGCGGAGTGAGCCTTTACGACGTATTCCCCCTCCAATTAATACAGAGCTCTGATTGGTCCACGATGTCACACCACCTGCGGTGGCCATCTTGGATTCGGAGCACCACAAATGCGTGAACATCACGTGATCACGTCAAACTTAATGTAAAACCATTCATCTAAAAACTAATTGTCTTTTAGGCGAATTTTCGAAGTGAAAAACATCTCGGTTAATCGCAACCCAAAACTTCCATCTAAAATATTAAACATATAGATACAAGAATATTCAATATCGGTTTTGAGTAAAATGATGCGTTATGGAAACTGAATTTTAAAATACTTATTAATGTCTCGAAAACAGTTGTTGGTCTACAATAAAAGTACACCTCTTACTCTAACCTTTGGTCGAAAAAAATTCCTCGAAGATTCAAGGTTTAGAGATTGTAAGACTAGCAGATTGGAAATATTTTTAATTTGTAATCCTCTGTTTTCAATATTCAGTGATTTAGCCCTCATAAAAATTCGACCTCGTCAAAAACCCCTTGAAACTTAGGATTTTGTAAAATCCTTTCTTAGCGGATGCCTACGCCCTAAGAGAAATGTCTACGCAAAATTTCAAGGTTCTAGGTCATATCGTTTGGGCTGTGTGATGATCAGCGACCACATAGTAGAAATAGACGGAGCATAGCTATCTTATTTGCATTACAGCAAGTGAGGCCTGGGCCGCCATATTGTCTGGGTATAGAAACATAAAACGGCGCCTAAAACCGCGTAATCTGACAGTGCTCATGTTTCAAATAACTCGTAGTTTATACCATTTAGCATTGAGGCTTAAAATTGAAATTTTGCATGTGAAGAGACCTTTAGTTTGGAACGATAATAGTGTCAATCATATATCCAAAACATTTTTTTTATTTTAAATAGAAGGGGTATTTTTTAGAAATAGGGTCTAGAAGCAAATTTAGGCTTCACTCAGCGGTTTCTTAAGCTCCGTCTATTGTACTACGTGGTCGATGGTGATGGGTGAGTGGTATTTGACAAATATATAGTAGATTTTATAACTCTTCTATTTGACTAGATACCACCTCGGACCTAATAGCCATTATTGTTGGCCATACGTTCCTGATTAAAAATACGTTTTGACCGATGTCCTATCTTTGACCGATTTAGATATATCATGCAGCGGTTTCACGCATAGCGTTCCCCGGCATGTTTTCCCCCTGCTCCCCCCTGGGCCGTCCCTAGGGTTGGCGGCGCCCGGGGCAAACGTAGTCGCGGCGCCCCCCCCCCCCAGTATTAATCGCATATGTCAGCTTTTGCCAATATCAATACTTACACAGCATACTTTAAGTATAATTACATACATTAAGGGGTAATTCCAGGACTGCACAAAATTAAAAATAGTAAACGGTTCAGAATGTATTTCAAAAGAAAAAAATTAAACAAATTACAAATAGTTATTACTCTCACTCTAACTTCGTCACCGCGATTACCTAAACTGTCAGTGTAACAACAGTCACTAGCACTAGCAACTAGCAACTACAACACCAGTGTTGCCAGAGAGGATTTGGCATTTTACCCACCAACTCCATTAAAAATCACCGCTCTTACCCGGTTTGCCAGCAATAGCCCCCGCATCGGCCCGCAAGTACCAAAAAAACCACCTAATAACGTTCAAAACATCCAAAACCGGGTGGTTAACTTAAAATTACTTTGTAAGGAGGGAAATATAACATTAAACTACACACTATATACCAAAATTTTGAATGGGTATTATTTCAAGTATTACACATGTTCTTAAAACCATGAAAATAAATTATTTTCCTCAACTCAGATGAACCTTGGATACTTTCAAAACAAATCATAATTCATTAAATTCCCGCGGCTTTAACTGTTTTTATGTATTTAGTATTTAGGTTGCCGGGTAAATCCCCGCAGCTCAGGTCTAAAATCTCTGGTTTTACCCGATTTTTTTATCATCACATAATCCCCGAATGGCCTTCAAAATATCCGAAAAATGGGTAAATACCTACTTTCTGACAACACTGAAACCAACTCAACCATATACCGAATACATATTACCAACTAAAAAAATCCAGCGTTTATAAAAATCTTTGTAGCCCGCCCAAAATACCCGGTTTTACACGTTTTTTTTAATATTCTGGTTGTTGGCTAAATCCCCGCAGTCCAAATCTAAAATCCCGGCTTTACCCGGTTTTTTATTAATCCCCGCCAAATCCCCGCACGGCCTCCAAAATACCCGAAAACAGGGTGAATACCCGGTTTTTGGCAACAATGTACATCACCGACACTGACTACCAGCTTAATCCCGAATCCTGACATTCCAAGTCTCGACAAGTTTGACAGCGACAGACGACAGACGATTAGGTATGCGCGCAACTTGCATAGTACCAACTCTACACTATTGTTATTTCATACTTCATATTATTACATTTACATTAGTGATACCTATAGAGTTATAAATCATTGTGAGCTACGGTACAGCCTCATTTTTCAGATTCGTATTGCTGTTTATTAACGCCATACCATCACAATTCATGCAAATCTATAAGATCGCAGAAAAAATTTGCCGCGGTACGGCGTCGGCGCCCCTCAGCCGTGGCGCCCCCTCAGCCGCGGCGCCCGGGGCAGCTTGCCCCGGTTGCCCCCCCCCCCTTCGGACCCCCCCCCATGCCCTGGGTCCCCCCATATGTTATCGACCACCTTGGAAATAGGCGACATTCATAATTTTGATCACCTCGGTCCATATTATGAAAACTAGACCTGTCGCTCGAAATCGAGCAAAACAAATACCATATTGTGAAATATTAAAGAATGAACATTTTACTTATATACTTTTAAAGTGTAATCAAAAGGCCATAAATAATAACACAATTATGACAAAATCACTGATATCTGTTAAGGTTATTTGATTTACAGCAGGAGTTCCGCTAAACGATTTTTTTATCACTTATTTGGTTATCTTCATTTCCCCTTGTTCTCTTGCTTCTGAAAAGCATATTTGAATACCGGCAAAAAATTGTGCTCTACTTATAGCACGCACGTTTTATGGAGAAATATTGGTTTATAAGGGGTCCTTAGCAACTTTTTCAAATTCACATTTGTTTGTAACAAAACAGATCATCAAGATTTGAAATAGTTCCAGAGATATGCCACAGAATGCAGGGCAAGCAAATGTCATTATTATTTAGATTTCTTAAAATACTGAAGTTTTTTTAGAAAACAGAAAATAAGGAAGAGCGTTGCCATATCGAAACTAAGACCAACAGTCTGTAATCATCTTAATTGACTATATTTATTTTCTTTAAAAAGAAACTTAAAAAGGAACAAAAGGAAAACTATTGACAGTGAAGACACATTGATACACGTTTCAACACATTGATGCATGTTTCAACGTTTCGAGCTTTAAAGTTTCAATATTAGTTGAATGTTAACCTAAAAAATTCAAGTTAAAACACATCATAAATTTAAAACCTTTATTTAGTAAATGTACTTGGAATCCGATGATATTGAAGTGTTAGCCTACCTATTTTCAAAAACATTCACTCAGTTCATCATTGAAAGGTATTTTACTCGGCAAAACTCCATGCATAATCAACATTTTAAAGCCTATTTTACCAAGTCGTTTTAATAAGTCACGAAGTGACGTTGGCTGCTAGTACATATTATATAAATAAATTAATGATAATTCACAACCATCCTACACTAATTTTTCACTCATATTCCGGTAAAAATACGCAGCTATTGCTACGTCCCGGCCTTAAAAGGTATGAAAGGTATTAAGGGTACATATACCTTCTGAATCTTCAGAACATGAAATTCGCTGTTCTATGAAACATTTAATTTAGCTAACAATTCTTGTGAGCAGTCCGAGCAAAGACAGATGACTTTGGAGACGTAGATGTGAGCGATAAAAAACGACAGGCTATTCTATGCAGGATTCAATGTCATAACAGCCGGTCCAGAATTCGTACGAAACTGTCAGAGCCGTTTTCGAAATCTGCAAAGTTAATACAAAAATTCCTCAAATCATAAATTAATATAATTAATAGGCCTATATACAAACAGCTGAACCGGTAGCAGTGTTGCTAAAGTAGTTAAATAATTCATGCCGAAAGATTGAATATATTCTAAAAAAAGTAGAGGGTAGGTGAAAGTTATTAGCTTCTACAAGAACTTTAAGGATATAGAACTATTCGACACACTATATACTATTTTTAAACTTTATGTTTTCAGGGCTATCAACCTATAAAAACGTTTCTGTTGAAAACAGCACCCGGTACATTATCTATGATAATTTCTAAAATGTGTACTTGGTTTATCAGCCATAACTCGGTCAGTTTTAAGATACGAGGGTTTTCTAAATCTCATTTTGTACGTTTTTTCAGGAACTATAAGCTCACACAGATGTTATTTTTTCATTCCTTAAAAAACGGGGTGAGCTTAAAGGAACTGAAAATGGAACTTCACCTGGTCTTGATGGGGTAAATTCAAACACAATAAAAAGGAATTTCAATGAAATTAGTAATGTTCTGGTACATATAATTAACTTAAGTTTTGAGACCGGTGTTTTTCCAGATAGGTTAAAAAATGCTATGGTTATCCCTATTTTAAGAAAGGTGATAGAAGTATGTGCAATAATTATAGACCAATATCTTTGTTATCTACCTTTGCAAAAATTTTTGAAAGAGTTATGAAACAGAAATTATTGAATTATCTAGAAAAAAATCAAATTCTTAGTAAAAAACAATTTGGATTCAGAACGGGAATGAATACTGAAGCTGCACTGCTTGAATTCATGGACAGATTATCTAATGGCATAAATAATGGTAATAAAGTTAGTGGACTATTTTTAGATAAAACGAAAGCATTTGACACAGTGGATCACAAAATTTTATTAGAAAAATTGTATAAATACGGGATAAGGGGAAATGCTCATGATTGGTTTAAAAGCTACTTAAAAATGAGAATGCAGTGTGTCAAAGTCAATGGGGTAGTAAGTACAATGGGAGAAATAAAATTTGGGGTACCTCAAGGATCGGTTTTGGGGGCAACTTTATTTCTAATATATATTAATGACCTTTGCAATGCCAATTTAAATGGAAATATAACTTCTTTTGCTGATGATACTGCTTTATCTTACATAGGGGAATCTTGGAATGATGTCGCATTAAAGATAAACAAAGATTTGCTTTCAATTCAGTGGTGGTTTTGTAAAAATAATATGGTTTTAAGTGCAGAAAAAACTAAAGTCATAAATTTTTCACTTAAAGGAAGTTATAACCAGGAAAATAAAATAATTTTAAAATGTGTAAAATGTTTAAGTGAAGATAAAGAATGTATTGAAAATTGTGTTGAAGTTAAAAGTGCCACTAGTATAAAATACTTAGGGGTAACACTGGATGAAAGATTAAATTGGAAGGAACATATAACAAACCTTAAAAATAAAATTAGTAACACGGTTAGATTGTTTTATTTTATTCGAGGTATGTGTAAAGAAGATTTGTTGAGATCACTGTATCTTTCATTAGTACATAGTAGGATAGAATACGGAATAGTGTGTTGGGGAGGTACATATGTCACAAATCTTAAAGCAATTTTTACTATACAAAAGCATTTCATGAGAATGATTAAAAGAAAAAACCGTTTTGAGAAATCATTTCCAATTTTTTGTTCACTGAAAATACTTCCATTAAGATATTTATATGTTTATAAGGTTCTGAAAATTTTTTAGCAAAAATTGTCGAGAAAATAGTGGTTATAAAATTAAGCTCCGTAGTTGCAGGAATATTGTTGTACCGAGACCAGCCAATACATATTTTACCAAATCCTACAATTTTTTAGCACCAAGAATATACAATAAATTACCGAAGACCATAAAGGAATCTTTAAACATAAAAATTTACTTAAAAAAGCTGAAATCATGGCTATTTGATGTACAAAATATTGAGGATCTACTATTTAATATAATGTCCTAAATAATTTTCGTAATTTGCTGCAAAACATTCCTTTTAACATTGTGCCACAGATTTGTGTTGGTTTTTTATAATTTTTTTTCTTATTGATCATTTTGTCATTTTTTTCTTTTCAGTATTTATTGTATTTATTGTTTCTCTTTGTGTATTATAGATTTTTTTGTAAAGGCTTTATTCAAAATATAATTGTGAATATATTATATTTGTTCATCAAGATGAAGTTAAAATCAGTAGTTTGGAAGATGCATTTTACTTACTAGTTTGTTTATTTAGTTAGTTATTTATTTAGTTTATATGTAGTTTGTAATAGAAAAATGTTTCGGTTACATTATTGCCATTTGTTTTTATTTTATATTGTTAAATATTAATAAAGCCTCCAAACAGGCTAAGCCTTGGAGGAAAGTAATATTTCTCAGTTGCACGTGGAAAGGTTACAGCTTGGTGTCTTATGTTTCATTTTTTAACGTTGTATTTAAACCTGTACCTTTGGCCCATTTGTATTTATATTTGTATTAATACGGAGAATTTGTATTGCTGTACGTGTGATTTGAGAAATAAACTTTTTTCTTTCTTTCTTTCTTTCTTTCAATGTTATTAATTATGAACAATAATTAATTGAAGACTTGTACGCATGTTTCTTCGTCAACTATTATCAAAAACATGAAAAAGCAACTAACATTTGCAGGAAATAAAATGCTACAATTTTATTCTCGACAACATTATACTTAGGCCTATCACCTAGATTTAGAGTTGTTTTGAAGAAAATTTGTTTTATTGTTTAAATTTTCTTTTTACTTAAAATTAAATTTTTTTTTAATAATTTCTTAAAAGAGGTCAAATTTTTTTAGTGTAATACAAACACATAGTTGAAGGGAATTGCAGAACGGTAAGGGTTATTTTAAATTTGAGTCCTATTTGGGGGTTGATATTTCTATATTTCTAACGCTGGAAAAGTATGGACCAACTTTACTTTGATCATAACTCGCTTAATGTTTTTGCTAAAAACTTTTACAAAAAATTAAATTAAAGTTCTTTTAATTAGCTATAAAAATAATTCATTAAGTTTTCACCTAAAGAGATTTTGTTTTTAAGTTATTTCACATAAAAATTGTGTGTTTTGGGTTCGACAAATTACAAACACTCTTAAAACAAGCCATAATTTAGCTCCTAGTGGGTTCACAGACTTCATAACCCGCTCATTTTCTTTGTTATTTTATAAGCTACAATTTATATAAGTACAACCTTTCCGCTAAAACTCTTAGTTTTTTAGTTAATTGCGAAAAACCATTAGAAAAAGTGTTTTTTAGTGTTTTTTTTGGGGGGGGGAATCGCCACTTCCAATCGTGTGTATCTAAAAAAGTATTGACTTTAAGAAAAAACTATGGAAAATTAAAGTTGCTTAGAATTGGTCAATATTTCCATTATTGGGCTCAGTTTTAATGTAATAATTGTCACGCTCAAGGGTGGTACCTACCCCCTGGTAAAAAGCAACCCTTATAACATTTTTAATCTTGAAGTATAGGGTAAGTAGAACCTGAATCGAAATTTTTATGCAAATCGGTTGTGACCAAGAAAAATTATCTAGAGAAATGGGCAGTTACTGGACTATTAATAGTTTTATTACAAGAGTCTACTTATTATGAAAAAAACAAACAAGATAAATAAACTATTTCACCAAATTACATTTACGTCCCTCAAACGTTCCGTTCCCTAACTCAAAATACACCAAATCATCGCAGAAGCTCTCTGCGGTCGCCTCGGTATCCGCCAAGACGCTCGTTCGATATGGCATCACTGAGTTCAATATGACAACATTGTGCAGGAAGTGACGGAGGGACTAAGGAATGCACCTGAGTCCTCGGTAATGCAGCGTAATTTACACTCGTGTGTTTTTTTAAATTCAAAATGAGTCCTCCCTTGAGCGGCACAGAACGGGTGAGAGTGTAAAGCGTGTGTGTCGCTCAACGTGCTAGCGCTACGTGGGAGACACAACTAGAACTAACGTGTCTGATTGACCATACCACGGGGGGACATTTTTAAATCTGTCCAAAATTGGTATTTCCTGGTTCACAGGCACCTCAAGAATGCAATGGTGAAGCTAGAATTAACATCCCGTAAAATCATCTGCTGAAATTTAGGCGTGATTACCATTTTTTTTACTTTTCTTAGAATACTGGGGCGTCATTGTGCGTGTCTCCCGAAACTTCTTTAATAACTGTCAACGTGTAACTTTCTATTATAACAGAACTTATCTTTTTGTTCTCCCGTAATAAACTGGTGGAAATATTAATAGATTTTATTTAATATTTGTTATATTTAGTATACATTTTAAAATTTGAGTTACAAAAAAATCTTTTCTACTTATTTTTCAAAATTAATTTGCTTAATCTTGCAAAATCATTTGCTTAAAATATATAACCGGATTTGCAGACGCAGTAAATATTTAGTAATAGGCTAAGAAACTAACAGATTATTCAGTCTAAAGTTAGAATGCAACTAACTTTTAAAATTGTCTCTGCTAAACATCTAACAAATGTCAATTAACCTCGACATTAATTATATGTGACTTGATTTTTTATTATGTTACATTTAATATATCTTCAAAATTCTTTTCATAAAAATAATTTCCAAACACTCATACTAAAAGTAGTAAAAGCGTCGTAAAGAACATTTGAGAGTTGTAACTCAATATCCAGTAGATATGTTTGCAAAGCGATAAATACGAGTAAGACTTCTTATTGTTAACTTAATAATTGATAAACTAACACTTAAGTTTTTTAATTGTTAAGAAAATCGCACAGCTTGAGCAACTCGACTTCTCATGGAAGGGGGTCAGAAAAATAAAATTCAGGATCAATCATGACTGAAGTCAATATTTTTGAAACGAAAAACTAAAATAACAAGTGAATAAATAAGTGAAGTTGTAAAAGTATTTTTTCTTATCCCCACATTTAATTGAAATTAAAATAGCCTGAATCTAATAATTTTTGCGAATTTATTAAATGTAATTTAAGCCGCGACAAACCCAAGAGAACTGTACATTCAAAACACATTAATTATACCCTCAAAGGACGGCGACCGGTCCTCTGCATTAGAATTACGGCTCTCCACGCGACTGCGGACTGCAAGTCCACATTTCACCAAGCTCTTGGTTTGTAAAGATTACAGTCAACTTAATAACTTTCTGTGCAAAGCCGAACTAAGAATTATGCGTAAAATATACTTAGTTACACCTAATTGTACACCTAATATATAAACACCTCCGATGCAGCAGACCTGCACATTCAGTGAATTTCTGATGCTTAGAATCACATTACAACACAGCATAAGCAATACGTACGATTTTTTATTTGCTCCATAAGAATAACATTTGAAATGAGTGTGCAGGTCTGCTGCAACAGACATGCACAAATTTGGCGGTTTTATCACAATATCTAGTGGATCTGAACTGTAAGAATCCGTATACCGTTTTATCAATTTATGATTAGGAATAAGCGGGATATAGAATTTTTCTTATTTCCCATATAAGGTTTAACATATGGATAATAAACTGTGTTTACCAGTTTCAATATCTCGGTAACCAATGGACAAGCAGTGATTCAAGATACCAAATCGTTTATTTTTATGATCTGAATTCAATGGTGCTAATAAAAGTTGGATTATTTTTCTTTTTAGATTTAAAAACTTAAAAAACCCCCATTTTTGGGGAGGTTATGTCCCTTTACACCCCCCCCCCCCTCATCGGTGTTCCGATCGGCCTCGTTTACGAATTCATCCGAGTGATTACCACTTACACGCCTGTACCACATTTCATGAAGTCCGGACCATATTTACTGATCATATATATATATATATATATATATATATATATCATATCTGATCATATATATATACATACCCAAAAGTAAAAAAAAACACCATTCAATTGAATGTATATATATATATATATATATATATATATATATACATATATATATATACATATATATATACATTCAATTGAATGGTGTTTTTTTTTTACTTTTGGGTGCCCTAAAACGAAAAGTTATCATAATCTTTTATGAGACCTTCAGTAACAGTTCATTCTTTATAGGGGTAATTCGCTAAAAAAGCTTAACAAATTCTTCCGCTAAATTTAAATAATTATTTAATAGTATTT
Source organism: Flexamia atlantica (assembly GCA_035578135.1). Classification (NCBI taxonomy): domain Eukaryota; kingdom Metazoa; phylum Arthropoda; class Insecta; order Hemiptera; family Cicadellidae; genus Flexamia; species Flexamia atlantica. The sequence continues at coordinate 46,513 of JAQJVK010000099.1, read as the reverse complement.
AATTGTTTTTAAATGAGTTTGTTCGGTTAAACTTTAGAATCCGTTCCAAATCCACCGTTCAAATCGGTGTTTGAAATCGATAGAACTCCTTGAAAATCATATGTTTTATTTAATAAATATATTTCATATTAGACATAATCAGTGTAGATCACTGTTTTCATAGTTTTGTTGAAATGTTAATGCCAGTAAGCTCTTTGACTATTAAAATTGTGAAAATTGAAAATCCTCGAGTATACTCCTTGAGTTGGTATGCGATGGTTCTAGGAGTGAAGGGGCCGACATACCTCGGCCTGGTGGTGACGTATGTATTTGGCAGCGTAACCAACGTGGATCTCAGCTGTAGAATCACTGATAAAAATGTTTTCGAAAGTATAAAAATGGCGTTGAGTAAAATATGGTAATAACTTGCATAATTATGAGGAGCCATAATTGTAACTAATACAATTAATTTGAATTATGTTCTAGTTAAATTAATGTATTATTTCAATTAAATGTTTATTACACTTATAACTATGATTTTATTCGTAGACACTCATTCATATGAATATCACTACTGTAGTTTAACTTTTGGATTATAATATCGAAACGTCATCTTGGATAACGTAATCGTGATTGTGAATATCAAAAAATATCGTTTTTGAACATCGGTTTTAACGGTCGGGACGGAGTCTACAGTTTCGCCGTTTGTTCCTTTTCCGCTGCCGACGTCGACTTTGATGACGCGTCAGGCCCATTTCACTGATCGCAGGGCCGGCTCAAAAGTTTTTGGCGCCCTAGGCGAGAGTATTGCCCGGCGCCCCACTCCAAATAAAAACGAGATCAAATAAAAATTCTGTCATAGCTGTTAATTTTCAGCCAGATGATTTTACTTCATTTCATTAATAATAATAATTATAATAAGGGAAGCTCGACTGCATAGTATCGAGAATTCAAAAGACATGATACCATTTGACAAAATTACTCGTAAAATGAGGCTCGATACATGGAGTTGATTCTTTGAAAAAAGCCAAACCAACTTACCTGTAGTTCTGAACAACCTTACTGGCGGGTGAGTGAGTGCGCTGTATTCGGGATTAGCGTGAAACATCTGTTTTGTGTTGGCAATCAATCACATGATCACATGTTTAACTACTGTTAACTGTAGTATGAACTGTGTTAACTTACAATATGAAAGTTTATGCTGCGAGCTCATTTGCAATAAATATTAAATCTATAATAAAAAGGTCTCGTTGAAATATATTTCAAACATACACGTAAAATGCGGGAAAAATACTCACAGAGCTTGCCTCAAGTCTAAGAAGAAGTTTTATTCTCATTAGTAGTGGTAATACTTAATATTACGTTTCGTATTGCGCAAGACAACTTTTGGTAAAGTATTGAAAGACAAATTTCGTAGTGTTGATGCGCCTAAAGCAGATGATTATTTGTAGTTTCCACATTTTGCCACCCGCCAGTAAGGCTGTCCAGAATTATAGTTAAGATAGGCGGGGCTTAATAAGGTATGATTTATAATTTTGAGAAAATAATAAAAATAATGCATTCGATGTACAACTAAACAATTAAAACACTTGGCAAAAATTATCATGGACAAAGTTGTATAGACAAAAACATGTTCCTTTGACAAGAAGTGTCTTGCCAGCATGGAGGTTTCCCCAATGTTGATCCGTTTTCTTTTGTAAATTTTGGTGTAAAAAAACCGGCCGACTCACGTATATTTGACTTTTATTGGCTAAAAGTACTACATAACGACGAAGGCACCTAGAGAACGTATAATAACGGGTGCTAATTATTGGTGCAAGTAGTCGATTAAAGGGCAGGTTGGGGGTTACCACTACTGTACTGGTGATAAGTTTTGAAGTGATTTAAGGATTAACTACACGACCAGTGAATGTAAAGCTATTCCTTCACTAAAAACTTATAATTTAAACCTAGAATTTAAGTCTATCATTGGCGTTCATGTTTATTATTTTATTTTTGTGCCCTGCTATTTTTACAACCGTGACCATCCAGCGCCCCATTTGGCGCCCCTTAGGCTCTGGCGCCCTAGGCGGTCGCCTAGTTGATTCAAACCCCTAATACAGTGACGTAAACTTACCCTCAGACCGACGGCGTCAAAGCTGACCAGCGAACTGTCTGAATCACAATCACATTGTAATCCCTAGTCAGCTTCACTCGTGCCTGTAAGAACGTTTTAGGCACAATTTATTTCGTAAAAAAACCAACTCATGAGAAACGGTGAAATACAAGACAACACGATCGCACAAGTATCGGGGCAGGACACAATTTTTTTTCAAAATCAAATTATAACATGTCTTACTACATACAGAGAGTAACAGAGTAAAACGAGTCGACAAAATTTCAGTGCAACAAGTTTGTTGTGATTGTTTCAACGACTACAGTGTCTTCGACAGTTGTAAAGGGTGAGGGGGAGGTTTCAATGGGGTGTTTCAATGAAACCAAGGTGTAATAAATGAAACCGTCTTAGCAATTTACAGGATTGAAGTCTCCCAGGGCTCGTGTCACAATACACAATGGCTTGGGATTTCCATTTATACGGAAGCTATTTTACCTCACACTAATGTAATCGTGTTTTCATTCCCACGCTATTCCTTGAAAACAGTTATATTTTTTAATTAACAACAAACCTCCATTTATTAAAACCTCTCGCTCTAGCTTATTTGTTTTGTAGAAGCTGGTGGTTATTTTATATAATGACATGCAGTTATCTAAACGTGACACAAACGTAAAACCCATGCACCAAATGTACCGCTCATTCGCCTTCGAGCCCTCAACAGGATTCAATTTTAAGTTATTGTTGCCAAAGGTTTCAATATGAAAACTCTTGTTAGGTTGAACAACTTCACACAACTATTTTGCCTTGCGGTTATTCATTTTTAATGGTAAATAATTTACTTTTGCTTGGAATACTTTCAACGTATATTTTTAACCTTTAAAATTCGCAAAAGTAAATGTGTAAAAATGTTTCTATTTTGGAAGAAATAAGTAGTATATTTCACTACTAGTCACGAAAGTAGCCCGTTTCCGGGCAAGATCGTGTTTTACTTACGAGGCGTAAGCCGAGCACGTAAAACAATATCGAGCCCTGAAATGGGACTTTTGTGAAAAGTTGTGAACAATACTTTTCATTACGATGCAATGATGCGAATAAGTAACCAAACTTATAAGAAATCATCCAACAATTCATAATTTTGTCATTTCTCTATAAGCAAACACAATACGGTTGAACTGTCTGTTTCAGTATTTCAGTCAGCTAGTTGAACTGTCAAAATAGTAACTTCGTTTGTTTGGGTACGGCAACATTTTGTTTGGGTACGGAAATGCAATGTTTGGGTACTGAAAAATCAGCTGATCATGATTTGTTTTGAGTAAGGAAATCGAGGAGTTTCTTGGATCTCAGCTGTACGGTAACGGGTAATTTTCGTATACAGAGTGATGAAAATAAATTTTCATCCCACCAAGGTGTGAAGGGTAGGGCGGTCCGCTGGTCGTTGTGGGTTATATTTTTCTTTGCCGCCCCAAGGCAATCAACCTGGATTATGATTTGTGGTGTTATCAGTTACTCACTCTTCTCGGACCCCCTTTTGATTTTTCCCCTGGAATATTACACCACATCTCCCCTATAACTTTCGTAAAGAACAACGGAAACCTGTTAAAAGTGTGAAAATTTGTTAGTTTACAACAAATTATGCTAGTGAAGTTTTGTTTTGTTAGGAAGGTGTGTAAATGTATTTCGTTTTCTTGTAAAAATTCCACTTGGTATATTTTTCTTTGAGAAAATGACAATACTAATAATAAGGGGAGGAAGTAATTACTACACGTGATAGTACGAGTTCGTGTATTGGAGCCTCTGCGCTGATTTACAAGGGGTGAGTTAGATAGGTGAGTCAAACTGGGCGACTTGCCGGACGAGTAGATTACTTATATTACTCGCCCACTTTTTCATCGATCCGATTACAATTTCAGACCGGGCGAGTAAAAAAGGCGAGTAGCAACTCGCTCGACTAACTCGATCACGAACTCGATATTTAAGTAGTAAGACCGTCTACTGAATCAATAGACGAGGACTCAATTGACTGCAGAGCTGAAAACCGTCAGTACAAGCACGTGCAATAAGATTTGCCCTAAATATTACCATTAGTTGATTTCAGATTTTAAAGGGATTTAAACCAAATCAAATATTAATAAATCGAATCGAGTTGTTAAATTCTAGTCGTAATAACCTGGTAGAAGTTGAATATGCATTTTTTGGTAGAATGAAAATGCTTAATCTATTAAAATAAATCCATACCAAATAATGCGACTCATATGCTTAACTGGTTAATACTTTGGGTTCTATTTTATAAAAGCAAAATTAATACAACGACATAAAAGATACTATGTTGTGACCGTTAACTATGAGGACGCAGAGTTATTAACATTAATTTATGAGCCCTCACTTGTTAGTATGGCTTAGAATGACAGATACCTTTGATAAGCTTAAACCGATTTTTTACGGCAGAATTTTGAATTTTCCTGTACCCAACTTCTCCTTTCAACAATTAGAAACGAGAATTAGTTTAACAAGAATTATTTCAACCGGCCTAAGAAAGGCAGCCAATAAATCATACTTTAAGCAATTTATTTAAACAAAAAAATCTACACTTCTATATTTTATATGCACAGAATACATACATAATTTAGTTTGGACATTAGGGAGTGTGCAGTGGCAGTGTATTCAGGGAGCTCTGTACATTCAAAACACATTAATAACCTCCTCCCGGGACATCCAGTGTAGAATTATAGCTCTCCCTAGAACTATGAGTTCAGCGTTTAATCTAACGGCCCGGTCCTCTCGTGGAGGCATTCATGATTGCGATTAATTGAACAAGGAAACTCTTAAAACTTGTTTGGGATAAAGGTTATGCAAAAGGGAGAATACGATACGCAAACATGATTTTCGTATACCTTTTATCTATTGGAGTACAATAATCCCAGTTTGGTTTTTGAGCAAAAGTCAAACTTAATATATATTATTTTATTTAACAATCTCCCCCTGTATAATTTGACTCCTAGTTTTAATTCTCTGAGGACGTCTGTAATATTTCCGAACGTGGTGTATATTGAATTTGAAATAAATAAATAAATTATTGAAGGAATTAATTAATCATATATATATTACTTCATCCAGGATAGAAATATGGGTTCTCTTCTTTAATAGGACTTAAAAATATTTATCATCCTTTTAGGAATCCATAGGATCACTTCGGCAGACTCAGGTAAATTTATACCTTTTATGGTATCATTCTAAACATAAAGAAGAGGATTAACCCTGGGTGAACCCAGAATCACCGAAAACTGACTTTGCAAAATAATTTGCAGTTTGAATTTTTTTTAAAAAACCTTTTCTCCCACCTGCTATGTTTAAACGCTTTTTACTCCTTGCAAAGGGTGAGCAAAATAATAACTTACTCAGCGGGAGTATATCGATACAAAGAAATTTTGTCTCCCGGCGGGAGGCAAAAAAACCCCATGAGTTTAACATTAAAATCAATAATTAAAAAATTAGAGCGCCTTCAAATTTCGACACACGTATGCAAATAATATGACACAGTTCAATCAATGCAGGCGCTAACAGCTGAAATTGTGGCAGGGATGATCAAATAAGATTATCAACAATCAGCTGTGGGAACGTTTAAAGGTACGGTCGGTTGCTGTTGTTCGTGCTTTGCACGCCGTGCGTTGCTCGCGAGCAATTCTTCAACATGTCCCATGAGTATAAGCACACCTGCCGATACGTGTGTGGGCTTTTTTACTCTTAAGACCAATGTTGTATAATTGCACGGCGTGCAAAGCACGTACCTTAAGAATTAAGCAAATAAGAATGTTGCAACAATCAGCTGATCCCTGGAGCATGCATGGTTGCAGCTAACCGGATGCAGGCGTTATTAGCAGAACGAAACAAAATGGATATTTTTATTAATTACTAAGTTAACGAAATCAATTTTTATGGTTAGGATATTTATTATTGCAGGTGAGGAAAAAGTTTTTGTGTGTATTTTGAGAGTAAAGCACATTATCTCCCTCGCGAAAATTATTTTCACTCGTGAGACAGAGTTGTATACCTGGCGCCTATTCTTGGGGCCCACGCCGTCCATAAGCCCAATGCTAAAATTAACATTAGTCCTATGGATGGCGTGGGCCCCAAGAATTGGCGCCAGTTATACTTTACTCACTCAACACACAAATAACAATTGTTTGTCCCGTGTCCTTATTGACAGTCAAGTAAGAACACCGAAGAGTTAGGGAACCAAGGTAAGGAAAATGAGAGAGATAAAACAATTTAAGGAAATTACAAGAGTCTATTCTCTAAGGACATACAATACGATAAACAATGACTAGACTAGACGTTTATATTTACAGACAAGCCCTTAATTCTTACAAGAATATCACATCACAGGTTGGGTTTAATCTGCTATTTACAACATGGTTGTTAAAATAATTTTGCTCTCAAAGCTGCAATTTAGATTATTGAAATGTTTGTTGAACTCGAAAGTAGCGTGCATCATTCATAGTTAAGACAATGGGTAAAAAATTAAAAATTATCATGGGTTCACTTTAATTGTAAAAAAATTTCTAAAAAAACTTTAATTATCTTTTCAATTTACATTTCATATTTACTAAATGTGACTCACCGTTGATTGAACACGGACTGCTTCCCGTTTGGAATGATTTTTAAAGCAGGTTGTAAAATACACTGTTAATCTCAAATATATCACAAATTTCGTAAACAAATAATATTGTTTATTAATAATACATAAAACCTGTCTTTGTCCTCAATAATTTACTCCTGGCAATATGAAAATTACTGATAATGTTAAAAGTCGATAGATTCTGGTTTTAAGATCATCGAAGCAAGATGTTTGCTGAAATAGCTTGGGGTGGTTCCTGCAAAGTAATCCACTCGTTGTTGTATGCTGCGACTGTAGTTTCTTTTACATTAAGTGAACCATCATCCGGCTTTACAAGTTGTCACTTATTATATTGTTGCCATTTATTATATTTAAGGTTTTTAAACTTGTATAACAATTAGAAATGTCCTAGGTTAAGATATTCAGAGTCGAAACAATTATCACATATTATATACAAACCGTGAGCAGTCACACCCGGGTCAGAATTGTTAGTTTTCCTAAAAAAGGGAATACCAGTATATTCTTAGGTAATCTTTTTCCGTGTACATTCTTCTATTTGTCAAATGTTTCACGAGTTTAGAGGTGGTTTTGTCTATTAGTCTCATTTCAACTGTCCTGAGCTTGTTGTCGTTGTTTTTGCGTTTTGGCTCTCCCACAGTCCGCATATTTAACCTATGTGAATTTCCAGGTCCTAGTTTCAAGGGTTGCCCCATCTTCCGACAGGACCAGACTCCAGATCCCTAAACGTAATGGAAAATTATTTATATTTTACGTAATTCTAACATGTCAGTTACCGACAGTAAATCTGAAACTTCGTGAAAAAGGTATTCAAGTTTATTACTAAGAAATATTGAAACAACCCAAAGTGCTTGCTTTTTGCATTTACCATACGTTTTTGAACTAAAGTTAAAAATTTGTGTTGATATCAAGATAACTGCTCACGTAAAAGGAACATAAAACACGGTTTGACTCATAAAATTACAAACTTTCAGATAAAATTGAATGTCATAAACAGTATAGGAACACCGGGATGAGGGTCAGGAACGCTGAGAAATGGACGTTTTCTCCTGAAACAAAGAAATAAATTAAAACATTTGTGTTTAGAAGTTTCATTTTTAAGGAAAATTATATGAAAAATTAAATAGCAATATAACTAAATATATATTGCGTCATAAACTGTTTATAGAGTACAGGCAATACGTAACGGACATCCACACTTGAAGCTTAAAGTTGTTATTGCTCATGGTACTTTACACTTTGTCGTTTGCTTGCGAGATAGTTTAAAATTGATAAACATTAATTCGTTTTGATTTCCCACAAAATAAAATCAAGCAATCAACTATAAATTAAACAAAGTTTTAATATAAATGGCCCGAAATTATTCATATAAAACGATAAAATTTAACTAAGTTTAGATTACACAGAAAAATGAACGTTAATTAAAAACAGAGTAAAGAAATCAAGATACACTAACAGAGTCTTTATCACTTTGTTATTTGAAAAATCGCGTTTAGCGAAGAAACTCTTGTTTTTGTTAATAAGTTCATAATTAAGACAGTTCCAGAAACTGTTTTTGCACCCAATCAAATCCCTCTGAAGTTGTCAAACGCTTTTTGTTTAGAAAACAAAATTACTCCTCAAATGCCTACCTTGCATTCCAAAGGCGCAGTAATAGCTTCTTTTTAATTAAGTGCTAAACAAATACTTTAAGGAATATTCTGCAATTTTATAAAACATAATTAGAGGCTAACTTCCAGGAAACTTTAAACAGGAAAACTGTTTATTGTTTATTTAAAATCAATTACCAGACCTTTTTTTCTCTTTAGGAGGCGGTTACTTTTTTACTTTCAAGAAGCCATAAACCAAAACCTTCGATCTGGCAGTAAATAAGATTCTTTGAATAAAACGTCAAAACAAGGCTAAGATAATGGCAAAAGGCGTTTAGTTAGATTACTGATATTGTAATAGACGTATCGTAGATGTCCACAAACAAATTACATGTCAATCGGGGCTCAAACTCCAAATTCGATTAATATCGTAGACTGTTAACCAGTTCGCGCATTGGACATTATGAAATACTAACACAGGGAACTGAGGGTTTTATTCGGACATTTTCGGGGTGAAATAACCACAACCAGATCGCTGTGTGGGTATGCTTATTTCCACAATCAAAAGAGTAAGTGTTCTTAAGAGATAATGAAAACTATTTCTGTATGCTATATTGTATGTATAGCCTGCATAAGGGTGATAATTACATTAAATTTCATCGCCATGCCATTTCTGTAACATTATGCTTATTTTATTGTACTACATATTTTGTCGTATTAAACACAAAAACGGATGGGCCTACGGTTGATAGGTTTATTATATTCCACCCAGTATTAAATTTGTTGTTGTTGACTACTTATTACTACATTACTTTGTGAATCACCATCTCGAAATACAAAAATAATTTTTTTGCTTCAAAAATAATAAATAGCATGGTCAATCAATAAAAAATCTAAATATTTTTACCAAAATCGTGACATGAGAAATCGTTTTGCAACAAAGCGTTTTGGGCATTTTTTAATTTGCACAAACGCAGATTAAGCTGTCCCTCACTTTCTAGTACTTAAAAAAGATTCAAGTGAAAATTATAACGAAAAATAAAGCAATACCTCGGTTCCTGTAGGTCTGTTGAGCAAGTTTCTGGTTGGAGGAGGAGGGCGGCGCGGCGAGGTGGAGGTGGGTACGGACGGAGGACGAGGGCAGGGGAGGCGCCGCGACGTCACACCGCACCTCCAGGACGTCGTCCGGTGGCAGGAAGTGCTGTCTCTCGGCGTGGAAGCGGAGTGCCGTCCAGGTGGACAGAGTGCCGTCCTCGTGTGGAGTCTCCGGACCTCGCTCTAGCAGCCACTCCTCCGTCTGTGGCACATTACAAGGCTACAGTGGACTGACACTAATGTCCTCTGGTGGCAGGAAGTGTTGTGGACGCGGAGTGCCATCCTCGTGTGGAGTCTCCGGACCTCGCTCTAGCAGCCACTCCTCCGTCTGTGGCACACTACAAGGCTACAGTGGACTGACACTAATGTCCTCAGGTGGCAGGAAGTGTTGTGGACGCGGAGTGCCGTCCTCGTGTGGAGTCTCCGGACCTCGCTCTAGCAGACACTCCTCCGTCTGTGGCACATTACAAGGCTACAGTGGACTGACACTAATGTCCTCTGGTGGCAGGAATTGTTGTGGACGCGGATTGCCGTCCTCGTGTGGAGTCTCCGGACCTCGCTCTAGCAGACACTCCTCCGTCTGTGGCACATTACAAGGCTACAGTGGACTGACACTAATGTCCTCTGGTGGCAGGAAGTGTTGTGGACGCGGAGTGCCGTCCTCGTGTGGAGTCTCCGGACCTCGCTCTAGCAGACACTCCTCCGTCTGTGGCACATTACAAGGCTACAGTGGACTGACACTAATGTCCTCTGGTGGCAGGAAGTGTTGTGGACGCGGAGTGCCGTCCTCGTGTGGAGTCTCCGGACCTCGCTCTAGCAGCCACTCCTCCGTCTGTGGCACATTACAAGGCTACAGTGGACTGACACTAATGTCCTCTGGTGGCAGGAAGTGTTGTGGTCGCGGAGTGCCATCCTCGTGTGGAGTCTCCGGACCTCGCTCTAGCTGCCACTCCTCCGTCTGTGGCACATTACAAGGCTACAGTGGACTGACACTAATGTCCTCTGGTGGCAGGAAGTGTTGTGGACGCGGAGTGCCGTCCTCGTGTGGAGTCTCCGGACCTCGCTCTAGCAGACACTCCTCCGTCTGTGGCACATTACAAGGCTACAGTGGACTGACACTAATGTCCTCTGGTGGCAGGAAGTGTTGTGGTCGCGGAGTGCCATCCTCGTGTGGAGTCTCCGGACCTCGCTCTAGCAGCCACTCCTCCGTCTGTGGCACATTACAAGGCTACAGTGGACTGACACTAATGTCCTCTGGTGGCAGGAAGTGTTGTGGACGCGGAGTGCCGTCCTCGTGTGGAGTCTCCGGACCTCGCTCTAGCAGCCACTCCTCCGTCTGTGGCACATTACAAGGCTACAGTGGACTGACACTAATGTCCTCTGGTGGCAGGAGGTGTTGTGGACGCGGAGTGCCGTCCTCGTGTGGAGTCTCCGGACCTCGCTCTAGCAGCCACTCCTCCGTCTGTGGCACATTACAAGGCTACAGTGGACTGACACTAATGTCCTCTGGTGGCAGGAAGTGTTGTGGTCGCGGAGTGCCGTCCTCGTGTGGAGTCTCCGGACCTCGCTCTAGCAGCCACTCCTCCGTCTGTGGCACATTACAAGGCTACAGTGGACTGACACTAATGTCCTCTGGTGGCAGGAGGTGTTGTGGACGCGGAGTGCCGTCCTCGTGTGGAGTCTCCGGACCTCGCTCTAGCAGCCACTCCTCCGTCTGTGGCACATTACAAGGCTACAGTGGACTGACACTAATGTCCTCTGGTGGCAGGAGGTGTTGTGGACGCGGAGTGCCGTCCTCGTGTGGAGTCTCCGGACCTCGCTCTAGCAGCCACTCCTCCGTCTGTGGCACATTACAAGGCTACAGTGGACTGACACTAATGTCCTCTGGTGGCAGGAAGTGTTGTGGTCGCGGAGTGCCGTCCTCGTGTGGAGTCTCCGGACCTCGCTCTAGCAGCCACTCCTCCGTCTGTGGCACATTACAAGGCTACAGTGGACTGACACTAATGTCCTCTGGTGGCAGGAGGTGTTGTGGACGCGGAGTGCCGTCCTCGTGTGGAGTCTCCGGACCTCGCTCTAGCAGCCACTCCTCCGTCTGTGGCACATTACAAGGCTACAGTGGACTGACACTAATGTCCTCTGGTGGCAGGAAGTGTTGTGGTCGCGGAGTGCCGTCCTCGTGTGGAGTCTCCGGACCTCGCTCTAGCAGCCACTCCTCCGTCTGTGGCACATTACAAGGCTACAGTGGACTGACACTAATGTCCTCTGGTGGCAGGAGGTGTTGTGGACGCGGAGTGCCGTCCTCGTGTGGAGTCTGCGGACCTCGCTCTAGCAGCCACTCCTCCGTCTGTGGCACATTACAAGGCTACAGTGGACTGACACTAATGTCCTCTGGTGGCAGGAAGTGTTGTGGTCGCGGAGTGCCATCCTCGTGTGGAGTCTCCGGACCTCGCTCTAGCAGCCACTCCTCCGTCTGTGGCACATTACAAGGCTACAGTGGACTGACACTAATGTCCTCTGGTGGCAGGAGGTGTTGTGGACGCGGAGTGTCGTCCTCGTGTGGAGTCTCCGGACCTCGCTCTAGCAGCCACTCCTCCGTCTGTGGCACATTACAAGGCTACAGTGGACTGACAGTAATGTCCTCAGGTGGCAGGAAGTGTTGTGGACGCGGAGTGTCGTCCTCGTGTGGAGTCTCCGGACCTCGCTCTAGCAGCCACTCCTCCGTCTGTGGCACATTACAAGGCTACAGTGGACTGACACTAATGTCCTCTGGTGGCAGGAAGTGTTGTGGACGCGGAGTGCCGTCCTCGTGTGGAGTCTCCGGACCTCGCTCTAGCAGACACTCCTCCGTCTGTGGCACATTACAAGGCTACAGTGGACTGACACTAATGTCCTCTGGTGGCAGGAAGTGTTGTGGACGCGGAGTGCCGTCCTCGTGTGGAGTCTCCGGACCTCGCTCTAGCAGCCACTCCTCCGTCTGTGGCACATTACAAGGCTACAGTGGACTGACACTAATGTCCTCTGGTGGCAGGAGGTGTTGTGGTCGCGGAGTGCCATCCTCGTGTGGAGTCTCCGGACCTCGCTCTAGCAGCCACTCCTCCGTCTGTGGCACATTACAAGGCTACAGTGGACTGACACTAATGTCCTCTGGTGGCAGGAAGTGTTGTGGACGCGTAGTGCCGTCCTCGTGTGGAGTCTCCGGACCTCGGTCTAGCAGCCACTCCTCCTTCTGTGGCACATTACAAGGCTACAGTGGACTGACACTAATGTCCTCTGGTGGCAGGAGGTGTTGTGGACGCGGAGTGTCGTCCTCGTGTGGCGTCTCCGGACCTCGCTCTAGCAGCCACTCCTCCGTCTGTGGCACATTACAAGGCTACAGTGGACTGACACTAATGTCCTCTGGTGGCAGGAAGTGTTGTGGACGCGGAGTGCCGTCCTCGTGTGGAGTCTCCGGACCTCGCTCTAGCAGCCACTCCTCCGTCTGTGGCACATTACAAGGCTACAGTGGACTGACACTAATGTCCTCTGGTGGCAGGAAGCGTTGTGGACGCGTAGTGCCGTCCTCGTGTGGAGTCTCCAGACCTCGCTCTAGCAACCACTGTTCTGTCTGAAATTGCGGATTTATAATCTCTTCGTAAAATTACTAAATCCCTATCTATAATTATTCATCAAATCGAGGATTTAAATTACGAAGTATTTATGATCGAAAACAGGTTTGAAATTTCTACATTAGACTTTTTTACATTAAAATAAGTTGATGTGTACCGACCTTTTCGTTGTTGATGTAGAAGGAGATGCTGGGCGGGGGGTGGGTGGGCGGCGCCGTGCAGTTGACCAGCACCACCTCCCCTGCCGAGTACACCTCCTGGGCGGCGACCAGGTGGGGGTCGTCCTGGGGGTAGGCTGCAGCAGAGGTCAAAACAGGCTTCCATGAATACCGGATTGTTAGATTATGAACGTAATGTTCGTAAGATTATGTTAGACATAAGTATGATTCCACTAATCTTTCAAGGGATAAGTCGTTTGGAATTAATTCTTTGTTTGGCAAAACGTTTTTGCTAATTTTACTTCTGAAAAGATCTCGGTAATCGAATTTCTGGAGAAAGATTGCACAAAAAAGCTTTAAAGCTTTAATTATTTTTACACTACATATCTTACTCAACAAGATTTAAAAATGTTTAAAGTAAATCCTTTTATACATTATAAGTTAACGTGAACAAATCTATATTTAACAAACAATCTTCGTTATGTCTATAATTTGGACTTCTCCATTCACTCCTACGCTTCCATTAATTTTAAAAATACACTAGTACGTTTTGCGAGATAAGAGAACTCCTACCATTATCCTGTAACTTTGATAAAAATTCATTGATACTCCTTTATACTAGTTTAATGTAGTTTTAAATTCTGGACCCTTTGACCCGAATGGAAAATACCAAATAATAAGGTAATAACATATCCTTCGCTATAATTAATTTAAAAAATATAATCTAAATGAGCCCAGACCAGTGTAATTTGCTCTATTCCTTGCTGCTGGTGCAAAGATCGACCCCGTCATGTAGGAGACTGTCATAACGCGGGCTCGGGTAATGTTCCAGCCCTACTTTGCATAATTCTGACCTCGGGTCCACAACGATATTAACAGTTTCTATCGGTTAAAACTTTGCTGTTTCAAAAATTTTGAAATAAGACAGTTAAGACAAATTATTTCTTCTAACTTTAATATTAACTGTTATTACGTTGTTGTGAATGTAAGTTTTGAATTGGTTTAAAGAATATAAACTATTTTTGAACTAGTCCAACTAGGGATACTTTGGTCTAACGTCAAATTTTGAAAAACAGTCTTTCTCTTAATAATATTTTGTGATCTACAGGGCTGAGGATAAAACTTGGTCATTCATTAGTTTTTTTGGCTGATTTAAGTGATAGAGAGTTCGTTTTACAGCAAATGATCGTTAAATAAAACCAATGTTGGAATCCTTATTGTGGGTTATCATTAGTTGCGAATCTTCAAGTTTTTAAGGGATATCAAAAATAAATTTTTACTCCACATCGGTTTTGCTGGCCATCATGACAAATAAATAAATATAAATTCCTTTATTGAATCAAGCAGTTCTCTGGTACACCAGGTTTTTAGAACAACTACTGTCAACACTTAATTATTATACATGGCGATGCAAATCAAAATTACATTTTAAAACTGTCGTTGCTTTTTATTAAATCAGGTTTATAAGGTATGATTTACAAATTACAATCGTTTTCCATTTAACTTACACAGGACAGACATGTTGTGATTGGAGAAGACAGTCTCGAAGTTGGGCGCCTCCGTGGAGACTTCGCACCTGTAGCTGCCACTGGTGTCGTAGGTGACGTCCCTCAGGGTCACGTGGTCTATGTCAGACTGGTACTCCTGCGACAGAACATTACTTGACCTACACAGGACGGACATGTTGTGATTGGAGAAGACAGTCTCGAAGTTGGGCGCCACCGTGGAGACTTCGCACCTGTAGCTGCCACTGGTGTCGTAGGTGACGTCCCTCAGGGTCACGTGGTCTATGTCAGACTGGGACTCCTGCGACAGAACATTACTTGACCTACACAGGACGGGCATGTTGTGACTGGAGAAGACAGTCTCGAAGTTGAGCGCCTCCGTGGAGACTTCGCACCTGTAGCTGCCACTGGTGTCGTAGGTGACGTCCCTCAGGGTCACGTGGTCTATGTCAGACTGGGACTCCTGCGACAGAACATTACTTGACCTACACAGGACGGGCATGTTGTGACTGGAGAAGACAGTCTCGAAGTTGGGCGCCTCCGTGGAGACTTCGCACCTGTTGCTGCCACTGGTGTCGTAGGTGACGTCCCTCAGGGTCACGTGGTCTATGTCAGACTGGGACTCCTGCGACAGAACATTACTTGACCTACACAGGACGGACATGTTGTGATTGGAGAAGACAGTCTCGAAGTTGGGCGCCTCCGTGGAGACTTCGCACCTGTAGCTGCCACTGGTGTCGTAGGTGACGTCCCTCAGGGTCACGTGGTCTATGTCGGACTAGGACTCCTGCGACAAAACATTACTTGACCTCCGCAAAAAGTATTCAAAAACTACCTTACAAACTTTCAAAGAATTCGTTTTCTGCGAAGCTTATTTAATGTTCGATTTGATCCAAATCAAAGAACGCACTGACTTGGGACTGTTTATCAAAAGATTTTAGATTCATTATTCTCATTCATTATTTGCCAGAGAAAGCCATTAATGAAAAATTTAATTTACTATTACGATCTACAGTAACCGCCAGCAAAAGTAAATTTAAATAAATAATCATTTCATAACTTGTGTCATTACAGATAATTATTTTTAGAGCCTTAATTATTAACATATCAAAATTAAAGTTAAGTAAAAATTATTACAATAATAAAAAGACTCACGTCCAGCGTGACTCCCAGCAGCGGGAACAGCTGGGTGGGCGGCCGCTGGTCCGGCATGTAACGGAAGAACTCGTTCTCATCCTTGTACCACTTGACGGAGTAGAGCTTGGCGTCTCCGGTGTCGAAGTTACAGACGAGGTGGACGTTCTCTCCTCTGTCCGGGAACTTCGGTCCCGTCAACTCCTTCAGTCTCAGACCCACCGCTGCTGCAAGGGAATATCGTCATCAGTATCTGATGTACCACTTGACGGAGTAGAGCTTGGCGTCTCCGGTGTCGAAGTTACAGACGAGGTGGACGTTCTCTCCTCTGTCCGGGAACTTCGGTCCCGTCAACTCCTTCAGTCTCAGACCCACCGCTGCTGCAAGGGAATATCGTCATCAGTATCTGATGTACCACTTGACGGTGTAGAGCTTGGCGTCTCCGGTGTCGAAGTTACAGACGAGGTGGACGGTCTCTCCTCTGTCCGGGAACTTCGGCCCCGTCAACTCCTTCAGTCTCAGACCCACCGCTGCTGCAAGGGAATATCGTCATCAGTATCTGATGTACCACTTGACGGAGTAGAGCTTGGCGTCTCCGGTGTCGAAGTTACAGACGAGGTGGACGTTCTCTCCTCTGTCCGGGAACTTCGGCCCCGTCAACTCCTTCAGTCTCAGACCCACCGCTGCTGCAAGGGTATATCGTCATCAGTATCTGATGTACCACTTGACGGAGTAGAGCTTGGCGTCGCCGGTGTCGAAGTTACAGACGAGGTGGACGTTCTCTCCTCTGTCCGGGAACTTCGGCCCCGTCAACTCCTTCAGTCTCAGACCCACCGCTGCTGCAAGGGTATATCGTCATCAGTATCTGATGTACCACTTGACGGAGTAGAGCTTGGCGTCGCCGGTGTCGAAGTTACAGACGAGGTGGACGTTCTCTCCTCTGTCCGGGAACTTCGGCCCCGTCAACTCCTTCAGTCTCAGACCCACCGCTGCTGCAAGGGTATATCGTCATCAGTATCTGATGTACCACTTGACGGAGTAGAGCTTGGCGTCTCCGGTGTCGAAGTTACAGACGAGGTGGACGTTCTCTCCTCTGTCCGGGAACTTCGGCCCCGTCAACTCCTTCAGTCTCAGACCCACCGCTGCTGCAAGGGTATATCGTCATCAGTATCTGATGTACCACTTGACGGAGTAGAGCTTGGCGTGTCCGGTGTCGAAGTTACAGACGAGGTGGACGTTCTCTCCTCTGTCCGGGAACTTCGGCCCCGTCAACTCCTTCAGTCTCAGGCCCACCGCTGCTGCAAGGGAATGTCGTCATCAGTATCTGATGTACCACTTGACGGAGTAGAGCTTGGCGTCGCCGGTGTCGAAGTTACAGACGAGGTGGACGTTCTCTCCTCTGTCCGGGAACTTCGGCCCCGTCAACTCCTTCAGTCTCAGGCCCACCGCTGCTGCAAGGGAATGTCGTCATCAGTATCTGATGTACCACTTGACGGAGTAGAGCTTGGCGTCTCCGGTGTCGAAGTTACAGACGAGGTGGACGTTCTCTCCTCTGTCCGGGAACTTCGGCCCCGTCAACTCCTTCAGTCTCAGACCCACCGCTGCTGCAAGGGTATATCGTCATCAGTATCTGATGTACCACTTGACGGAGTAGAGCTTGGCGTGTCCGGTGTCGAAGTTACAGACGAGGTGGACGTTCTCTCCTCTGTCCGGGAACTTCGGCCCCGTCAACTCCTTCAGTCTCAGACCCACCGCTGCTGCAAGGGTATATCGTCATCAGTATCTGATGTACCACTTGACGGAGTAGAGCTTGGCGTCGCCGGTGTCGAAGTTACAGACGAGGTGGACGTTCTCTCCTCTGTCCGGGAACTTCGGCCCCGTCAACTCCTTCAGTCTCAGGCCCACCGCTGCTGCAAGGGAATGTCGTCATCAGTATCTGATGTACCACTTGACGGAGTAGAGCTTGGCGTCTCCGGTGTCGAAGTTACAGACGAGGTGGACGTTCTCTCCTCTGTCCGGGAACTTCGGCCCCGTCAACTCCTTCAGTCTCAGACCCACCGCTGCTGCAAGGGAATATCGTCATCAGGATCTGATGTACCACTTGACGGAGTAGAGCTTGGCGTCGCCGGTGTCGAAGTTACAGACGAGGTGGACGGTCTCTCCTCTGTCCGGGAACTTCGGTCCCGTCAACTCCTTCAGTCTCAGACCCACCGCTGCTGCAAGGGAATATCGTCATCAGTATCTGATGTACCACTTGACGGAGTAGAGCTTGGGGTCTCCGGTGTCGAAGTTACAGACGAGGTGGACGTTCTCTCCTCTGTCCGGGAACTTCGGCCCCGTCAACTCCTTCAGTCTCAGGCCCACCGCTGCTGCAAGGGAATATCGTCATCAGTATCTGATGTACCACTTGACGGAGTAGAGCTTGGCGTCGCCGGTGTCGAAGTTACAGACGAGGTGGACGTTCTCACCTCTGTCCGGGAACTTCGATCCCGTCAACTCCTTCAGTCTCAGACCCACCGCTGCTGCAAGGGAATATCGTCATCAGTATCTGATGTACCACTTGACGGAGTAGACCTTGGCGTCTCCGGTGTCGAAGTTACAGACGAGGTGGACGTTCTCTCCTCTGTCCGGGAACTTCGGCCCCGTCAACTCCTTCAGTCTCAGACCCACCGCTGCTGCAAGGGAATATCGTCATCAGTATCTGATGTACCACTTGACGGAGTAGAGCTTGGCGTCTCCGGTGTCGAAGTTACTGACGAGGTGGACGTTCTCTCCTCTGTCCGGGAACTTCGGCCCCGTCAACTCCTTCAGTCTCAGACCCACCGCTGCTGCAAGGGAATATCGTCATCAGTATCTGATATACCACTTGACGGAGTAGAGCTTGGCGTCTCCGGTGTCGAAGTTACAGACGAGGTGGACGTTCTCTCCTCTGTCCGGGAACTTCGGCCCCGTCAACTCCTTCAGTCTCAGACCCACCGCTGCTGCAAGGGAATATCGTCATCAGTATCTGATGTACCACTTGACGGAGTAGAGCTTGGCGTCTCCGGTGTCGAAGTTACAGACGAGGTGGACGTTCTCTCCTCTGTCCGGGAACTTCGGTCCCGTCAACTCCTTCAGTCTCAGACCCACCGCTGCTGCAAGGGAATATCGTCATCAGTATCTGATGTACCACTTGACGGAGTAGACCTTGGCGTCTCCGGTGTCGAAGTTACAGACGAGGTGGACGTTCTCTCCTCTGTCCGGGAACTTCGGCCCCGTCAACTCCTTCAGTCTCAGACCCACCGCTGCTGCAAGGGAATATCGTCATCAGTATCTGATGTACCACTTGACGGAGTAGAGCTTGGCGTCTCCGGTGTCGAAGTTACAGACGAGGTGGACGTTCTCTCCTCCGTCCGGGAACTTCGGCCCCGTCAACTCCTTCAGTCTCAGACCCACCGCTGCTGCAAGGGAATATCGTCATCAGTATCTGATGTACCACTTGACGGAGTAGAGCTTGGCGTCTCCGGTGCCGAAGTTACAGACGAGGTGGACGGTCTCTCCTCTGTCCGGGAACTTCGGTCCCGTCAACTCCTTCAGTCTCAGACCCACCGCTGCTGCAAGGGAATATCGTCATCAGGATCTGATGTACCACTTGACGGAGTAGAGCTTGGCGTCTCCGGTGCCGAAGTTACAGACGAGGTGGACGGTCTCTCCTCCGTCCGGGAACTTCGGCCCCGTCAACTCCTTCAGTCTCAGACCCACCGCTGCTGCAAGGGAATATCGTCATCAGTATCTGATGTACCACTTGACGGAGTAGAGCTTGGCGTCTCCGGTGCCGAAGTTACAGACGAGGTGGACGTTCTCTCCTCTGTCCGGGAACTTCGGCCCCGTCAACTCCTTCAGTCTCAGACCCACCGCTGCTGCAAGGGAATATCGTCATCAGTATCTAATGTACCACTTGACGGAGTAGAGCTTGGCGTCTCCGGTGTCGAAGTTACAGACGAGGTGGACGTTCTCTCCTCCGTCCGGGAACTTCGGCCCCGTCAACTCCTTCAGTCTCAGACCCACCGCTGCTGCAAGGGAATATCGTCATCAGTATCTGATGTACCACTTGACGGAGTAGAGCTTGGCGTCTCCGGTGTCGAAGTTACAGACGAGGTGGACGTTCTCTCCTCTGTCCGGGAACTTCGGTCCCGTCAACTCCTTCAGTCTCAGGCCCACCGCTGCTGCAAGGGAATATCGTCATCAGTATCTGATGTACCACTTGACGGAGTAGAGCTTGGCGTCTCCGGTGTCGAAGTTACAGACGAGGTGGACGTTCTCTCCTCTGTCCGAGAACTTCGGTCCCGTCTACTCCTTCAGTCTCAGACCCACCGCTGCTGCAAGGGAATATCGTCATCAGTATCTGATGTACCACTTGACGGAGTAGAGCTTGGCGTCTCCGGAGTCGAAGTTACAGACGAGGTGGACGTTCTCTCCTCTGTCCGGGAACTTCGGCCCCGTCAACTCCTTCAGTCTCAGGCCCACCGCTGTTGCAAGGGAATATCGTCATCAGGATCTGATGTACCACTTGACGGAGTAGAGCTTGGCGTCTCCGGTGTCGAAGTTACAGACGAGGTGGACGGTCTCTCCTCTGTCCGGGAACTTCGGCCCCGTCAACTCCTTCAGTCTCAGACCCACCGCTGCTGCAAGGGAATATCGTCATCAGGATCTGATGTACCACTTGACGGAGTAGAGCTTGGCGTCGCCGGTGTCGAAGTTACAGACGAGGTGGACGGTCTCTCCTCTGTCCGGGAACTTCGGCCCCGTCAACTCCTTCAGTCTCAGACCCACCGCTGCTGCAAGGGAATATCGTCATCAGTATCTGATGTACCACTTGACGGAGTAGAGCTTGGCGTCTCCGGTGTCGAAGTTACACACGAGGTGGACGGTCTCTCCTCTGTCCGGGAACTTCGGTCCCGTCAACTCCTTCCGTCTCAGACCCACCGCTGCTGCAAGGGAATATCGTCATCAGTATCTGATGTACCACTTGACGGAGTAGAGCTTGGCGTCTCCGGTGTCGAAGTTACAGACGAGGTGGACGGTCTCTCCTCTGTCCGGGAACTTCGGCCCCGTCAACTCCTTCAGTCTCAGGCCCACCGCTGTTGCAAGGGAATATCGTCATCAGGATCTGATGTACCACTTGACGGAGTAGAGCTTGGCGTCTCCGGTGTCGAAGTTACAGACGAGGTGGACGGTCTCTCCTCTGTCCGGGAACTTCCGTCCCGTCAACTCCTTCCGTCTCAGACCCACCGCTGCTGCAAGGGAATATCGTCATCAGTATCTGATGTACCACTTGACGGAGTAGAGCTTGGCGTCTCCGGTGTCGAAGTTACAGACGAGGTGGACGTTCTCTCCTCTGTCCGGGAACTTCGGCCCCGTCAACTCCTTCAGTCTCAGACCCACCGCTGCTGCAAGGGAATATCGTCATCAGTATCTGATGTACCACTTGACGGAGTAGAGCTTGGCGTCTCCGGTGTCGAAGTTACAGACGAGGTGGACGTTCTCTCCTCTGTCCGGGAACTTCGGCCCCGTCAACTCCTTCAGTCTCAGACCCACCGCTGCTGCAAGGGTATATCGTCATCAGTATCTGATGTACCACTTGACGGAGTAGAGCTTGGCGTCTCCGGAGTCGAAGTTACAGACGAGGTGGACGTTCTCTCCTCAGTCCGGGAACTTCGGCCCCGTCAACTCCTTCAGTCTCAGACCCACCGCTGCTGCAAGGGAATATCGTCATTAGGATCTGATGTACCACTTGACGGAGTAGAGCTTGGCGTCTCCGGTGTCGAAGTTACAGACGAGGTGAACGTTCTCTCCTCTGTCCGGGAACTTCGGCCCCGTCAACTCCTTCAGTCTCAGGCCCACCGCTGTTGCAAGGGAATATCGTCATCAGGATCTGATGTACCACTTGACGGAGTAGAGCTTGGCGTCTCCGATGTCGAAGTTACAGACGAGGTGGACGTTCTCTCCTCTGTCCGGAAACTTCGGCCCCGTCAACTCCTTCAGTCTCAGACCCACCGCTGCTGAAAGGGAATATCGTCATCAGTATCTGATGTACCACTTGACGGAGTAGAGCTTGGCGTCTCCGGTGTCGAAGTTACAGACGAGGTGGACGTTCTCTCCTCTGTCCGGGAACTTCGGTCCCGTCAACTCCTTCAGTCTCAGACCCACCGCTGCTGCAAGGGAATATCGTCATCAGTATCTGATGTACCACTTGACGGAGTAGAGCTTGGCGTCTCCGGTGTCGAAGTTACAGACGAGGTGGACGTTCTCTCCTCTGTCCGGGAACTTCGGCCCCGTCAACTCCTTCAGTCTCAGGCCCACCGCTGCTGCAAGGGAATATCGTCATCAGTATCTGATGTACCACTTGACGGAGTAGAGCTTGGCGTCGCCGGTGTCGAAGTTACAGACGAGGTGGACGTTCTCACCTCTGTCCGGGAACTTCGATCCCGTCAACTCCTTCAGTCTCAGACCCACCGCTGCTGCAAGGGAATATCGTCATCAGTATCTGATGTACCACTTGACGGAGTAGAGCTTGGCGTCTCCGGTGTCGAAGTTACTGACGAGGTGGACGTTCTCTCGTCTGTCCGGGAACTTCGGCCCCGTCAACTCCTTCAGTCTCAGACCCACCGCTGCTGCAAGGGAATATCGTCATCAGTATCTGATGTACCACTTGACGGAGTAGAGCTTGGCGTCTCCGGTGTCGAAGTTACAGACGAGGTGGACGTTCTCTCCTCTGTCCGGGAACTTCGGCCCCGTCAACTCCTTCAGTCTCAGACCCACCGCTGCTGCAAGGGAATATCGTCATCAGTATCTGATGTACCACTTGACGGAGTAGAGCTTGGCGTCTCCGGTGTCGAAGTTACAGACGAGGTGGACGTTCTCTCCTCTGTCCGGGAACTTCGGTCCCGTCAACTCCTTCAGTCTCAGACCCACCGCTGCTGCAAGGGAATATCGTCATCAGTATCTGATGTACCACTTGACGGAGTAGACCTTGGCGTCTCCGGTGTCGAAGTTACAGACGAGGTGGACGTTCTCTCCTCTGTCCGGGAACTTCGGCCCCGTCAACTCCTTCAGTCTCAGACCCACCGCTGCTGCAAGGGAATATCGTCATCAGTATCTGATGTACCACTTGACGGAGTAGAGCTTGGCGTCTCCGGTGTCGAAGTTACAGACGAGGTGGACGTTCTCTCCTCCGTCCGGGAACTTCGGCCCCGTCAACTCCTTCAGTCTCAGACCCACCGCTGCTGCAAGGGAATATCGTCATCAGTATCTGATGTACCACTTGACGGAGTAGAGCTTGGCGTCTCCGGTGCCGAAGTTACAGACGAGGTGGACGGTCTCTCCTCTGTCCGGGAACTTCGGTCCCGTCAACTCCTTCAGTCTCAGACCCACCGCTGCTGCAAGGGAATATCGTCATCAGGATCTGATGTACCACTTGACGGAGTAGAGCTTGGCGTCTCCGGTGCCGAAGTTACAGACGAGGTGGACGGTCTCTCCTCCGTCCGGGAACTTCGGCCCCGTCAACTCCTTCAGTCTCAGACCCACCGCTGCTGCAAGGGAATATCGTCATCAGTATCTGATGTACCACTTGACGGAGTAGAGCTTGGCGTCTCCGGTGCCGAAGTTACAGACGAGGTGGACGTTCTCTCCTCTGTCCGGGAACTTCGGCCCCGTCAACTCCTTCAGTCTCAGACCCACCGCTGCTGCAAGGGAATATCGTCATCAGTATCTAATGTACCACTTGACGGAGTAGAGCTTGGCGTCTCCGGTGTCGAAGTTACAGACGAGGTGGACGTTCTCTCCTCCGTCCGGGAACTTCGGCCCCGTCAACTCCTTCAGTCTCAGACCCACCGCTGCTGCAAGGGAATATCGTCATCAGTATCTGATGTACCACTTGACGGAGTAGAGCTTGGCGTCTCCGGTGTCGAAGTTACAGACGAGGTGGACGTTCTCTCCTCTGTCCGGGAACTTCGGTCCCGTCAACTCCTTCAGTCTCAGGCCCACCGCTGCTGCAAGGGAATATCGTCATCAGTATCTGATGTACCACTTGACGGAGTAG
Organism: Flexamia atlantica; assembly: GCA_035578135.1. Taxonomy (NCBI): domain Eukaryota; kingdom Metazoa; phylum Arthropoda; class Insecta; order Hemiptera; family Cicadellidae; genus Flexamia; species Flexamia atlantica. The sequence continues at coordinate 22,640 of JAQJVK010000099.1, read as the reverse complement.
AGCTTGGCGTCTCCGGTGTCGAAGTTACAGACGAGGTGGACGTTCTCTCCTCTGTCCGAGAACTTCGGTCCCGTCTACTCCTTCAGTCTCAGACCCACCGCTGCTGCAAGGGAATATCGTCATCAGTATCTGATGTACCACTTGACGGAGTAGAGCTTGGCGTCTCCGGAGTCGAAGTTACAGACGAGGTGGACGTTCTCTCCTCTGTCCGGGAACTTCGGCCCCGTCAACTCCTTCAGTCTCAGGCCCACCGCTGTTGCAAGGGAATATCGTCATCAGGATCTGATGTACCACTTGACGGAGTAGAGCTTGGCGTCTCCGGTGTCGAAGTTACAGACGAGGTGGACGGTCTCTCCTCTGTCCGGGAACTTCGGCCCCGTCAACTCCTTCAGTCTCAGACCCACCGCTGCTGCAAGGGAATATCGTCATCAGGATCTGATGTACCACTTGACGGAGTAGAGCTTGGCGTCGCCGGTGTCGAAGTTACAGACGAGGTGGACGGTCTCTCCTCTGTCCGGGAACTTCGGCCCCGTCAACTCCTTCAGTCTCAGACCCACCGCTGCTGCAAGGGAATATCGTCATCAGTATCTGATGTACCACTTGACGGAGTAGAGCTTGGCGTCTCCGGTGTCGAAGTTACACACGAGGTGGACGGTCTCTCCTCTGTCCGGGAACTTCGGTCCCGTCAACTCCTTCCGTCTCATACCCACCGCTGCTGCAAGGGAATATCGTCATCAGTATCTGATGTACCACTTGACGGAGTAGAGCTTGGCGTCTCCGGTGTCGAAGTTACAGACGAGGTGGACGGTCTCTCCTCTGTCCGGGAACTTCGGCCCCGTCAACTCCTTCAGTCTCAGGCCCACCGCTGTTGCAAGGGAATATCGTCATCAGGATCTGATGTACCACTTGACGGAGTAGAGCTTGGCGTCTCCGGTGTCGAAGTTACAGACGAGGTGGACGGTCTCTCCTCTGTCCGGGAACTTCCGTCCCGTCAACTCCTTCCGTCTCAGACCCACCGCTGCTGCAAGGGAATATCGTCATCAGTATCTGATGTACCACTTGACGGAGTAGAGCTTGGCGTCTCCGGTGTCGAAGTTACAGACGAGGTGGACGTTCTCTCCTCTGTCCGGGAACTTCGGCCCCGTCAACTCCTTCAGTCTCAGACCCACCGCTGCTGCAAGGGAATATCGTCATCAGTATCTGATGTACCACTTGACGGAGTAGAGCTTGGCGTCTCCGGTGTCGAAGTTACAGACGAGGTGGACGTTCTCTCCTCTGTCCGGGAACTTCGGCCCCGTCAACTCCTTCAGTCTCAGACCCACCGCTGCTGCAAGGGTATATCGTCATCAGTATCTGATGTACCACTTGACGGAGTAGAGCTTGGCGTCTCCGGAGTCGAAGTTACAGACGAGGTGGACGTTCTCTCCTCAGTCCGGGAACTTCGGCCCCGTCAACTCCTTCAGTCTCAGACCCACCGCTGCTGCAAGGGAATATCGTCATTAGGATCTGATGTACCACTTGACGGAGTAGAGCTTGGCGTCTCCGGTGTCGAAGTTACAGACGAGGTGAACGTTCTCTCCTCTGTCCGGGAACTTCGGCCCCGTCAACTCCTTCAGTCTCAGGCCCACCGCTGTTGCAAGGGAATATCGTCATCAGGATCTGATGTACCACTTGACGGAGTAGAGCTTGGCGTCTCCGATGTCGAAGTTACAGACGAGGTGGACGTTCTCTCCTCTGTCCGGAAACTTCGGCCCCGTCAACTCCTTCAGTCTCAGACCCACCGCTGCTGAAAGGGAATATCGTCATCAGTATCTGATGTACCACTTGACGGAGTAGAGCTTGGCGTCTCCGGTGTCGAAGTTACAGACGAGGTGGACGTTCTCTCCTCTGTCCGGGAACTTCGGTCCCGTCAACTCCTTCAGTCTCAGACCCACCGCTGCTGCAAGGGAATATCGTCATCAGTATCTGATGTACCACTTGACGGAGTAGAGCTTGGCGTGTCCGGTGTCGAAGTTACAGACGAGGTGGACGTTCTCTCCTCTGTCCGGGAACTTCTGCCCCGTCAACTCCTTCAGTCTCAGACCCACCGCTGCTGCAAGGGAATATCGTCATCAGTATCTGATGTACCACTTGACGGAGTAGAGCTTGGCGTGTCCGGTGTCGAAGTTACAGACGAGGTGGACGTTCTCTCCTCTGTCCGGGAACTTCGGTCCCGTCAACTCCTTCAGTCTCAGACCCACCGCTGCTGCAAGGGAATATCGTCATCAGTATCTGATGTACCACTTGACGGAGTAGAGCTTGGCGTCTCCGGTGTCGAAGTTACAGACGAGGTGGACGTTCTCTCCTCTGTCCGGGAACTTCGGTCCCGTCAACTCCTTCAGTCTCAGGCCCACCGCTGCTGCAAGGGAATATCGTCATCAGTATCTGATGTACCACTTGACGGAGTAGAGCTTGGCGTCTCCGGTGTCGAAGTTACAGACGAGGTGGACGTTCTCTCCTCTGTCCGGGAACTTCGGCCCCGTCAACTCCTTCAGTCTCAGACCCACCGCTGCTGCAAGGGAATATCGTCATCAGTATCTGATGTACCACTTGACGGAGTAGAGCTTGGCGTCTCCGGTGTCGAAGTTACAGACGAGGTGGACGTTCTCTACTCTGTTCCGGGTTACTTATCAATGATTTGATGAATATTGCTGCTTCTAACTTCAGTGACTTTCACGGAATGTTAATGAAAGTTAATGTTCAGAATACATTGCTTTCAGTTCTTATATTCTGATGTCCCTTTACTTTCTAGAATCAGACGTTTGCGGGAGGACTCTTGTGGTCCCAGGAGCTAACAAGCTCTGGGGGTATGTATTTAACTATCATGAGGCAGAAAAAATATATGGGATCTAATAAAATAACGAGTGGTAAGTAGTTTTACAATTTGTCATTTAAACTTAGATTTCCTCAAAATTTTCCTATGACGGAATTTTCACTATGAGGTTATGGAGCAACAAATGCGTATACACTAACAACAAAGAGCTTTACCATACTTAAACAAGGTTTGACGATTTTTTTGCAACATATCCTAATAGAGAGGGCGATGGCTGCGTGGTGCATGAGTCCGCCTCGCACGACTGCTACGATTTCCGCAGATGGGCGATGCGTTTAGGACTGGCCTCCAGAGTTGTGATCCCAGTCTTAACGAACCTACGCATATTTTTTGGGTCCCCGACGCGGCCCATATAACCTTTACGCCCTAAGGTAACCTTTAGGACAAGATTTCACAAGGTTCAGATTCTCCTCCTCCTCCTGTTCCTCCTGTCCAGCCTAATTTTATTATAATTCCAAGGTGCATCAATTATGTATATACAAAGGGCAAAGAACTTTACCATGCTTTGACTTTTTTTTAACATTACCTATAAAAGAGCAGAATTAAAATGATTTTCCGGCTTTTTAGCTTGTAAACGAACCTGCTTGGGTGAATTAGGATTATTTTTACAGCAACAACGTGAAGTGCCTCAACTCACCTGCACTCTGTCAGCATTGACGTTGTCATGAAGCCGGAAGAGCTATGTTATGTTAAAAGCGTGTGTTTATCTTCCACTACATGAGTTGAGCCGGCACCATGTCACTCCAAGCTGTTCCACCTGCTCTTCAAGATGAAAGCTGTTGTGCTATTTCTTTTTTCGTCTTATTCGCCTTCTGCTTTTATGGTAAGATAAAATTGTGAAAATCTAAACCGGCTTGCATTGGATGTGAGTTTTTTGGCGTTTTCACAAATTTATTAAGATGAAAGACCCCTTCTATATAGCTGCTACAAAAAGTTTAATATTTACAAATGTCTGGTGGTTTTCCATATTAAGTTAAAACTATTGTTTACAACACCCACTAACCTAATTTATTTTAGATTGATGAGAAAAAATACATATACTTTTCAAGTGTGAACAAAATTGTTTTCTAATCGGTATTAAGGTTTAGTTACGATCGAAAAAAATAAGTTTCACGAATGCTACTTTACAAATTTTCAACTACTTTAACTCTATGTAAATGATAGATAAGCTTATGCGTTTTTTACCAGCTTACTTTGATTGATGGTATTATATAAATATTGTTCGTTATTTTTTTGGTTCCGTAGAAAGAAAAATTAAATAGCTCCTTGAACAAATAATTCTTTGATTGTATACAAATTTAATGATAAAAAGTTAACCATGCGTAATGATTTTATATTTTAGCTATGACCATAAACGTTCTCCTCTGTTTAAAATTACTTTATTTAATCATTGAATAGAGAGGTGAAAAAGTAAAAGTGGTATCATTCAGTCCATACACCTTTTCCCTCTATTACTATCTCACCAAATTCAAAATTTTACTAAATTGTTCATTCCCAAAACTGTATTTTATTTCATCTGTAAAGTTACATTTTCATCCTCAATTTTTCGTTTACTTACAAGAAAACATAATTTACAGTCAGAAGTCATTTACCATATTGAATCTACTTTAACACCTACAATATTATCGATAAATTGAACAAATTTACTAAATATTTTTTTTTTAACTAATACTTCCATCTCACCTCAATCCTTTCCAACCCTCCGTCTCCAAAGGGTACCCCATCCCCACCACAAACACCCTCTTCCTTGTGGAGGTTTTGAACAGTTTAGTGAATTTCGTCTTGTGTCTTTTTTATGACCAAGCTCCCCCCCCCCCCCCCCAAATACCCAGGGATCATATTAGGTCCTGTGGGTGAAGCCTCCAGGAAGTTGAAGGCGAGTAAGAAATATACAAGCAAATAGACTGCATTGTACGAGTTTGCCTTTGCCAGTTATGGTACTTTCATTCAGAGAGATGTCCAGGAAATGAACTTTTTAGAAAATATCCTTTGATCATTACATGGAGAGCAAGGGAAGAGCTTTTAAAGTGATATTGCTTCACTGCACAGAATATAATTAGAAAGTCTTTATTATAATACCTGTTTAATTGATAAAGAGAAATACTTCAATTTGTTTGTAGGGATAGCTCGATAGCAAAAATACGTTTAAAAAAAGGAATTTTTCAGCTACTAGTTCCTGATCCTGAATTTTTATTTTGTCCTTTAATTTTTTTTATTAAAGTAAAACCAACTAAAAAATGTTATTTCTATGGATCGTCAAATTTTATTTTCGTTGCATAGAAATAAAGTACCTACTTCGGTTCTTCAAAAGTTCCCTGACTGAAGGAGATTGATTGGTAAAGTCTTCGTTTACACTTATACTTTAGAGTTTAATTAATGTACGTACGTTCACAAGCATAACTCAACCGTACGTGTATTTAAAATTATTTACTGTATTCAATTATTATAAGTGTAAATGTTATTCATTTACTGATCTTGTTAGTCTAAACTGTTAAAATTATGTTTCCATATTTGTCGCAAATTTCAAAAACGGGAAATTATTCGTGTTATGAATGAGATAGATAGGTCGAGAGGACACAAAGTAATGTTTAACAGAAGGGAGTCATTAATTCAGGCCGCAAAGCTTGCGACCCTTGACCTTCCCATCAATTACTGTCTATGGACGAGCAGGACACGGTAATACATGGAGCAGTTCTGTTGAAACTCGGTTATACATCATATAACAATTAATTTTTTTGGTAAAATATTACTGTTGACAAGAATATTTTTCGTCCTGTCTAAATAAAATAACAAGTAATTGATTAAAGTCTGAGCTGCGAAGTAATAAGTATAAGATACTCGGCACTTTTCCCCTAATTAGGTAGCCGGTGTTATGTGGGAGAGGGGTAGAGATTTATCAAAATATATATTTTATTATTTATTATCTTTATATTTATTATTATTATTGTTATTATTATATATTATGTTATAACGTATTATAATATATTATTATTATATTTATTTATTTATATTTATGTTTAATATATTTATATTTATATATTTATTTAAATATTATATTTATTAGTTTTATATAATATAATAATATATTATATAAAATATATAATATATATTAGATTGCATGATCCGTGACATTTTTCCTTTAGAGAGAAATATGAGAGACTTTACTATGCAGCCCCATAATAACAAAATGTGTAGGTACAAAATATTCATGTTATTGCCCTCTTACTTTATTCAGTTACTGTGACCATTGGACATAGAAATAATATTGGAAATACATTATTAACAATTACTACATGGAAAAATGTGGCTTCAACTTTACTATCTGGTTAATATACTTCCTATGTCAATATTACACTATATGAACATTATATTAATGCTCTCCTCTATTAATATATCCTATTAACTTTATATTTACTTTTAGAGAATTTCCCCTAACGAGGGAAGTAGCTATTACCGTAGGCGGCATGGTAAGGATTAAGCACGGGACCGCCGTAACCTTTTATTTAGATTCCACTAATACCTATCCGTAGGCACGATAACTTTTGTAAAAAAAGGTCCGATCGCGATGAAATATGGTAAAACGTGTATAGGTTAACCAGCAGATAGGTTAACTCTAAAAAAGGGGGTTTTCACAAAATAAAATGTATTTTTTGGATTTAGTACTTTTATATCAATTCTATGTAAATTAATTGGTTTCAGCTTAAAAGATAAAAAATTTAGCATTTTGAATTATTAATCTATTATCCGTTGCTTAGATATGTAGCATAATATATGGTATGTTTACAATGCTGAGGAATGATAATATGTTTCATTGAAATTGGCTGGAGATGCAGGTCCGCTGCAACAGGAATGTTTTAATTATAAAATTAACCGTACGATTGAATTTAATTTGTTCATGAGACTATGTCTTTATTTGTTTATTTTGCGAGTTTTGAATTAATTGATTATATGGTTGTTGACAATTTATATACTATAACGAGATTACATTTACTAAAAATTAAAAGACTAAGAATTATATAAAATCCAAAAAGTGTATTTTACTAATGAAAACCAACGTGATCCCCTTGTTAATTTTCCTCATATTTAAAGCTCATGAATGATTAAATATACGTTTTAGTATATTATTTACAAAACGTATTCAAACAATACTTTCCTTTGGATATATTGAATGCTCACATGTACAAAATAAATCCTATGGAAATTCGCTGAGTACGCAGGTCTGCTGTGACGGGGGTTTGATTGGGCTTTAAACTTCACAAACAGTACAACATTTACAAATTGATTCAAAAAGTTATAATGTGAAAATTGAATAGCTGTTTGTAATAATTTGATATAAGTAATATTTAAAATTAACTAGCTTTTTGGTTATGCTGAAGGCTGGAGTACACCACATCAGACAATCTATTGAAAAAAAAATCGTATAACTTTTTAAAATTTGAAGAATGCAGTTCCCTATTTCTTCATACTAATAATATGAATGTAAAAGAGAGAAACGTATGTGAAAACTGTGTACCCATTTATAATATTCTTCCTCGTATCTGTCCATTTGATCTCTTTACAATGCACCCCAAGCGTAAATTTTCCTTGCCTTCAGTTCCGTACGGCCCTAAACTTTGTTTAGTAGAGCAAACAAAAATAAAACAATGTTTATGACATCGTAATTTTTTTTGTAACTCATAGCCATGAAATTATTGTATTAACTGAGAAAAATATTATACCGTAGTCAGATATAAAATGTCTGCAGCAGACACTATTTTTATTCACGTTTAGTTATGTCTAAAACAGAAATAATAAATATAGGGTTATATGAAATACAAACATTTCCTATGTTCTTACGAAGAAAAGGTTATGTCCGTTTTATATATTTTATATCTGTAACTTACACTATGTTACGAAACCCAATATAATCAGTTCAATCAGATATACTTATTGTCGGAATAGATATTAGGCCAAAAGTGATTTTTCTCAGTGTAATCGTTAAAATTTTGTAAATTTTACCTTGCCGTTGGGATTGAAATAAAATAAAATAATAAACGAAGTAACATACTAGTTCAATTTCATGCAACAATATTAAATTCCGTAGGAGATTAAATTTTAATATAAATTTTTGGAATTAATTAATTTTTTCTTTTATTATTCGTTAGGACAGTGTTCAGCTAGTCGTCTACGAAGTGATGAATGGCCAGTCACTGGCAGTCGCCAACACATTGCCCTCGAGCTCATCTTTCCGCTTTTGGGTCAGAGCAGAGATAACGCCAATGCTGTATAAACCCTCCCTTTTCACCCCCTGACTTGAAACTCTCCCTTCCTTCTCAGGCCATGGCTACAGGCCATAACGCAATAACGGTTACAGTTATTGAAAAATGCAATGGAGTGTATCATAATTTCAATACTGTTCCTAATAGAATTCAAGTACGTACGTTTACCTAGCGTTTTACGTATGATGTCCTACGTTAATTTTAAATCAAAATAATTAGTGATATTCTTTGTGTGTACTATTTTTGTCTATGCAATAGCAAATTAACAATTTCACAAACTACTACAAAGTTCACGTAACATTTTTCTGTTTTCTATGATACATTTTTTCGCCTTTTCAGATTTCCATTAGGCAACGTCAAGGCCTTAATCTCATCTGCACCTGCTAATATCAAAATTGGCAAACCCACAGATTCTTCCTGTTACATCCCTTTTCAGTCTTGTTGTTTTATATGTTAGATTTTGTTACTCATCACTATCTACCTATTATTAATATAATACTTAGAGCATTTTCTAAGGTTCTTACATGCCAAAACCTCTCAAAGAAGGTTTCTATAGGGTAAATTATACAAAATTTAATAATTAAATAATTTTGTCAGTCACAAATGGTGGGCCATTAGTTGAAGGATAATTTTTTGGACCATAGAAAACCACTTCGGGGTTCTGACTTTTAATCATAAAAAAGATAAATCTACGATAAAGATCGGTACTTTGCCCAATTGTTGCCACACCCATCATCACATTCTCCCCTATCTCAAGGGGGTAGTTTTGCTGACACTATATCGAAGCTATTCGGTTTTGAACAAGTTGCCCCAAGGGAGTCAGATAAGCTTTTCAAGTTAATTCGTATCATTGTAAACAAAGCTTCTGACGTACATAAAAGACACAGGGGAAATTTATTTTGTATTATTTTTGGTAATGATGCAATCTAATATTCTTATCTATCATAATCCAATATATAATATTAATTATGTGATAATAATTCATTACGGTTAATTTTGCGGTTTTATAACCGTAATGTTGGAAATTATTATAGGTTTCTGTTAGTATTTTGGTAGACAAATTTCGAACATAAGACTCTGGAATACCTTAAATACAATGTAAAAATTACATATAAACATTTGGGAATTTGATTGGTTATGAGACATAGGAGCGATGAAAAATGAAGAATTGTTGACTACCGGAAATATATAATTTTACAAAATATAACTTTAAATCTCAACCATTGACTTGGTTCGTTAGTGAGATTATCTAATTAACATAGTAAATCATGAAATAAGTCAATCCTCTTGTAAGATAACACAGATAGCTTTTAACTATTTTTTACTGTTTTAACTTACATAAATACGATTATTTTTACTTACGATTTTTATGACGATTATTAATATTAACTTTTATTAACTTTTATGAATTACGATTATTAAGTTTATAATAGAAAACATTTCTATTATTTAATGAGAATCGCCTTCAACCGAGTTAGAAGAATTTGTTTGATGATAATTTTTCCTAGTTGAATACTAGTAAAAAATAAATATACTGACTAGAACAGTAAGTTTTTTTTTATTCAGTATCGATTTATTATTGGTTACGCTATGGTGTTTTTTAAGTAAATAAATGTTACATTAGAATCACTGATGTTAAAAAACAGTAGCCATACAATAAGTTTAAAAAACTGCTTTTGTTTATAAAACAACGTAATACCTTGATCACATTAATATGTGATTATAATCTTTAAACTCAATTGTAACAATAATACAGCCTTTGAAATAGTAATATTAAAATTTTATTTCATCGCAGTTTTTTTTCTTATTATAATTTATAAATAAACGCACAACACCAGTCGTTACCTTGCAGCAGGCCGGCGAGAAGGAGCAGCGCGGAGGGAATGTCGGGGGCCATCGCACTACAACAACGCCATGTGACCGCGCCGAGCGTGCCGCCGACACTGACACCGCCCGCCGGGGGCGCGGGGGAATCTCCCCTGGCCGCGGGGAATTGTGGGCAGCGCGGTGGGAATGTCGGGGGCCATCGCACTACAACAACGCCATGTGACCGCGCCGAGCGTGCCGCCGACACTGACACCGCCCGCCGGGGGCGCGGGGGAATCTCCCCTGGCCGCGGGGAATTGTGGGCAGCGCGGTGGGAATGTCGGGGGCCATCGCACTACAACAACGCCATGTGACCGCGCCGAGCGTGCCGCCGACACTGACACCGCCCGCCGGGGGCGCGGGGGAATCTCCCCTGGCCGCGGGGAATTGTGGGGAGCTCGGTGGGAATGTCGGGGGCCATCGCACTACAACAACGCCATGTGACCGCGCCGAGCGTGCCGCCGACACTGACACCGCCCGCCGGGGGCGCGGGGGAATCTCCCCTGGCCGCGGGGAATTGTGGGGAGCTCGGTGGGAATGTCGGGGCCATCACACTACAACAACGCCATGTGACCGCGCCGAGCGTGCCGCCGACACTGACACCGCCCGCCGGGGGCGCGGGGGAATCTCCCCTGGCCGCGGGGAATTGTGGGGAGCTCGGTGGGAATGTCGGGGGCCATCGCACTACAACAACGCCATGTGACCGCGCCGAGCGTGCCGCCGACACTGACACCGCCCGCCGGGGGCGCGGGGGAATCTCCCCTGGCCGCGGGGAATTGTGGGGAGCTCGGTGGGAATGTCGGGGGCCATCGCACTACAACAACGCCATGTGACCGCGCCGAGCGTGCCGCCGACACTGACACCGCCCGCCGGGGGCGCGGGGGAATCTCCCCTGGCCGCGGGGAATTGTGGGGAGCTCGGTGGGAATGTCGGGGGCCATCGCACTACAACAACGCCATGTGACCGCGCCGCCGACACTGACACCGCCCGCCGGGGGCGCGGGGGAATCTCCCCTGGCCGCGGGGAATTGTGGGGAGCTCGGTGGGAATGTCGGGGGCCATCGCACTACAACAACGCCATGTGACCGCGCCGAGCGTGCCGCCGACACTGACACCGCCCGCCGGGGGCGCGGGGGAATCTCCCCTGGCCGCGGGGAATTGTGGGGAGCTCGGTGGGAATGTCGGGGCCATCACACTACAACAACGCCATGTGACCGCGCCGAGCGTGCCGCCGACACTGACACCGCCCGCCGGGGGCGCGGGGGAATCTCCCCTGGCCGCGGGGAATTGTGGGGAGCTCGGTGGGAATGTCGGGGGCCATCGCACTACAACAACGCCATGTGACCGCGCCGAGCGTGCCGCCGACACTGACACCGCCCGCCGGGGGCGCGGGGGAATCTCCCCTGGCCGCGGGGAATTGTGGGGAGCTCGGTGGGAATGTCGGGGGCCATCGCACTACAACAACGCCATGTGACCGCGCCGAGCGTGCCGCCGACACTGACACCGCCCGCCGGGGGCGCGGGGGAATCTCCCCTGGCCGCGGGGAATTGTGGGGAGCTCGGTGGGAATGTCGGGGGCCATCGCACTACAACAACGCCATGTGACCGCGCCGAGCGTGCCGCCGACACTGACACCGCCCGCCGGGGGCGCGGGGGAATGGGAATGTCGGGGGCCATCGCACTACAACAACGCCATGTGACCGCGCCGAGCGTGCCGCCGACACTGACACCGCCCGCCGGGGGCGCGGGGGATTGGGAATGTCGGGGGCCATCGCACTACAACAACGCCATGTGACCGCGCCGAGCGTGCCGCCGACACTGACACCGCCCGCCGGGGGCGCGGGGGATTGGGAATGTCGGGGGCCATCGCACTACAACAACGCCATGTGACCGCGCCGAGCGTGCCGCCGACACTGACACCGCCCGCCGGGGGCGCGGGGGATTGGGAATGTCGGGGGCCATCGCACTACAACAACGCCATGTGACCGCGCCGAGCGTGCCGCCGACACTGACACCGCCCGCCGGGGGCGCGGGGGATTGGGAATGTCGGGGGCCATCGCACTACAACAACGCCATGTGACCGCGCCGAGCGTGCCGCCGACACTGACACCGCCCGCCGGGGGCGCGGGGGATTGGGAATGTCGGGGGCCATCGCACTACAACAACGCCATGTCACCGCGCCGAGCGTGCCGCCGACACTGACACCGCCCGCCGGGGGCGCGGGGGAATCTCCCCTGGCCGCGGGGAATTGTGGGGAGCTCGGTGGGAATGTCGGGGACCATCGCACTACAACAACGCCATGTCACCGCGCCGAGCGTGCCGCCGACACTGACACCGCCCGCCGGGGGCGCGGGGGAATCTCCCCTGGCCGCGGGGAATTGTGGGGAGCTCGGTGGGAATGTCGGGGGCCATCGCACTACAACAACGCCATGTCACCGCGCCGAGCGTGCCGCCGACACTGACACCGCCCGCCGGGGGCGCGGGGGAATCTCCCCTGGCCGCGGGGAATTTTACCCTAACTACGGGAATCCACTAAATCGAGAGATGATCGTTTATATGCTAGTTGAGCTGCCTCCATCTACAATTTAAAGTTATTTTTATTTTAAAGAAACTTCATAAAGAAATGGCGTTAAGTTTTGGGAACAAAATTAGTTCAGGATTTCAGAGAACTATTTCGAGTAATTTTGATATACCACAGTTTTCACTAAAGAGGGTAATTTATTATTTTGATAGTTGTACTATTAAAATAGATGTTTTTTTACTTTGATACCTTAAAAAATTGTGAAGAGAAGGTATTAGTAATAAGTTAAGTTAATAGGTATTAGTAATAAGTTCAAAATTTTTTGACGACTTTTTTATGTAAATACCTTAGATTTAAAAAATATATGTACATATTTAAACATCAAAGATTATTTATTATGCACTCAAAAATACTCATATTTTCAACTTTAGATTGTTCCTTTAGATGGTAAACTTTGTCCTTCCCTTGGGTTCTTCAATCAGACATTAGAGATCTTCTGCTACAGTCTGATGTTAAAGACCTCCATCAGCGTTTTGTTGATGTTTGCCTCAACTCACTGTAAAGTTTTCCGCTCACATCGTCAGAAAGTTTGTCACATGTATTCTCGTATAAATTCAATCTTAAGCTCATACAATGGACTTTTTTTATCAATTCACAAAATTAGATTATTTTGTATGCTACTGAAATTGTTAATTAAACGTTCTCTTACACTTGGTTCTCCTATTTGACTGAGAGCTCAAAACCACCAAAAATACAACGCGTTACTATGTTACATTATGTTTTTATTTTATATCTTAAAATAAAAAGTAAAAAAAAACTTTAAAGCCCACTTCATTCAATTAAACTATTCAAGGAATAAATGTGTTTCCAATGTTTAATATTCATAGCAATAATATAGGAAATTACCTTAAAGTAGTGAAAATTATTAATGCAATAGGGGTAGCAATTTGTACTTTGATACAAAACAATACATAATCCGCGCGTTAATCAGTCTGTGGCATAAAATAAATACAGATCGAATAACAATGTGTGTTATCTATTTCTTGCATGTTACAAAAATTAGTCCTTGGTGCATCTATTATATATTACAATTACTAAATACGCTAAAGGTTTCTAATAATAAGTATCATGTAATTCTTACAAATACTGATGCAAAATTGTGTCAAATGCCAAATAAAATAGTATCCAGTATATGATTAACATACAGGTTAAATAATAGACACCACTGAACTAAATTGTCTTTGAGTCTATTGTTAAGCTTTGCGCTAAACAATAAACTATTTATAGGATCAACCAAGTAATTATAGTTTTTATGATGTTTTTATGCTGTTTTCAAATAGAATTCTTTTATTAAAAGTGTTTATAATCCATCAAAATTTTTTTATATAAACAAATGGAAACCGTTATCTCCTGGGCTTAGCTCCGAAAGTACATAAAAAAGGAGTGTGTAAAATCGCTACATTTTTTTAGACCTATCCATTGAAGTAGGAAGTTTATAAGAAAAGTTTGATAAAATATAACACAAATTATACTTTAGCTGTTTTACTGACTTTTTATTCAAATTAAATTCAAAATTGTTGTGTACAGTATAATAAAATAATAGCTCAACAGCTACACTTCCATTTTAATTTCCACCAAAGATAACAGAACTATCAAAATCAAGAAAATATGCAAAGTGACAACTCTATAAATCAATATATAATCTCAATCTAGGATGATTGCCTCAGACGAAGGGTAGATACATCAGGAGGCAGAATATTGGATAAAAAATCTTACAATGGCTCCCAAAGAAAAAGACATTGTAGTTAAATATTTTTTTAAATTTAAATTTCAAATTTTAAACCCGAGGTTTATAACCTCTTAAGTCAAGGAGATCGGATTTTTTATTTGAACCAATATGTATGTTTCATTTATCTACCTAACAAAATGTTGTAAAGGTATACAGAAAACGCGATAGTATTTTTAATAACCCATTTCTTTTTATTTCAAGCATTTAGTAAATAGGGTCTGATCTTAAAATTAAAGTATATACAGATTTAAAAGCTAAGAGTACAATGGTGATGTACTCTGATATTGTATTTTATTTAACATACAATAATTTTACTTTTGGTTTACGAATTCCATTATGTGGAGGTTAATGTTATTTTACTTTGAAATTCATAGTTTGAGAAGCAAAAATCGATAGTAAATTGGCTGTCAATACCAGCTGCCTATAATTGACATCATACATAACAAGCTTAGGCTGCGGGACTAATGTCGGACACTGAGGCCCAGGCTCCGGCAGTTGGGCCTGATACTCAACTGAATCGCTTGTTATTTGTCAGTTTTAAATGTTTCAGTGGCAGATGTAAAATTGTTTTAGGCACTTACAACGATAAATAACTTCCTCTTAAAAAATTTGTGAAAAATATTTACTGTAAATTTATTACCAATTATAATATTGAATATTGATATGAAGTTTATTATTAAATATTGATTAAAGTAACATTTTTAACAATGTTTCATTGATACCTTGAATATCCTATGAAAAGGTTTTTGTTTGTGATTGGGATATTTTTAGTGATTTTAATTTATTTGCTTTATCAAAATACATTAATAAATCGAAATAAAAATAAATATACTTGTGATTTTTGGGATAAATACGAAATAATAAATTAAGGTCATATTTTTTGGCACGTAAATTTAAGAGCATAATTAAGGCTGGCAAGGGCCCCGGAGTGTTGAGCGTTAATGAAAGAATAATTAAATTTACCTGCGTGAGACTTGCATATTAAGGCTGATAATGTTGCAAACCATAATAATTAATGTTTTAATAAAGTAAATAATACATACCTTTATATCATTTGTCTTTTTTATCTAGAGGCAAAACTGAATAAGTTGATATTTATCTATTTCAGGTTTTCAAAAAAACAAATGTGATCGTTTTTAGTGTTCAGCTCACTGTTCAGTTATCATCTCAATGTGACACAATTGCTGCAACTAAAAAAAATATATTTACAGGTAACACTTAATGGGAAACATCGTCAACTTTTTCATATTTATAATAAAAATATTATTGATATTTTAAAAATAAACTTTACGTTTTGATTTTAAGAAATTTACTTACTTGAAAGTTTAAATTAAGGCAGTTCAAAGTTAGTATTTTCAGAACGACAAATGTAAACTTTGGTAGCCTGTTTATTATATTGAAAACTGTTGAAGTAAATACAAATTCCAAAAAATAACTTAAAATGGCTTATCGAGTACTGCTTCCCTGAACAGGAAATCATTAAGAATCAAAAAAGTGTTTACATTTTCTATAATTTTTACGAATTAAAATTACAGTAAATCATTCATGGGCTGTAAATCAAATTGTGTATGTGTTTAAAGATAAAACATTTAATTTAATCGTAAACAAAATTACATCTCTGATCTATTCAAGGTAGTTTTAAAAATGTATGTACAGCAATATATGCAACCGCATCGCATGATATATATATATTTCATTTTAATTTTTAACACATATGGTGTAAAAGTAATTACGCAAACTAAGATCTTGGTTTGCGTCGTTACTTAATCACTCAATTACTCGACATTTTTTGATAAAAATGCTATTGATTTTGTAATTTTAGAAAATTTTTAAAGTGTAATCCAAAGGCTCCCCTTGCCATTAGTCTTAATCACCAACAGAACACGAGGCAAATGAAAAACTGGGGATCGTTTTATTTCCCAGCAGACCGAGGTGAAAACAGCCTTTTGGATGTTACATTAGAATTTCAAAACATCCATCCCTTAAAAAACACTCGATTGTTTAGCAGTGTTTTTATGTGATTTCC
Source organism: Flexamia atlantica (assembly GCA_035578135.1). Lineage (NCBI taxonomy): Eukaryota > Metazoa > Arthropoda > Insecta > Hemiptera > Cicadellidae > Flexamia > Flexamia atlantica. The sequence goes on along the minus strand of JAQJVK010000099.1, from coordinate 6,310 downwards.
CAATTTTTTTATGGCGCAAGTTAGAATCTGATTATTTTTTATTAAGGCTTCGCAGCTCACGTTAATTTAGTCTGGTACAGACTAAATAACGTGAGTAAATTGAGTAAATACTACTGAGTACCTACAATTAAATAGATTTATAATAGATTCAATAACAGAAACACTTGAACTAGCTTTAAATTACGTACCGTGTGAAGTGAACAGTACGGAACACTTTCTTAAGTGCCTCATGTCGTATGTTTAAATGTAAGGCATATTTAGGAAATTTATTCTTTAACTTTAAAATGAATGGGTTATTTTAATTATTAAAGCAAGATTCAGTAAAGCTATTCTGAAACTTTCTTTACAACAATTTGTAAATGAAGTTGAAACTTTGGGATGTGTCGAAAATGAATGCACCAGAGGTACGGGATACATTTTTAATCAAAACCTCAAAAGTAGAACTATTTGCATAAAGGTGTAACACGAGTGTATTAAATTCCAACTTGGTAGATCCTAAACATCCGAAGTTCCGGGCAAACTTAATTTGGCATCATTTACAAAATATACGTTTGCTACCTTCTGGGTGAAAAGGCAGTACTCAAGAGATATATTTATAACATACTTTTTTAAACAAACACATTTTTTAATTTAGTTATAAATTTTGTTTTTATCTACTTTTTCATAACTATTTTAAGCAATGCTTCGATTAATATAGTGATAAATATATAATAGAGTAGTAATATATCTAATGTAACGAGGTAATTCATAATAAATATATTTATATTACGTTATACAAAATATTTTTTTTTACATTGAAACCAGTAAATCATTATTAGGCCTATAATAAAATAAGTAAATTTACTGATCATAAAAAAGGTCGATTTATAAACCAGACAAACTTGGTTACAATATTCAATTTAAAGATAAAACCAGTTTTGGTGATTTACTTCGAAGCCTCGAGATAACTTACTAATCCTTCATTATATAATTACTGTTGGAATAGCGGTGAATTAATACTTGGAAAAACTGAAATGAGATAAATAAGAGCGGTGAACTACCATCTTTACTCACCGATGGTTGAAGGTAGAAGGAAGATGAAGCTCTCAAACTGCAGTCTTATCAGGGTTGAACAGCTGATTCCAAATAGAGCAATTCCATTGGTGCTTGTGTTTTGAGTGGCATGATTTTGCGGAAATTTGAATTCACTTTTTAACTTTAAATTAATAATATAAATAATTGACTTGCCCAAACAATTACTGTACAATAAAAGCAAAGTCACCTTTTCTAATGGGCCTTTCTTGTCGCAACTTTCCTATACTGTTTATTCAAAGGGTTTCAAGGAATTCTATGTCTTTAGTGAACGATTAATTAATTTAAATTTCCGCATCTCCTTCGAAATACGCCTTATAAATCGCAACAAAAATGCCTTAAAGACTTTTGCAGGCATTTCACGCCATTTTATCTCACAATGGCACTCTTATTTCCCATATATTAATAAGTAAATGTTACAATTGTTGACTTATAGTTTATTGATTATGGTATAAAAACATAAACCACCTACGTTCACACCTGGCTTGTTACATAGAACCTGTGGGCATGGAGTGTATAAACCATGGCCATTGTTTAATGCACAAGTTCTCCGTTGTCTAACTCGTACACACGGCTGGCTTATTAGTGCAAATTAACCAGTGGAATGCCTCAACAACTAACTAAGCTGGCATTAACACATTACTGAATAAAACTCTGATAAATCCTTTAAATTTCCCGAAGTAAAATTATTAATTTAATACAACCTGAATGTTTATTATCTAGTGTATTACTACTGAATCTTATTGACAATATAACATTATAAAATATAAATTTTAAAAACACTTTTTTTCTTAACAAACGACAATACTTTTGCTTTATTTAATAGCTAATACGGTTGGTTAGAACAACTATTTTCAATGGTTTGGTGTGAATATGTATAAATAATAAATACGTAATTGTGTGTTATGGTATAGTAATAGTTAAAAAACATAACAAGATAAATAATATTTGTAATTTTCCATAAGTATCGCAAGCTTTATCTCTTATATTTTACCAATTATTTATATGAGACTCGGTACATATTTTCAGTCTCTTTGCAATAGAATCAGATATTTAAAGTCGTAAATATGACTTAACAAATATTTACAGTAGAACCTTGATAAGAAGACTCTCAAGGGGATTCTGGAAAGAGTCTCGTTATCAAGGGAGTCTTCTTATTGAGGTTCGTGTTAACAATACATTAATTCTCATTACAGTTTCAAGGAGACTTGAAAAATGCACTTTTTACCAAGGTTTTTGTGTTATTGAGTGTCTTCTTATCAAGGTTTTACTGTATCAATACATAAGATTAACCAATCAATACATGGCATTAAGTTTTAGTAGCCCTGACACAAGGATAGTCGACACCAACCAAACTATGAATACAACTAATGCTCCATACACATACACATTTCTTTACTGAACGCCATCCTAGGTATTTTCATAGTAATGTAACTTGCACACCCCTCACCCAAACCCCTAGTGCCATCACCCTACGCCCAACGTTTCACAGTTCGTTTACTTCTCCCCTAAACATTATCAGATCATTAGGTGGCTGGTCTTACATCTTTGGTGAGGATAAGAACGAGCGATCTCGGTTAGAAGTTAATGTTTTTTATGTTTACTAAAAGGAGAAATCTCCTGAAAAAATAAACAAAAGAATTTACAACTCAGGAATTATCTTATATTATCGCTCCAACTTCTACTTATTTTCTAGACGTTTAAAAGATATTTTGAAAAAAAGCTTTAAATCACATGTAACTTATACCGGGTGTCTTTAAAGTCTGGACCTAGTTTATCTATTCCATTTTAAAGATGAAGTTAAAAATATCAACTTCTAGTAACGTTCATTTGACCAATGGCGGAATTTTTGTTGTGTCTAAATGTTCACCCTCCTCCTCCAAAATGGTGAAGTTTAGAGGAGTCAAAACTTTCAAATAGTAACCCCTAGCTAAAGCCAAATATCTTTGCCTCTCAGTTATTTTCCATAAAGTACAACTACTGAGAGCTCTGATACCCAGTGAAATTGTACTTTTCCAACAACATCTATGATGCATAAAACGTTAATGGTATATACAGGGTGTCTAAAAATTATGGTAAAATATTTTAGTATATTTTAGTACAGGTAAAAATAAGAAAAAAAGTACATATACTATAGGTGCAAAAGTGCTTCATTTTCCGAATGTGTGTCTGTTTGTGATTTTTACAAATTTAATCATACCTCACGAACCTCTTAACGCATAAACTTAAAAATAAATATATTATTTTCTAAGATTTCATAATTTAGTTTTGTCTTTGAACGATCATAATTTACTACCCAACAAATACGAAGAACGGGGGTAGTAGCTATTGAAAGTAATTGTGCGGTTGGATCTTAAATCGAGACAGTAAAGTTCCTGTTAGTGTATTGTATTTTACTTATAACGTAACTTCAGTGCCTAGGCTTCCAAGCGTTTCTATTTCTGTGTGTGTTTGTCAATCCTGAAGTACCGTTTGATTAATAATTAAATGAATAAATAATTACTGAAATAAAGCTGATTTTGATTTGATTTGATCAATTTGATTCTCAACCAAACTTTCAATTCAGGAATTTAGTGTAGATTGGCAGAAAAAAACTGCACCAAATCTATGTTTACCATGTTTCAGCATCCTATGATGGCTGTGTTAATTTACGATCAAATTAAAAAAAAAAACTCATAAAAATATTCGAAATTGTTTGATGGAATTTAATGACGGACTAATCTAAACTTTGATTAATGGAATCATATTATAGTCAGATTTATAATAATCTTTACCCGCGTATTTATCTTGATTATACTCAGGATTCTACTGCTATACGCTTCCCAAAATACTCCAGACAAAAATCTCCAAAAAAGAGAAAACTTGGTTTTATAACTTTACTTTGTTTTAATAAACCTCTATTTATAAATGTGCAAAATTTTTCACAAACAATAAGATTAGTAAAACCTTTTTAAATATGATAACAAAAAATTGTCATACCTTAATAATTACTCGTTAGAAAAGTCTTTAAAACAGTACAATATAAAATATTGGTCATTGTTAAAGATTTTAATTTTTAATCGTTTTCTTCCAGTTAATTTAGGATTTGTCAGGGGAAATGTGACAAAGAAACTTACAAAGGGAGGAAAGACGATGAAAGACCTCTTTATTTATTTAGGGCTCGTTAATCATTGAACCACCACCAAGTCTACTCGCCTCTTCCAAGAGAACTATAACAAACGTTTAAAATTGTTAAGTTAGCTTGAGCCTGACGGTCTAAATAATATTTATCCGTGTTCCAATTTAATGTACTTTCGAATAAATAAACATTAATATTTTTAAAGGCTTTGTAAATGGTACGAATTTGAAATAATCTTTGTAGGGAAAAAGGAAATAGTATTCTCAAAGCTACTCGTAGTAACGTTTTGCCATTTAAAATACCAATTCTTCCCCAACAAAATAAGTGTTAATGTTCGTTTTGTTGCAAAGAATTGAATTTTTTGCAAAGTTATACACCTTAGTTTTAAAACCTGTTGCAGAACCATTCCATAGAAGTAAAAAATAAGGCTATAATATAATAAAATTGGTGTACTTGTACTGTATAATTTTCGACTGTTCCACATAATTAACAGAAAACATTGAATCTTCTACGCAGAACATTCCTCTAAATGCTGGAAAAAAGTTTATTCTGACATTTTTTAATTAAAAAAGCTGCTTAATTTACATCTGAAATTATTTTATAATAAATCACTTAAAGTTCAGAAACATTGTAATGCGTTGTCCCAATATCGTTATTCATAATATTGGATATATTAAAATACAACGTTCATTAATCTAAAAAATGTGCTTCTAATAAAACACCATTTTAAGGTAGTGATAAGGTTAAAGGTAAAATATTAAATTCGTTTCTAAGTTAATACCCATGTTCAAATGCCATTGCTATTTTTAGCCATCAAAACAACTATGTTCTTTTGGGTATATTGCCATCTTGAGTGAAAATGATCACTTAAATGTATTAAAATGGAATTGTGAATTCCTTTCTTTACATAAAATCTTCCTATGTAGAAGGTAGGGACAATTTATACATACAAACGTTCCAGTGTGTAGATTTTTACTAACAATTTCCTATACTCAAAATCCTATATTATAATATTATGTAAGATATTATCCAAAATCCTATATATAAAATCCTATATAAAAAACCTATATACAAATGATTGCTTATGCAATAAATATTACCTAAAATCGAAAACTTTCTGAAACTGTTTCGCAGGTAGTTGCTTATGCCTGATATGGACGAATTAAATCACCTGTCAGTCAGTATTCCACCTGCGACTGACATTTGACATGTCAACCATTTAGAAATGTATTTATGTACTCAAATTGGGAAAACACATACCTAATATAATGAAAAATGAACTGTCAAAAGGGTTTTTATTAAAAATATAGGATAAATGTTAATATACTTAACATCATATTTTAATGGTTTAAATAGTCTACTAAAGATTTTTTTTAATAACCTTGATTGTTGAAACACTACAAAAGTGGAGATGTTTCTTTCAACTTTCTGGTGGAGTACAAGTTTGTTTGAAGATTTCGATGTTTGTTAACCAAGATTTGGAATTTAATATGATCCTCTTACACCTTGAAGTAGATAGTTTCAATAGTCTTGAAGCTTTTTTAATTACAGATCGAGAGATTCTCCCTGCATGCAGAAACATTAGGTTTAATCACAACTTAATTTGTATATCAAAAATAATAAATTATTTTGTTAGAGTTAAATTCACCTCTTAAGAGCCCGTAATAAGATTCGCAAAATTAACCACAAAAGCGTGATTTAATAACAATAGCCATTTTTATAATTCAATCCCAGATGGTACTATTTATCCAGGCTACATGCATTTTTCAAACACTCCTTTGAATTGAACACCCCGAACTCTCACAACTATTACAAAAAATGTTATGCATTAGATCAACAATTTAATCTAATTAATAAAAATATATCTCAATAATAATATATATAACAACTATAGTATATTAGCGAAATTCCCCTATAGGGAAGAAGCTGTTACCGTAGTACTCATGGTAAGACTTAAGACCCAGACCATGATAACTTTTTGTTTTGGGGCCCCCAGAAGCAAAAAACACCGTTCGTTTGAATTTATATATATATATATATATATATATATGTCTGTTAACACGATAGCGGCCGTAAATATGGTCCGATCTTAATGAAATTTGGTACAGACGTGTAAAGTGG